>VXBW01003904.1:1466818-1522153 GCA_013400375.1 Thinocorus orbignyianus | reverse complement strand
TGGGAGCCGCGGGGCCGCGGCCTCTCGTCAGCCCGGCCCCCCTCGCAGCCGCCGCGTTAACGCCTCCCGGTCAGCCAGTGGCTCCAGGGGGACCGTGCCCCTGCAGAGGGGCCCACCCGGGCGACGCGGGCCTCGTCGGGGAATGGTCTGGGTTGGAAGGGACCTTAAAGGTCATCGAGGCCAACCCCCCTGCCATGGGCAGGGACACCTCTCACTGGATCACACTGACCAACCCCCCATCCAGTCTGCTCTTAGACACTTTCAGGGATCCACAGCTTCTCTAGGCAACCTGTTCCAGTGCCTCACCACTCTCACAGTGGAAAATTTCTTCCTAACATCTAATCTACATCCACTCTCTTCCAGTTTAAAACTGCCACCCCTCATTGCTACACTCAGTGATGGAGTCCCTCCCCATCTGTCCTATGGGCTCCCTTCAGGTACTGAAAAGGTGCCGTAAGGTGTCCATGGAGCCCTCTCTTCTCCAGGCTGAACAACCCAAACTCCCTCAGCCTGTCCTCCCAGGAGAGGTGCTCCAGCCCCCTGATCATCTTCATGGCCCTTCTAGGAACCTACTGAAATGGGGCCCGTGTCCTTGTGCTGAACAGGACAGCTTGAATCAGAGCATCTCCTGTGGGTGCCAGTTGCTCCACTTGCCCTCTGCAAAGAGGCTCCCTCCCTGAGAAGGATGGTCTCCCTCCTGCACAGCGTGACCTGGAGAGTCCAGGCTTGATGGTTGTGCACAAACCTCTGGGCCAGCTGCAAGGGCCTGGTGAAAGAAGTGGTTGGTTGAGCCTTGATGCATGGCTGCTTTGGGCTCCTTTTTATGTCATGGTGAACTACAGGTGCATGGTATCAGCACCCTGCTGTCACAGAGGCTGTACAAACACAGGGCAAAAGGATGCTCCCATTCCCAATTAAGTTACAGTCTGCTTTTGTGAAAATGGATGGTGTAAGGGAAGACGAGTGAAAGAACGGAAGGAAGAGATGAAACATCCTCAAGCAGTGGAACTGGTGGGCACTTCAGCGTACCAGCCACCTAAATATCATTGTGGTCATTTGCCATCCTCCTCTAGCAAAAAGCATTTGGAGGGATGGGGTAATTTTGTGAATGTGAGCTGGGCATGCCTTCAGAGCATAAAAGTTAGCATGGAAAAGTGTTTTCTGTAATTTAACAAAAGAGCTGGGGAAGCCAGCATGGTCACTGATGGATGCAATTAGAGACAGTAGCTGAGTTAGAAGGCCAGGACTGGGGATGAAGCATCTTTAAAGTGAAGTTATGTACTTTATGCTTGAAATGACAACAGACGGGAGTCCAAAGAAGAGACAGAGAACGGGTGACATGGCTACAATATCTCCTACATTGTTTATTGCAGGAGCCCTTATGAGCTTCCCCAATCAAGACCTTATCATCGTGGGGAATCTGCAAAGCACAATGTTCAGTTGCGCTACAAATAGAGATGCTGTGAGAAAGAGCACGTTTCACTGGGAAGTAGTAGCAGCTTGGATTTCTGTTGGTGAAAGTCCCGAGTTCTGATGATGACAATAAGCTGAGCTGATTATATACATGGAGCCGGGTTCATAGCAATATGACAATCCCCTGATTTTGCAGCTATGGCAACATAAGCTACTTCTGTGCTGCATGTGGGATGCCAGGCCAGGGCAAAGGCTGGCACCTTCCCTGACCACTGCCTTGGGGCACACCTCGGGAGGTCCCTCTAAGAAGGAGTCTTGCTGATACTGATTGCGTTTGCCACTACAGACACCCAAGTGCTTGATTCTTGGGTTAGGATTGCCAAGGATAGAAATTCTCACTTTGCCATACTCCAGATCTGCTTGCATGTCTCTGTGGTGGCCACCATCTCAGGCCTGAGGGGGCTGCTTGAGCCATGGAGGGAATTTGTGTTATGGTGGTTGGCCACAGCACTAGGGAGGACCTCCAAGCCTTGCCTAAACCTGCTGTCCAGAGAGAAGATAGAGGGAGCTGGTACAGGACCCAGCCCAGGGGGGAGGGTGCTCCCAAGCAGCTTGTCTTCCAAGGAGTACCATGTTGTCTCCTTCCCAGTGTCTTGAGGACACTCAAGGGAATGGCCTGAGCACAGGCATGAGCTTGAGTTAGCATTTAGTCATTTAGCAGACCACAGTTGTACTACTGGTAGCTTTCTGCGTGGGATTAACCTCCACTCATCATCAGATGGTGAGGGTGAGTTCTTTAATAGGTGGTGTGTAAGTCCCTGTGCATTAAATGTGTGTTCAGAAGCTTTGGAGTATTTAGGACTACGGTTTTGGCAGAGATAGTCTACCAAAAGCTGGTAGGACTGGGGCAAGGTCTGATGCTTGGCTATACCAGCTGAGATTTTTCTCTGACTTAGGTCAGACCTGTAATGCCAAAGGTTGGGAATCGCTAATGATCCAGGGTGTTTGTGTGGGTGCACCAAGGTTCACTAGCAGGGCACAGATGTTGTTCCCTGTTATAGTGCTCTGGACTAAATTCTGTCACTCTTTGAGGGAGTTTTGCTCTGAACATGAATTGTCAGATTAGGATCGTCATCTCTGGGAGCAGGAGGATATTTACCATTGAAAGGATGCTGAAGACCCCTGGCCATTTGCTAACTAGTGGCTTAAAAACAACCAGAGTGAAATAACTGGGAGGTGGCCAGGATCTGTGCTGTCTGCATCTCATCATGTGTGTGCAGAGGGAGGGAGTTCCCACAGCACAGTCTGCCAAGGGCTGTGCTGCTTGGGCTCAATTTTGGGTTGGGAGGCTGTGACCCCAGCAGCTCTCACCAGCCACCCTATCTGCTGTAGGAGCGCCTTGCTGAACAGAGTGACTGGGTTTATTTAGTCCTCTCAGAAGCAAACCAGTGGAGAAGCTACTGAAAAGGTTGGTGGGAATCACCCCATGGGGACCTCGTCTTCTGACATGCCTTCTACACTCGCAGTCATGCCAATGGCTGATCAACTGCTGGAAAACTGGTTTGGTTACTCATCTAGCAGCTGCAAGGAGAAACTAAACCAATTTGTGTGTCCTACTGGAGCGTAAAATGAGATTTATAAGTTTCCTGGATTTTTTAATAAAATCAAAAATACTTCTGCAATTGTTGATTTATTGGATAGCTAAAAGAGTTGCTTATATTTTTAATGATCCATAAATTATCCATTGCATTTTTAATGTAATTGGTTTTGATCTGGTTAGTTTTTTTCATAACTCGATTCTATTGTAAGTTACCGGAATAAGCACAAATAATCATTGCATTCAAAACAAGAGTAATCATTTTAAATATTTGTACTTAGGCTGTCAATTCATGAACAGGGAAAAAAACAAAAAAACCAAACAAAATCCAACAAATGATGGCTCAGTTACACTCCAAATTTTGTTTGTCTTAAGCCTTCTTTGTTCCTGCTGTTTCATACAGTACCTTGTTACATTTTTTGTGCAACTCCAATTTTCTACTGATGCTCCAGCATGTGGATCATCCCATACCTTGAATTCAGTAGAAATATAAGTGCCCATTAAGTTACTTACATGCACAACTATACAGATACCAGGGAAGTGAAAAATCCAGCCTGCTCACTTCGTTTTTGTTTTTTCCCAAAGTCTTCAATGGAAAAATTGCACATTTGAAGTTGGGAGAACCAAAAATCATCTTTTGTGCAAGTTTCTTTCTCCCAGAATGAATATGCTGAAATATTTTTCAGACTAATGTTGAAAATGTTATTACTGCTGCACCTCAATCTTTCAAAATGCTTTCTGTAACTAATATTATATGAAAGTTATTTCATTTGGCAGCTTATTATGTGCCCTAAACATTGTGCTGTAATACATTACAATGAATAAATACGGGGATGTTGTGTTCTTTTTCCAAGCTTTCTCTGTACAAACATGCATCATGCATCTGCATGATGGCATTCAGCCTCTATTTACATATTATTTCTAAGCCCTACAGACATAACTTTCCTTTTTGTTTACAAGTCTGTGATATTGATGCTTTCTAATTTACCAATCCTTCTCTCTTTTAGAGATGTCAGGATGCAGACAGACAAAGATGTACCTCAGTACGGAGCATTAATACTGAACATATTTGTCATTACTTTAAAGTAAAGAAAGTGCACTTGTTCATTTTGTGAACAAACCAAGTCACCTCTTTTTGCATGTTAGAGATCCCATGCCTGAAAATTTTTGTAAAGTTTAGTTTCAATAATCAGGTAACCACTGCAGATATTTCACTCATTCTCCTAGTTTCAGCCTTTTGCAGGGTTAATATTCTGGCCTCTAACTTACGGTTCTCTATTATCAGTATCCCAAGGTTTTGCTTATTTTAATTATTTCAGACTCTTCCCTCCCCAAAGCTGTCTAAGTTCTACCAGGATGTAAAAAATATTGCCTATATTACTGTTTTTGGGACCTAAATTTTACACCATGCTCTCCTAGCCAGAGTATGTTGGGATAATGACAATATAGAAGCATTACTTACAACTGAACCTTAGTCAGAAAATTAAACTCCACAAACCATATAGAACCTTTGGGATTTTTGCACCTATTTAATTCTCTCCCTACTTTATCTCAGCACAGCTTAGAGTGCTTTTGATCACTTCAGCTCCTGCCTGCGTTGCCCAGGATATAAGTGAGTCAGATTCTATTGTCGGCTGCTTCATTGTGAAACTTGGTTGATACCCATTAAGTCAATGGAGCTGAGTAGATTTGCGCACTGAAACTGAGTTGGGGACATGGAAACGTGCTTGGGCTCTGTTCTCTCTCTGCTTCAACTCGCTGGTGGTAAATCCATGTTTTGATTTCTACNCCTCTCCTCTCCCTTCCCTTCCTTTCTCCCCTGCCTCTGGTATTTGCCATCTCTTCAGTGATGCATTTTCACAACTGCCTTGAAGCAGCATGAGATCCTGCACGTTTGTTTTCTTTACCTCTTCCCATCACTCCTGATGCTTCCCTGTAATCCAGGTCTCACATAAATCATCCCGTGTTTAGGTTTGCACAATGCTGTACAGCCTCTCATCCTGCCCACCTTCTCTTCTACTTCCCTCTAACAATTCCATCATTTTCTCCATACCTTTCTTGAACCGCCTTAAATAATTACTCACCCTTCTTTGTGTTTTCACTCTCCAAAAATGCGCTGATCCTTATCACAATTGCCTTTATCTGACCTGTGATTTTCTGTATTAGTTTCTCTCTTTTCATCTTTCTGCAGAAGACCAAGCCACATCAGCTGCCTAATTGCTGTGCTACTCCTCCAGCCCAAATGCCTGCGGACCACTCCATCAATAATAAAGTTATGCTAAAAGGACTACAGGAGAACAAAAACTCTGATGTGACTTGCTTTCTGCACTGTTCCCTCTTTCTACTCTTTCTCTAGCCCTTGTTTGTGCTGCAGACCAAGTTCCTTGGGGCAGGAGCCTGACCCTTGTGTTTGTAAAACAGGCGGTGTGTGATGTGGCTGGCCAGAAACAGCTGTAAGGGGGCCTAACTGGCCCACAGCAACCTTGCCCTTCCTGCGGCCCCTGCTCCGTGAGGGGGCCCAGGGCTCTGCCACTGCCTGGGTTCTCTCCTGCACTCATTTTTTCTCCCTGAGCTGTCTCTTTGACTTTTATCCAAGGATAAAGCCTTTTGAGGTGGATGACTCACAGCTCGGCACTTCCTTTGACTCACGCTTTGCCACCTAGGACATGGGTCAGCTCTTACTAAACTGCAATTTGGGCTTTTTTTATTGCTTATGACGACACCCCTTGCAGCTCATGTCCCTGATTTCACTATCGCTTCTGCTAGGTCAGAGCTCTGCTTGTTTTTCTACGTTTGTAAAAAACAAGCTGTATTTCCCCCTTTCTCCCTTCCCTTGGATTTGACAGCCTTTGTTTTTTCAGCAATCCCCTGCAGATTTTGGAGCCTAGAGTCCCTCTTGTCTCTGGAGCCTGACTCTCAAGGCTGCATTTCTGAGGAAGAAGGTACTGGTCCCGTGTGCCTTGGAAAGGCAGCCTGGCCCCTTGCCTCCCTGTGCAGCATCCTCACTGTTAATCAGCTGCTTGGCCACGAGCAGCACAGCCTCCCCAGCTCCCAGTGGCATCCCTGGTGACACTTGTGTGATGACAGTGCAGTCGGTGGCATGGCACAGGTGCTGATAGTGAGGGCTTAGCAAACACTTCAGCTGGCACACAACAAGCGCTAGAATCCAGGTCACTTCTCAAGCACCTTGTTGTCCCTGCAGGGCAGGGCTAGCAGGACTGGAAGTCACTGGAGCCACGTCCCTGGCACTGACATCAGCAGGAATAACTGAGCACATCCAGGAAATGGCGCTTGGAATATCACGCTTGGTTTTTCCCGTAAGTATTTTTTCAGAGAAGTGGTGAAGTGCAATCATTAGTGTATTTGTGCCTCAGTGTCCAATTAAACACACTAGTCGGGCACATCTCCCCAACCCAGCACAGCGACTCCTGCCCTTTAACCCCCTACTCTTTTCAGACTGTGTTACTGCTGGCAGAAAGAAGGGCAATATCACTGCTTTTGATGGGTTTCCAACTTTAAGCAAGAAGTTTGGCCTGATGCTTGAAAATTATAAATCAGGAATACACCTCACAGCCCTAACACTAAGCAGACACTAGATCCCTCTTCAAGAGTTGCATCCAGTATTATTAAAATGTCTTGGACTGAAGCAGCCCTCTGCAGCTGGTGCTGCTTTTCAGTGAAGTGAGTAGAAACAGACTCCAACACAGGCAAAATGCACTCTGACCAGGCAGATTCACTAGTACCAAGCTACCAAACTGTTTGCTGTCTGCTAGGATTTCCTAGACAGCAGACAAAGAAGCGGATGGGACTGTGTGTCACTCTCAATGTAGAGTGCAGCTTCCATCTGGGATGCAGGTTCTCAGCTCCCAGGCAGCTCTGGAAATGCCAGTTGCAATTGTCTGAGGAGCAAACACAAGCCAGGCAGTTTGTTAGGGAGAAGTGTGATTCCTTAGGAAGGGCAGTTCCATTCCCTGAGCTTTTCTTGACTCCCAGTCAGCATTGCTGGGCTTTGACTTCATTCCCAGAACTGATAGTCCCTGAGTCTGGAGCTGTCTGAGTTAAACTGCTGCATTTCAAATTATTACTTTTACTGGCACCTACATCAGTCCATGTAACTGCTTTGATGAGACATGGGACATTATGAAAAGTGCATGGAACAAATTGATCTAACACGTAAGCAGCACACGCATCCCTGTGTAATTATGCATAACTATACAGTTACACAAATGCTTTTCTTGGGGAATCACCAGTGACGGCAGCAAACTTTGCCTGTCGTGTTTGGGCTGGTTAAAGCACTGATTCATCATACTTTGAATACTTTGTTTCCTGCTTGTTCCAGAGTAAATGGATTAGTGCCTGCAACTTCAATAGTAATTAATGAAGATGAGAGATTGATCCAGTGATAAAACTGAGTTGTCTGAAGAAGAGGAATGATTTATCCCACGCAATGCTCGCGTTGCTACTAGAATATCGCTAGCTCGTTTGCAGACTGGCTCTTCCTCTTCTTGACGGATACATTTCTATTAGCTGGGGTAACAAACCTAAGCATATGAGCCATGATTTGACTCTTTTGTTCCTCTTCTGCCTGAAGTCTCTCCATCCTTATGTCACTCACCTTGGACTCATTCTTGCTGTTGCGTATTTCCTCTCAAACCACCTGATATGCATCAAGTTGGTCAGACCTTGGGTGCAGAAAGCAGCACAGCTGCATTGCTGCAGTGCTGGCTGCACTTGGATTTGTGCTCTGCTTCCAGCACAAGTAGTTGTACCACTTCTGGTACCCCCAATAACTTGTTTAAGGTGCTATATTAGTGCAAGATATTTATTATCTTATTAAAGTGGTATTATTACCAATGTTCTAATGACTGTTACTGTAATACCTTATTGTAAACCTACACAAGAAGCAAATATACATTGGCAGGTGGAGGCAGGGAAGGAAAGCTACAGGTTTGCTTCAAGCAAAAAGTGGTTAAATTTGACATTTGATGTGAATACAGTCATCTCAAAACAAAAGCAGATTCTTTGCTTCCTTGTAAATCTTTCTGTGTGTTTTTGAGTTGATGATGTAAGCACTTTCTGCGCAGGTAAAACAGACAACCTGGATGGTAGATGGATGAGGAATCTCTCATTAATGCACAATTTATGAAGAGATTAATTTAGAGAGATTTATGGGGAGAGTTCAGATGAGCAAACATTCAACGTGTTGGTGCATATTGCCAGTGAAAGGGCCAAATGTTTATATGGCTTCTGTGATGGGAGAATCTGGGGAAACCAAGCTTTGTGGTTGAGTTCAGTTGGCCATGCTACCTTTTCGTGTGTACATCACGTTGGAGTCATTAGTTAAACATCCTTCCCAGCTTTACGTAACTCTGACCTTTCAGGTGAAGAGTTTGGTCCTGCCCTAGGAATTACAAAGAGAATGATGTTTGTTGACAGAGGCAGATAATACCTTCCTCCTCAGTGAGCTGGGATGACAACAGCAACAATTTGGACAGGAATTGACAGGAAATTTAGACGTTGTCCTTGAACTCGTTATTTTTGGCAAAGGTGCAAAGGAATGAAACACAAAGAGGCAGATTCCCTCCTGGAGAGAAAGTTTACTTGAATTGCTTGGTCTTGGACTAGCTTGTTTTATTCACAGAAAACACTAGAGATAGTCTCAAGAGAGGCTGCAGTATCCATCCCATTGACATCACAGATCCTGAGAAGCAGTAATCACGTAACCCTTCCTGGAATATACCTCAGCACCATATAATTAATTGCTGTAAGGGCCCTGAATTCATATAGTCCCACAGCTGTCACTGAAACTTCTCTGGTGAGATTTGTCAAGAGGATTTGACTATAAATTAAAACCAAGTATAAATGGTGAGTATTCAAATGTCAGTTAATTTTATTCTGAAACAATTTCTTATATGCTAGAGTTTAAATTTTCATTAGTTCAAAGAATAGAGGGGTTTTTTTCTTTCTTTTTTTTTTGGTTCATGTCTTCCAGATGTGCAGGGTTGCAAATCAATAGTCAGTCCCCCGCAATAAATTTTCTTGTAGACACTTTATGGCCAGGGCAAAGAGTACGGATATAAATGGGGAGAAAACTGATAGACTGCTAGAAAACGAGTGTGCCTGCTTTTCCTTGGAAAGGTTAATGGAAGTATCAGCTTGCGGGTATTAAATTTGCTTGTGGAGTTTTCTTCCCTCATCCTCCTCCTCCCCCCTGTTTTTGCAGTTGGCATTTGGAGAAGCACCAAGCTAAATCCAAACTAATGAGTATGTCACGTAACTCTGCTGAACTGAATGGAGGGGTGGGAGGCTGATGGGACCAGCCCTGGGAGATTCTGGCTGCCATTTGTGCCCGCCATGGGGAGCAGTGGAGGGGGTTCAGGGTCTTCTGAGAAGCAGAGTCTAAATTAAGGCAGGCTCCGGCATGCGTGGTGGCAGGGAAATGCAATTTGATAGAGACACTGGGGCTCCAAGGTGAGCGAATGCCACCTACACCGCTCCCAGGAGGCTCCTGTTTCTCGGAAATGTTATGGCAACATGTTGCAACCTAGATATTAGTTGTACTTTTCGGTTTGCTTTGTCATTTTGGTCTTTTACTCTGTAACAAAAACATACTAATGTGTGGTAATAGAATCATATTAGTACGAACGCAGGTTTTCAGTGACTCAAAAGAAGTGGGCAGCGTTCTGGGGCGCACCCTTGCCGTTTCCAGATTTAATTTGCAGTGAGCAGTTCCTACGCTGAACCCTGAATTTCCCTCATTACAAAGGAAGGATTCTCAGTAAATACAAAATTGTTAAGTGCAGCAATAACACATAGCATTTTCCCACTGGATTAAACATACAGAAATTGTCAGGACTCATCCCTTGCTGGCCAGGTTCAAAGGTAAATAAGCCAAGAAAGCCAACTCAGGGAATAATCATACCCTCCCAATGAACATTTCTTACCCTGTGAAATGTTGGTTGATGAGGTGGACATTTCCCTCTGAGTGGACTGTGTGGAACAGACATGCGTCGGAAGGCTTATTTATAGCTTGCATGTACATAAGATGCGGCTCTCCAGTTAGCCAGGGCTCTGCTGCTCTCATTTGACCTCATCCCTAGAAGGCTGAAACTTTATTACTGTAATGAATCTTTGTTCCTCCTTCCCTGCACCTGGGGGATTTAAGCATGCTTGTGCCAAGACGCCGTCTCCTTACTCTCCTTACAGTATATAATCTAGGAGACACGCAAGTTGATTTCACATGGGAATTAGAGGGGATGGAAGAGATTTGTCACCAGACATTTGCGACCCTTGTTACATCAGCCCTTGGGAACACAGTATATCAGCCAAGATAAAGACTTGCCCCTAGAAATAGGTCATTAGCACTGATAAACAAGACTTCAAGAAAGATGGAGTTGAGGGTCAGGGTAGTACCCTGAAATGCTGAAGTAATTTTGGATGTTGAATTACTGTATTTGTCCACAAACAGGTTCAGGGTGGAGAAGGGCAGGGCAGCCTCTCACACTTAGCAAACGCCATCCCCCATCTGATGCCATCCCTTGTGGGAGAACTTTGACCTTCTTTGAATCCTTATTAGCCCTCAAATTACCACTTAATTTGTATTAAATTGATCACTGCAGAATTCAGCCAGTCTTGTGCTCTTTTCTGTTTGATTCCCAATAGCACTGGCCTTCAGTTTCATAATGATTTATTGATTTGATAGCTCTTGTCATACCTGATTCAATGTCCCGTGTCAGTGGTCACAAGATGTGTTTCCTGTGGAATCTCTGCTCTCTGAAGGGTGGTGGACCACTTCATTTCTACACTGCTTTATAAATGTGGGTTACTTAAAATGAGACACAAAGGTGGAATCAGATTTTTTCTGTGATTATTCTGGTTCCTCCTTTTCATAGAATCATAGAATGGTCAGAGTTGGAAGGGACCTTAGAGATCATCAAGTTCCAACCCCCCTGCCATGGGCAGGGACAACTCTCACTAGAGCAGGTTGCTCCAAGCCCCATCCAGCCCGGCCTTGAACACTTCCAGGGATGGGGCATCAACAACTTCCCTGGGCAACCTGTTCCAGTGCCTCAGCACCCTCACAGGAAAGAACTTCTTCCTAATATCTCATCTAAATCTCCTCTCTTCCAATTTAAAACCATTACCCCTCGTCCTGTCACTAGACTTCCTGACAGAGAGTCCCTCCCCAGCTCTCCTGTAGGCTCCCTTTTGCTCCTGAGCTGATCAGTTCAGTGCCGTGTAATCCTGGGAAAGCCAGGAAACGAGGGGGTGGGATTCCTCTCCCCTATCTTGAGCCATCCCAATGCCTAGCATGTCACTCTAGCTCATCATTCCAGCTTTAACTGAGCTAATAGGTCAGAGAGACACCTCCTGGGGGCCACTGGTCCCATCCTGAGAGAGCTGGCTAGAGCAGGTGTGAGGAATCACACCTGGCAAGTGTCACCCCTGTAGAGGTAGTCACAGTGAGAGCTGGAGGTATGTGAGGTGGATCGTGCCCCAGCAGCGCAGCTGGGGGGCTTTGACAAGAGAGAAAAAGTCTCTCACCAAAAAGCACAAACTGGAGCACAAAAGGCTACATAAGATGAACAGAGAAGAAAAAGGAGACTTTAAAATGTGTGTCATCTAGCATTCCGTTAATAAAAATGTCTACAAAATTTCTACGAACATCTTCTCAGTAATTTATTTTTAAGATATTAATTATATTTTATTGTAATATATTTTTTCGTTTAATATAGAATGTAAATAAATGTAAATTTATAAAAGTTTAACATAATTTTTCTTTTCTTTACTTTTTTTTTTCATTTGAAGCCCTTCTTTCATTTTTTTTTTCAGAAAACAACTTTTTTTTTTTTTTTTTTTTTTTTTTTTTTTTTTTTTTTTTGTATTTTCCACTAAAAAGAAAATGAATCATCACTTTACCAGTAAACCCCACAAAAACCTCCCAGGAAAGCTAACAGTTAAATCTGTGTAAGTCCCTTTGCATCTCAGAAGCTTTCAGCAACCAGAGGCCAATATTTCCACCTCCACCTGTAGCACCCTTCACGCATCATTAACTCCCATCCTTTTCAAAACACATCACTACACATTTACTGTACGTAAATACAGGGTTTGATTTTTGTTTAGTCCACATAGTACCACAGAGTTAAAGAGCTTTTAAAGCGCATGTATATTAAACACAGTTTATCAGAAAATTATTTAGTTCATGTTTAATAATCTGGATCAAACCTAGAATTTTTTACAGTGTAGATCATCTATCACAATCATTAATTGCCATGTGACCTCAGAGTTTATTTTCTTGTGTAACACAATAAATGCCCCACACAAATTAGTCTTTTCAGTGGTTCTGCTTTTTCATGACTTCTAAAGCTTTATATTTGCTCTATGTTTTGCTTTTAAGTCCCATTCCAGAAGTCATGTGCCATGGAAAAATCTCAGTTATCTTTCTGTTTTGCTTAGGGTTTTGTGTTTGGTTTTTTTGTTTGTTTGTTTTGTTGTTTCATTTTATGGTGTTGTTGTTTTTTTTTTTAAAAAAAAAAAGAGTAAATCTCTAACTTTCATGATTAGGTAAAAGAAAGACTCTTGGAAAGACTCAAAACCATGAAGGCAAATGCCTCCCCAATACGTTACTCTCATGACATCTAAGTTAATCCCCTGCTGTGAGGTTTGTTAGTGCATGGGAGGCTCCGTGCTACGCTGTAATTTATGAAACCTGTGCTGCTGCATGAGTAGGCAAAGAAACAACAATCACAGTCAGGATTTGGGGTAGAGGTAGCAGGTTGCTTTCTATGAAGGCTGCGAGGTTGTTTTAACTGGTGAAAAGGGAAAGAAGGATGCAGGAGTCCAAAGACAGAAACGATGAAGGGAATATGGGGTGTTTAAATCCTCTGATCACATCTGAAACGTCAGTAGCTGCTTTGTTATTGGAAAGAAGAAGATGAAAACAATACCATTCAAGCTGTAAATTAAAAGCCCACTGCAGATGTAGGCTTCATGAGTGAAGTTATTAAGAGCATTAGTATGCATATTAGAAGTAATTAAAAAGAAGCAAACAGGAAGAATGCCAGGCGAGAGCACGCAGGTCGAAGGAGAATTCTCCACTCAATTACACAATTGCAAATGAATATCTTGTAAATAAATCACCCATCATTTCCATGGGTGAAGTTACAGTCATGCTGTTTCTAAGTAGCTTAACCATAAGTGCTGGAAATCAAAACAACAGTACACTATTTACAACAACAAGGAAACAAAAATGAAATGGAAAACAAAACCGACTTGTCTGGCTGTTCTCAGACAGGTCGGTTCTTCTTGTTCCTCGGCCCTGGGAATGAGGTTATCCTCTCTGAGGATGCTGATAATTTGCTGAGGCCTTTGCAGGGCTGGGACCTGCCTGATTTTTTCTTAGTAATGTCATAATTGGTCAGTTGCTTGAAGATATTTATCTGAGAAGCCTTCTCTGATGCTGTTACTGTTTTTTAAATGTTGTTTACAGTTATAGTTGCACATACTGTTCCACTGATGAACTTCATTTTTGAGTAGATATAGTGACCCCTATTTTGTCTTCATAAAATCCTTATTTCTGAGTGTTCTGCAAATAATACAGAGACTAACTTCTCAATTCATGTGATGTTTAGAAATTCTTTATGCCTTGTGGTTTATAGTTAAGCTGTAAAATGCACCATCGTACTGACTCCTGACCAGAAAATGAAAAGCTTTTCAAACCAGGTATAATCAACATCGATGTTCTTTGATTAAAATAAGTAAAGGGTTTGGAAGTATTTTCAAGAAGTATTTTAATATCTGAAAGTCGTCCGACTAGTCAAATAAAAGATGACTCACAGATCCCACTAGGGAAAAAAATATCCATCTTGTTTGCCCACATGCCAGACAATCTTTTAGTCCTCTTCAGATTAATTTACTCATGTGAAATCAATATTCCGAGATGCTGCGGTACTTGCCAGAGCAAGTAAGTTACTAACCCAGCTGGGCTCCGTAGAGCCTCTACATTCTCTCATGTTCCATAAGGAGCCTCAACTGGTCTGCGCCGACTGGGGGAATTAAGGCCAGGTGAAATGCCAAGCTCCTTAGCTCATCTGCTGCAGAGCACAGGTCTGCAGTGTGCCTGCTCAAGGCTTGTTATGGGAATAAATCCGACGTGCCTCTTTTAATAGGTCAGAGAGAGTCTGCAGTGTCTCGATACGCAGCATGACATGATGTCGTATATATCACAGAAGCTAAAAACATGATTGGGTTGCAAAGGCAAACACCTGAAACTTAGGAAATGCCAAAATTAAGGGTACTTACTCAACTGCCATTTGTCTCCCAGTGGCAAATGATTTATGATACAATCTCTAGCCGCATGTTCGCCCACTGGTGTCTTCCCCTCCTGGGCTGCCCAGAATGAGCAGTTTGTTTACTCTGTGCTGAGCGTGCCCAGCCCATGTTTACTGTACACTCTTCTGCTTTGAAAACAGAGCTATTTATTCTCATGCGGGTTTGTTTCATAGGATTGTATCACTGGAGTAGCCCAGGAAAACAGAAGATGTGCAGGGAGTCCCAGGCATTTCCCACCTGCGAATGTTTGGAGAAGGGTGAGGGTTTCACCCGTGCAGGGGAGCCAGGGAAAAAAAACAAGGGCAATTCCCTAGGGCACTATCACAGCGAAGCCCACTCAACTCACCAGCAAAATTCAAAACCTTCTGTACAGACACCCCATCTCCACCCACAACTCCTTGCCCTGGTGTAAACCTCCTCTCCCTCCTTCTCAAAATCTATTCCATCTATATCCTATAAATCAGGCCCTAAATTTCCCACAGCTCTGCATTCATATGGGGTGACAACTTCACAGATGTATTCACAGGTAAATTTAGGGACCTAAAATTATTGTTTCCCTTAAGTTCTGGCATCAAGTCCTTGTTGGGCTGACAGCACTTCCCACTTGCAACTGCAGGTAAAGTCACGGCCACCTCGGGATGGAGAACCCCCAGGGGGTCGGGTGGGATGTACTAGCAACAAAATTGAGTACGTGTTAATTTTTCTCCCAGAGAACATGATTTACCAGATTTCTCTAATTTTTCTGTGTAATTGCAAAAAGTAGATTGTGAAAAGAAATAACGCTGCCATGGCAGACTTCTGGATATGGAGAAATTAGGCTTCCTCAAAGAAAAAGTCACTGGTGTCTTAGTTTAACCTAGGCAGAATTATGTCTTTTCCTCTAGCCTCACAGCTGGACACAGCTGTACTGATCTGACTGAAATTTTCCACAGTAATTCAACAGGGGACAGAGATTTGGAATGAAAAACTTCAGTTCAAGCTTGACAAAATCACAAGCAACAGAAAACAAGGCTCCTAATGGGTCATGCTGGAGACCTTAATAACAGATGCTGTCAGCAGCTCTGCTTATATTAAGCTGTGGGAATTGATGGTGTTCACTTTAAAATCATTTTCACATTTAAATGTTGATGGGACTCATTGGTGAGACACTGTGTGTAGGGCAGATAAAGCAAATAGTGTTGTTAAGTCATCAGCAGTCCTGCAGGAATATTTCAGACGAATCTCCCTTTGCATTTAAGAGGAGGATGCGGTTTTTCTCCATCACGGCTGCAGATTCAGGGCACGTAGGTCTGACCTTTTTAGTGCCTCACTCAGGATGGCTCCTGGTCTGTTCCATGTGTGATGCACTCCCGTGTTCCATACTCATCCTTTCAGAGATCGGTCCCCACATGGCATAGACTTACTTTGTAGGCTCGGGCCTTCTCAGGATGCTCGTCAGCAAGATGCTGGTTAGGAAGCAACTACCCAACTGGAGTGACTGGTGGGCGTTTTCAGTTGCCTGTCTGGGCAAAACCAAACTTCTCTTCAGTTGTTAGAAGAGGGTTATAAACTATTAGGAAGTGACCTCAGCTGATGACTGTATCATGTTCTTTCATTCTATTCACTTACAGCATTTACAACATCTCCCCATTATCGTTTAGACTTTTACAACTCTTAATGACTCTTTTATCAGAGCAGCAATAACCAATAAATCCCCTTTGGCATTTATTGCCCTGTCTGTAATACATAAAAGCCCCAATTTATAATGTTTCATGAATGCCAAAGATTATTTTTTGAACTGCTGGTACTGTAAAACTTCTTCAAATCTTACTACAAAAATAAATTTGCTCTGATAAAGGCCCTGTTTCTGTGGTTAGCTCAGCATCAGCCCTAAATGGAATTCAGCCACAACCTGCAATAAACTCTGTGGACTGGATGCTGTACGGCAGAGAGAAACCAGAAGACCAAAATGCCTTCCCTGGGGGGAGGTGTTCCATCCTGCACCCATGTCCCGCCTGGAGCTGCTTTGTCCTCAGCTGCAGGAGGGGCTTCAGGCCTGGGCACAATCAGTAGGAGCTCTAAGGGACAGGGGACATAGTTTTCAGTGCCAACAGCCATCACAGGCTTGTACACCTGACATGGTCCACTCAGAATTCAGGTGACCAAAACTGGTTGGCTGGGCTTTGTCTGAAAGTGGTGAAGAGAAATAGGCACTACCAGAAGAGACTTCATCCCACCCTACTGAATCCCTTGGTTGCCCAGGGAAGCTGTGGATGCCCCATCCCTGGAATTATTTAAGGCCAGGCTGGATGGGGCTTTGAGCAGCCTGCTCTAGGGAGAGGTGTCCCTGCCCATTGGCAGCGGGGTTGGAACTTGGTGATCTTTAAGGTCCCTTCCAACTCTGACCATTCTATGATTCTATGAGTGTACTCAGGAGAGACACCTCTGAGGTGCATGGTCCCAACTATCCTCTTCCCTTTGGCACGGATGAAGCTACAGCCCTGGCTGACAACAGTCATCTGTCTTCAAAACTACTAAAATTGGATGTCATGAATCTCTAGGTCTTCATTTGCCATGATGACAACATAATTTTGAGTTGTCTCTCTGTTATCACAGGCAGAGACCAGACTCCAAAGGTACCTTGGTTATTCATTGTTGTAATTTTCATACAACACCTAGTAGTGCCCTGCACTCCCTGTAGGACACTGAATGAATTAGAATTAGTACCATTTGAAAGTGTGCCTTGGCTTAATTTATCTGCAGGTACAGCACATACAGCTGTGGGACTCTGAAGAAAGGAGTCTCTGCTCCCTCCTTGCTGAAACCCTCCCCTGAGCTTCCTAACCCCAGCCATCAGAATACAGCAAATTAGCCCTGAGGAATCGCTTCAAACTGAACTGTTAATGAGGGCGGCCCAAGGATCCTGTGTGCTCCTGGCAACAGTTTCAGTTTTGCTCACTCTATTTCTAGACGCCAAACTTGGGCTTTCTTCAAAGCCCAGTGCTGGGAAGACTGGACGTCAGCAGATTTTGGACGGGCCCATAGATATTTCTGTGGCAAACGCAACACTATGTAAAGGTGCTTGGTCCAAGTGGGCTATTGCCAGGGCTGAAGGTCGGTATTGCGGCGCTGATGAGACACCGTATCCCAGCTAATTAGCCTTCATGAGAAATTGCCTATTTTGACCTGGGCAGAGAGCTCAGTTAAGGCAGTGAGCTAACCCAAACAGCTCTGTGCCATGTGAAGATGATTTCAGCGCCCAGTGCAGTTGGGTCTGTGCTGGAGAGAGCAAATGTGCTCAACTCGTCTTGTTTTCCACCTCCTCAGTAGCCGTTTGTGCTTTTCCCTGCTCTACCCGGGTCTACTGCCAGGTCCTCTCACTACCCACTCTCTCATTTTTCTCCTGGCTCCTGCTGACCCTCTTCTTCTCTCCAGAACTATAAACCAGACAGCTCCCTAAAGAACTTTTCATTAATATAATTTATTAGTTAAATCACTCCTCTGACCTATTTCCCATTCAACCAGCATGTCTCCCCGTCCACTCAATATAATTGGTACAGCACCTGAACTCCACTGCCGGGGTTTAAATGGCCTGACATATATCACTGAGTCACAGCATATTAAGAGAAAGGTGAGAGGATTATTGGCATGCTGCCACTGGGATCAGATTGGATTTCTTGTCCAACCACTGAAACACGCAGTTGTGTAGAGAGGGTTCACGCAGGCTTGGTTTAGTTCTTACTCAAAGCCCGACTGCTTGAAAACAACACGAGGAGTTCTCTAAGGACTGAGAGCTTGGCTGTGTAAGGAAGCCCTACTTGTGTACATTGCCCTGTTGATTTTTGGAAGGGCACAGCCTGGCCGAGGCTCTGCGAGATGGGGCTAGCAAGGAGACTTGTGCCAACCTACTTTCTCTGGGACTGGAGTTGCATCAACATTCTTCTACTGTCTGGCCATGCTGGCCTGTTGTAGGTGTCGGTAGAGGCTGCCTGGCCTCGCCTGCCAGCCTGCACATGGCCCCAGGCACCCCCATCGCTGCAATTTCTTCTTTCTTATCATGGTTCTCTCCCCACTGATCCTCTTGTTTCTAAGTTTAGGGAAATATTAAACACTGGGCTGTAGGTTTTAACTGACGGTAAATTTTGTTGCACAGTCTTCTCCCCCTTTTGAATTGTAAAATATCAAAGGGTGTAAAACACAGACGCTCTCTTTGCCAACAGACATCCATTCTGCCTTTTTGTTCTTTTTCCCAGGGAAAAAAAGCCTGCCGACGTCATCTGTCTTGTTCAGGATCTTCACAATTGGCTCCCATCTTTTTGGGGGTCCTCCTCTCCTCTCATCTTCCCTCGTCCTCCCCACCCCATACCGAGGGGTAACCAGGGAAACCGGGTACCATGGCAACCCAAAGCCACATAATTTGTCTGTGAGGAAAAAAATATAAGCATGCAAAATCCCTTTAATATTTATACCAGGTGACTGGGTCCAAGTTTCCTCTTTTCCCTCCCCTTTGGAGCAAGGAATGGGTCGGCCTGCCTTCTCTTCCCTGGGGCTGCTGGTATCATGAGCCCCGGGTAATGCTCACTCCCTGCCACTTGCTTCCCCTGGCCAGAGCCCTTGGCTCCTTTTGCCCCTGCAAAGCTGATGTGGCAGCAAGGCTTCGGTTTCCATCAGCATGGAGGTCCTGTCCTACCAAGAGCAACCACATGTGATAGGACAGTTACCCCCACAGCACCTTCTCCCTGTTATTATGTTGGGGACCTGGTCGCCCCATCACTAATTGCTCTTCAGTTTTGAATGTATTTCTTAGCAGGATGTAGGGAAGTGCTTTTATCACTAAGTAGAGACAGAGAGCTCAGACACAGAAGGTTTAGGGTCCAGTTTTCAAAGGATGAGCCAACTGGGCGATTCTCTGTAGCCTTGGACATCTTGTCACAAAATGAGTCTGCGACGGAGGAGAGAATAGTGGGTCTTTCAAGTCCCACTGAGTTGTTCATCCTTAAGTTTCAAACACTCTGGATGAAGGACAAGCCTTCCTCCCTGCTGGACAAGGCCAAGGATGCAGAAGTCTGGAACACAGAATATGTATTTCTATTACCATTTGCTATAAACTAGTGACGGCATTGAAGTAGTGTTGTCATCACTGTTCCTCCAAAAAGTGGGAAATGTGGGCAACTGGGGAGGGAGGAATATAATGGCTCCCTTCTCTCTCTCTCCCCTACCACACTTTCCCTTTTTCCCCAAAATGGGGAACAGGGTGACACTCCCCAGCTGCCACCCAGTGCCCATCAGCAAAGCTGTGCATGGGGAGAGAAGATGAGGGCTCTGCCACCCTGCCCAGAGCATCATCACCCTGAGGCAAAGCTCTGGGGGCTGAGCCCCTGCCCTCTATCCCCTTGTCCTGCAGCCAGGTCAGTCTCCTTGGGGGAAGATAGTAAGATCCCAACCCCTCAGAAACCCTACAGACACTCCTTCTCCAAATGGATACCATAAATGCTGTTCTTGGTGGGGTGAGGGAGATTTTTCATACCGACTGTGTAAGTGTCAGGCAGCGCTGCCACCCAGCATTGCTTGGAGGCCAAGTCAGCAAAGAAATAATTGGCAGGTTTTGCTATGCTAAAGGAGTGCAAGCAGCAAACCGCTTGACTTCTAGCTTATTTCCAAAATAGAACGCTGACTATAAGTTGCTTTCTTTAGGAGGAGAACGATGACAGTAGTAATAAATTGTACACATTTATTTTTGAGTTTGTAGATGGGTGAACGTTGAGTGATGGTTGGGAAGAAAACAAACAAACCCTGGCAAGCAGCTATTTTCATAGGATAGTTTTGTGTTGAAATTTCTATAAGTTGGCAACGGAGTCATCATGAGACCTTTTATCCCGATAAGGCCATGCCAAAATCTTCAGGAAACATCTTGCACATTCAGTATTTTATTTACAAAAGCAGGGGGAGGGAGGGGAAAGAAAGCTTGGAGAAATGTTTGCAGACGTACAGTGTCTGCTCTGTAAGGCACCAAAAGCCTTTTTATTCTGTGGATGTAAATGGGACTTTTTCCAAACCTGCCACGTGCTAAGTTCAAATCTGGGGTAGTTCCAAGTCAGGCCTTGCACCGGATTTGCTTGCAGGCTGTGGAGGGAGATGTCACCAGGCAGAATAAGCAAAGTTCACCAGCGCTAAGGACCAGTCTGGAGTATCTCACCTATAAGGTCAATGAGCCTGTTGAGAGAAGACTGTCTCTCCAGTCTCTCCAAGCACAGCCCTTTGAAAGAGAAGAAGTCAAAACTCTGCCAGTCATGCTGTCCCTGCCTCCTGCCTCCTTGCCAGCACCCAAACAACGGCTGTTCATGAGAAACATCGAGCCAAGAGTCTGCTGCCTTCATGACTGCGGTTCCAGGCCCAGTCCTCTGGAAAGTGACTTCTTTATCAGTGTTTGCTGTTTGTGTTTAACGTCTAGGAAATGTCTGGACTTTCTTCGACTTCATACTTTTGTGTCATGAAAATGTTGCTGTGTACATGCACGCATTGGTCCATTGCTAAACTCTGCATTATGAAGAAAACATTCTAGAATTAAATGTTGGCTCATAAAGAAAAAGTATTTTATGCTTTTAAAAAAAATATAAAAATTTAGAGCCCTTGACACTGCTCTGGATAGTTTCTGGTTAATAAGACATGCCAAAATTCTGTTTATTGGAGTTGTTCCGCTGAAGTCTGCCTGCAGAGGGGAGGAAAGGGTTATCAACTCTGCAAGAACGGAAATCTAAGACGGGAGCTTTATAACTGGCTCTGTGATGTGAACATTAGATAGTAATGTCTCAAAACTAAACTATTTAAGCAGCTCCAGTTTCTATGATAAATTGACTTCAGCTTGTTTGTAACCAAAAGGACAGCTGCTTCCCAAAGAGTCATTCTTAATGTTTATAAGGATTAACTGTTTTTGTGTTGAGATTATTGAGATTATCTTGATGCGTTTATTTGATTTTGATTTGCTGTCTCATTTTCTTCATAACATTAATAACTTAGCTTTAAGAGCATCTTTTACTTGATTTTACTCCCTTTGTTTAAAATCCGTTTCTTTAAGTAAATAGGCCAGTGTGTGTGTGTGTGTGTGTGTCAGAGATTGATTTCAGTTGGCCATCTGAAAGCTTGAACACATCCTCCAAATTTGCCCATGGTTTACTCTCTAAAGATTTATAGTGAATTCCACAATCTTCACATACGTGTGCAATTGCCAGTATCTCACCAATATTTCTAATGGAATCTGTTGCAAGTTCAAGCACTGAGGGAAATTCTCGAAAGAGTTTGTGAGTAGCACACAGTAAGTCTACTGAGTGTTTCAGAGATCAGTTGTAGAGGCCACACCTGGGCCTGAGCAGCAGGTTGGTCTCCACTGAAGAGCTCTTGAAGGACCCCACATGCTCACCCAAAAGCATGCACCTTATTTACATTCAAGGCATGGCTGCACCACGAGGTTCAAATTAAAGCCCTGAGGCATCGGTCATTGATTAGCTTCTGTGCCCATTGCATACCCGTGGAGCCCACTCTAGGCAGATGAAAGACATATGCCAACCCCTTTGGAGAATGAGGGAGAGAGAACAGAAAACAAATGTTGGAGCAAGGCAGGAAAGAGGAACATACGTAGATTATAACCAAGTCCAGGGTGGGAAGGGGTCAGGAGCCCTGACGGAGTGAAAAAGGCTGCCTGAAATGATCAGTAACCACTAACTACCACCATAACCCTGTCCAGAGTAAAAGACCATAGAGGACAAGTAAAGAAAAAGAGGAGAAGGCAAAGAGCCTTAGGAGGTGCCTGTGTGCCCCACCAAGAAGCCAAAGTCTCACTTGAGCTTGGTGCTAGGGAGTCTTGCAGTATGGCTCCCTCCTACACAGCAAGGGTCACACGCAAGACACTGAGGTAGTGCTCATTTCTCCCCAGGATAAGAGAACTCCTTTGACAACCCGTCTTCCAGCTTTCACAAGGGATCTTCAGAGCAAGCTTCCCAGCTCTAGTAGAGTGACACCAAGGTATCATTGCATTTTGTGACACAGCTGCCTCTGATGGACTTGTGTTTTAGCATAATATGCATCCTCCTAAGTACCTCTGCTTTTCTTCAGGATGTCTGAACTTCTTCATTTGAGGCTCTGTTTCCCTTAAAATGTCCCAATTCCATTATAAAATATATCTAATCATTCCTTAGGCTGCTGATACCGCTTGCAACCAGGGATAATGTATCTGCATTATGTATCCAGGTACAACCTGCTGGGATGCACATGTCCATGCATTAGCCAGTGTGGGTAATTGTTTGCTTGGTGTTTCAGAGAAGGTGCAGGTGTTTCCCATGCAGAGGGCTCAAATTTGTGCTTCTGAGGAGGAGGAATTCATCCCTCAGTGAGAACTCTTGGAGGTTTTGTGCTGAAGCTGGAAGGCGTGAGAAATGATAAGACATTGATTAGGTCTCTGAGTCAACAGCAGACGCACCCTTGCCAGGCTGCCGACCGGTCTATTTGGTCTCCCACTTGTTTGTTCCCAAACTTATCTCTTTGACTCATCCCAAACCCAGCTGATACCAGAGACGGGGAAACTACACACCACATCGCCAGCCTGTGGTGCACCTTGTTTAGCTATAATTCTCACACCAAAAACAACAACAACACAGCAATGAACTTCTCTTTCCTAATCAGAAGGGGAAAAAAAGAGCTGAAAATATTTGGGTTATAATGAGGAGATGAGATCCTCGAGAGGAAAGTGAATTATAAGAGCTCCTGGGAGAGGAAGAGCTTTTCAAAAAGGAGATGTTTCCCTCCCATGCACTACTGCTAAAAATGTGTCACATTGGCACCAGTCCCATGTTCCAGTGAAGGGGATGTGCTCACCATGAATGAAGCAGCAACCTCTGTAGCAGCAAGGGCATAATATGTGGTACAGTCTTTCGGCTTTCTTTTTGTCTGTGATAGGGTTCCATCAATGCTTGGGTTTTTTTGTTTTGTTTTAGTGCCAGATTGACATTTCACAGTGCCTGATGAGAGCAAAAGGACCAGCATGGTTCCCGTGGGCACCCAGGTCCTGGATATCCATGCGCATCACTGTTGCAGACCGTTCCTGTTCCTCACTGGCTCTGAGCTCAGCTATCTGGATCCAAAATAGACTCTTAAACTCCTCTGCAACACTTACATCTTAAATAATGTGCTGTGAAGTTCGTGCAGCTATAGTGGACACAGAGATAGAAAGGAATTTGGAGAAAGTGCAGAACACTTCCCTTTTCTTCCCTTGGATCAGGTAGCCTCTAGTAGTCACAAGTCAGTCACCTTTGGAAAATCAAATAATTTCCCTCTTTCCTTGAATTTGCAAGAGGAAAAAATGAGAGGCACCGTGTGCTGCTGCTTGAGAGTAACATGGGGAGCAGATCTCACCTCCCAGCACCTGCTGCGGGAGCTCAGTGGGAACCTGATCAGATATAGGCAGGCCACGAAAGGAGACACCATGGGCTTGGGTGGGACTTAACAGCAGATGGAGATGGGTATGGGTTTGATCCAGGTCTGATGGGCATGAGGGAGATGGACCTGGGACAGAGATGTACTATGTTGGATGAGTAGCAGGAGAACAGGAATTGCGGAGCTGGAATCATGCACTGGGAATCAGGATGTGGTGGGAAAGTCTGGGTAGGGGATTGAGTGAGGAGGTGGAAGGCAAAGACATAGTAAAGGAGGGCAAGGTGGCTGGTGTGGGTATATCTCCTCCTACGCACATGCACACTGGCTTGCAAAGAGATAGCCAGAACCCCTCCTTTTGCTCCAAGGGATCCTGAGCTTTCCTTCCTACCTGGACCTGAGGACCCCTGGTGCAGTGGCACCTCTCATGGCCCCACCAGCTCTCCTGGAAAGTGTGTCTATGCTGTAACAACCATGTAAAATGTGTGGTATCTAGCTGTAATGAAGCCAGGAGAGAACTGGTGTGCTCCAGGAAGATGTCTTGGTGGGGAAGAGTCAGGTCATTTGCAGGCTGTAAGGTGCCAAGTGGAACCTGCCTCATGGTCACTGGCCTTGTAAAAAACTCACCTGCTTGTGTCACACACAATGTCTGCTGCTAATAACACCTAATCTCAAATCACCCTAATCCCAAATAATGCTTTGCAGTCTCTACTTTCCAAGGTAAATCCTCTGTCTCAGCCTAGTGCTGCCTCCAGCCCTCATTTTGGGCAGCGTAATGCACAACCACAAAGACTTCTTCTGTCTGATGGCCTCTTCTGCCTTCAGAGAGGTACAAGGGATGTGTCTCTTCTCCAGGAGGGTAACAGGCTCTGCTGGAGTGGGCTGTGGAGGTGTGTCATCCCATAAATGAAGGGAAAATACAGCTCTGGCCTGGAGATGTGGATTATATCTACTCTGCCTGTTCGATGTCCAGGTTAGTCTTGCTGCTTGTTGTAAATTCAGCAGCTCCAGGTTTTAATTGTCAGTGCAATGCTTCCACCTTCTTTGTGAAGGCCCAGTAACCTGTCTGAGAAAGGCATTAGGTGATCTCCAAAATGCACCCCAGAGCTTATGAGGAGCTTTACCAAGGTGTTTGTTCAGCAGCTTTTGCTCCCAGAAGCAAGGAGGGGTGACAGAGCAGAATTCCCTACTCTAATTAGCAGCCCCCAGCATTTTACACCAGGCGTAGCGTGCATGTCAGTCTGTGCCTTCTGCTCTTCATTTTTCTTGCCTGGGGTCAAATGCCCATGATTGCCCTTTCATGTCTGAGTTTTTCACAAGTTCATCCTCAGCAGCATTTCTCTGAGGCAGCTTCCCTTCCCTGCTGCCCTGGTGACTGTGGTGCAGTGTGATGTGCACATGAAAGGCCCAGCCTGAGACCATGTGCTGCTGCTGCTATTGCAGGTTTGGAAAATGAATTCATTACAAGGCTCAGAGGCTCGTGGAGAAGGATACCCACTTTCATTTTTGCCCCCCACTGCTTCTCTCTCATCCGAGCTCAGGCTGTGGGCTTTCCTGCTCACCAACTCGCAAATGTGGGGATGGGCCTCCGTGTCACAGGCTATGCCTGGGCTGGCAGAACCCGGTGCTGGCTGGGCACAGGTAAAATTTCAGCTTCTCCTGCTGTTAAGGCACGTGAGCTCTGCTTTGTGTTTTGCAGCTTCAAAAAATGAAGGGAAATCTCTTGTTTTTCAATGTCATTCCTAGTGCAGTTAGTGGAGGTTGGAGACCCCTTATTAAAAACTGCTGGAGGGTTATTGTAGATGTGTGATCCTGGAGACTTGACTTTACCACCCTGGATTTACAGACTTTAACTTTAATTTTGGGGGGGGGGGGTTATGTTCTTTGCCCTTTCAGCCATATTAGAAAACCCTTATCTTTCCAGTCCCTCTACCCTTAAAGGGACACAGGAATTCTTATCCATTAATATTCAGGACACTATGTAGATCATTTGCTCTGCTATGTTGCAAATGCTGCATTTTGTGTTGTGTAGTGTGCATTGTGGATACGTGTTGCATGGAGCCTGGGATGGGCCCCTGCTTGTCATCCATGGCAAGGTATAATTGCACTGGATCAGATTTACTTCTAATTTTTCAACGAAAAAAGTTTTTCAGTTTGTGAAAGCAGTATATTTGCACATTATTCCAAATTACAGGGCTATTTGACCTAAAGACAGAAAAGAGGGAGCTGTCAGGATGATTACTACAATTCAAACTAAGTCTTTATTGATAATGAGGTTGAAAGAGAAACACTTAGATGGCTGTATCCTACCCTACTCCTCATTGCCTGCTCAGTTGTACTGGTAAGTTAACTACCTGGATCCAAACTGTCCTACAGCCTAGTGTGAAAGAACATGCAAAACTCCAAATCCAGACTGCAATTTGTTTGCAATCAACAAATTTATTTAGTAAAATGCCTAATTAAACCCTTGTATTCCAACAACCCTTCTACATGAACAGTCAAAATGTAGGTCCAAACTAAAGCTGAGTGCTGGGGCACTGAGCAGCACTGTGGTATTTCCAGAAGTTGCTCAAGGAAGCTTCCTCCAGAGAGTGAACATATTAGGCACCAGAAGATGCTGGGATCTGCATCTGTTTGCCCAACTCTTGGTGTGAACCCCTGCTTGGCAGGATGAATTAGGCCCTTAATGGCTACAGAAAGGCTTTGGAAAGAAAAGTTTGTATTTACATAGTACATTTCATCCCTAAGGACCTTAAATCACACTGCACAAACTTTACATAAACAAGAGAACTGAAATGAAGCTGCATCAGGAATGGAGGGTGGCAGCCAGCTGGCATACGTTAGCAGGACAAAAATAAGAGAAGTAACTATTTTTGGCCAAGGACACCAGGGCAAACCCCTCTATTGCAAAAGCGCCTTCAAAACTTCAAAGCACAGTTGTACTCTAAATAGTGATTGTGGATAAATAGATCTTTTGTAGTTAATCGATTTGTTACCAGGCACATCTGGGAAACTCACTCACTGGCATAACGTTTTGCTACATTTTGTGCCTGCTAAGGCTGCAGAACTTCCTCACCAAGATAGCACTAGCACATTTCTACTCCAACTCCAGCCCCATTTGCAAACTTGTATGCCTGTCCTACACAGCCCTCACTGCTGAGGGTGGGAGACCCAGAAGAAGCTGCTATGACTTTTGCAGCTGATCTTACCCTGAACTGGCAAGTCTGGAAATGCACATTTTCAGTTGTCAGTTGGATGAATCTGTGGCTGGAGTAGAAAGATAAATTCCCACCATACCCGCTGATGAAACCTTTTGGAATACGACTGGCCTTTAAATATTAGTGTGGGCCAGGACATTTGAAGACCTTGACTGAAACCCCCTCACAAAACAGACTGCACGTCTACAGGGTGTCTTTGGGCTACAACAAACCCTTCACACCATGGAAAGGCATGGGTCCTTACAGCAATGTGCACAGTATTTTTACAAACACATATTTACTTTGGGGCCAGGAGGGTGATTCTGTGATTCTATGATTCTATACTTACAGAGCGCATTGCATCTCAGAGGACCCTGGATAACCCTTCAGGATAAGTTGCCCCATGGCAGCCAGTGGCTCCATGTGGGCCTCCTCCCATATCTCCATGTTGTGTTGCAGCTGATCCTCAGCAGATGGATCCTTGTATGTAAGCCATCCCCTGACCCAGAATCCACACTCCTGAGCCGTTCCATTGCACTGTCACACCATTTAAGTACTAGTAGAACACTCCCTGGCATGATTTTCAATCCACACTACAATCCAGCCCAGTTTGGGGGATACGAACAATATAGGGACCATTCCCCAAAAAGCAGGGTGGATGAGAAGGGTTTAGCCGTGCTACTTGCCCTCTTAGGGCCAAGGAAGAAGCCCCCAGACATTTGATTTATTAACGTTCCTGTGGCCCTTGAGAGCAGAGCACCCCTTTGGCGGCACACTGCACCTTAGACAAGGAAGGAAGAAGGATCCAAATGTCTTTCAAGGAGCCTTCTAAGCTGGGACACAACTGTGCTGGACCTCAAATCGATGTAATCTGGGGCTGCATCCATCCTCCTTGTCTCCCACCCCTGGCACCAGCCACTGGCACTGCTACAACCACACAGTGACAGGGTAAAGGAGCTGGCTTGTCTGAAGACTCATCATTTTTTCCCTGTGGTGTTAGCTTTCACCCAGCTCGGCTCCCTGCGCTGGCTCCCTGCCAGCCCTGGGTGTGCAAGGCCAGTACAGCCATGCCTGGAGAGCAGGATGAACCCAAAGGCACCCTCATTTTAGATCGGTTTATGCCACTGTGGAACGACCCCTCATTACAAACATGTCCCTACAAACATGGGACACAGAGGAGCCTGCTTGTCTCAGAGCCAGCTGCCCATCCTCTTCCTTGCCTCCCCCTCCCACCACCCCATTGCCACGCTCAATGCCATGCTCAAAAATACAGCCCATTTCCCTGCCAGCCAGCCCATCTTTGCCGGTGGAAAACCATGTAAAACTCAGGCAAGTATTTCCTCTTGCTAACAACTTTGAAATGGCATTTCTCTGTCAGGAGAACCGTCTGAAGTCTGTGCAGGACATACACTGCACAGTGCTACTATTAAGGCTTCCATATGGTTAATTCCCCCAGTCTTCAAACTTACCTCAAAGCAGCGTTAAAGGCCCAGTGGGCTCAGAGCAGGGCTGCAAGGGAGGCAGATGGCATTTCAGGTGCCCAAAATGTGGAGCTCTTGGCTGCCTCCCCTGGCATCCCAATTTCACGGTTATCTCCTACCAGCTGAGCAGAATATCAGCCAAGCCCTTCTCATGATCTAACAGAAATACGGATCTCAGTTGGTTTCCCCCAATCTTTGTAGAAAGCCACTTTGCTTGTCTTCTCGTGATTTGTTTGTCCTGCAGCTCAGTCTGTTCTGCAGCCCCGTGCAGCTGCACTGCAGCCAGCACGTGCCCTGTGCCACAGGCGGCTGCCCCATCCCCATGACCACTGTGGATCTTGCTCTGAGGTCCAAAATCATGTGGGGGGAACAGTGGGAAGGGTTTGCCATTTCATGCATCTCCCAAAAGTGGGCCAAGGCTCCAAGGGTGGCATCTGGGAGTGGGTCAGCGAGTCCTTTCCCTTTACTCGGCTGCTGTGGGGAAGGGACCAAGTCTGCTCATGACTTCTCTGACTCTGTAAAATCTGTGCCCGAAGCATCCTGAGAAGATCTGAGAGTGAAGAAAGGCAAAAACCAAGAATGAAATGTTTGGTGACCTCATTTGAGCTTTGAGAAATGCAGAAATATGCAGGACAGTAGCAAAATGCTCTGGGAGGAGCAGAGGCTGGGGAATGCAAGGCAGCTCTCTTCCTGATCAAAGAATTGGTTCCAAAATTGTTCATGGAGGTGGATCCACCTTTGATGTTGTGAGCAGATTACAAAGCCATGCCACACCAGTTGCCAGGATTCCTAGATAGGGAAAGCTGGTTGCACACACTGGAAGACGCTTCACAATGTGCCAAGAGCTCCCAGCTCTGTACACTGACATGTCCCTTGTCCTTTAATTTAGCCCCCTTGCCTTTGCCCTGTTTGCAGAGCATTAAAGTGCTGCACTTCCCAGGGAGACAAAAAAAAAAGTTCATCTAACATTTTTAATTGTGAAACCGATTTTTCTTCTTTTAATTTTTAATTTTTTAATGCACCAGCGTTATTCAACATGTAGTCCAATATATAAAATCAATTACAACCCAGGAAAGAGCTACAAAGCTTGTGGAATGATGCTGCAGGCAGGGAGGGAGGCCCCACAGGCTAGCACTTCGGCACCCAAGCTGGTAACGCACAAGTTCCACAGTTTTATACATTCATGAGCGCTCTCAGGCACTCAGAAAAACTCTCACCAAGCAGCAACAGAGCCTCCTGCTCTTCTCCACCCCCTGCCTCCCCACGCAGGGCCCTGCAGGGGAACACAGGGTACTACTGTTGACGTTTCCCCCGAGCAGACTCACACCCATGGCAGTATGAAAAATTAATAGAGGAGTAGAGCGTGCATTAACAAACACTGACGTATCTCTCACGGTTAATTGACATCCACTGTTCTATTCAAAATTAATAAAGGCTTGCCGAGCACGCAGAACTCACCTCAGGAAATGTCCCACACAGCTCAGCAGGTCGTGTCACTGTATCAGTGATGCTATGCACCACAAATCATGACAAATGTTCCTAGTATTATGTCAGGCCTGTATCCAAGGTGTTACTCTCAGCATCGGCGTAGGAGGGGTGCTTGACGCATGCTCTGGAAATTGCCACTCTAAATTGCCACTCTACCGAGTGCATGACACAGGCTGCTGAAACAGCCTAGAAGTATCTGAGCCTCTGCTCTCTAGCCGAGGCCAGTCCTCTTTCTTTCTGGTGCAGCTGTGGACTAATCACACGTAGTTCATGAGTCCTGGCTGATATCTCTGTGCAGCTTGTAATGATGGGGAGCTACCCCACACTGCTGCCCCGTCGCTGCTCCTGCGCTTGTTAAATGGACTTCTCTGTCATCCAGATGTCTCACCAACATCTCACTAAGCCGTGCAGAGAGGGTGCAGACAGGACCTTCTAAAAACTAAATGAGAAACCCAGCACTGCTCATGACACTCTTAAGTGGGATGGCAGTTGTCTTTTTTTTCGGCAGTGGAGGCAGACGACAATCTGGTGAATGGCATGTACCAAAACTTCTGTAAGCTTTTCACAAGGCCTGAAGCAGAGTAAACAGCACCTAGATGAAGTTTTACTGGAAAGCTGCGGGGCTTGAGGTACCACCAGTGGCACAGCCCGAGATGGGACTGGCCCAGGTGAGCTGGAGTGACCCTGCACTCGTGCAGTCTGTCCCATCAAGGCCAAGGCTGCACCCAGTTGCAGGTCCCTGGCTGTATTCATCAACTGCAAACCTTGGCTCAGGGATAATGACAGCAAGGGCTGTGCTGCCAGCCAAGCCAGTGAAATGAGGGACCCTCGCAGGTGAACTGACAACATCCCAGGACCTGGGGACTTTCACATGCTGCCCTGAAGAGGCCTTTCTGGATGGAGATGGCTGGCTGCTTTTAGTGGGCAGTCTGAGGTAGTGAACCACATGTGAAAAAGCAACTCTTCCCACCTTGAAGCAGGTCCTGTGGGCCAGTGGTGGTCCTCAGCATACTCCTCTCCCACCAGGGATGGAAAGCACATGGTGAAGAGGGAAAACATTTGAAAGGCAGATCTTCCAGGAGAGAAGCTTGCTCAACCATATTGAGCTCCTTCTGCTCCTTCTCTACATCCTCATTCTTCTGACACAGCTGCCAGCGAGGAAGAGGAAGCTGGAAAAATGGCAGCCAAAATTGTGTGGGAGAGTTGTGCCTGCTTGGAAAACTTGCAGCTGTCCACCACCAACAAGCCAAATATCCCCACACTGATTGCCACCTACGCCCAGTTACCAGCCCAGTTACCTCAGGGAGAGCTGGTTTGTCTGTAGTGATTTGTTGGGAACTTGAGCAATGATACCACCCGAAAGGTGAATCACAGGGGTTTCCTGGTGTGAACATCTGGGTGGAAATAGGTGACTTCTGGCTACAACTCTGTCAGCAGGAGCCATCCTGCAGGCTGGCAGCTCCACCAGGCACTGCGGGGTCCCAGCTCACCATACCAGCTGAAGTACCCATTCTCCAAGTGGATACAACAACTCAGGAAGTAAAAGTTGTGACTTCACTTGGAGACTGCTCCTTCATACTAGTTTATATGAAGCAACTACATTGCAACACCACACTTCAAAGTAAACTCCTTTGTGTAGCCAGCTCTGAAAAGAGAAAAGAGCTCCTCCCCATATCTCAGCTGAGATTTGGACCAGGGCTTCTGAGGGACCTACCAACCCTTTTCATTTAGGCCATGGAGCTGCCTCCTTGAAAAATATACCAAGTCCCATTTTGATTTTAATTTTCTAGTCTCTACACAGGGGCTGTATCAAAGTAACTGAAATCATGGCTTTGATTCACGTTTCCAGAGCTGACTTAAGATGTAGTTTCATGGGCTTCCTGCTATTTGTTGTCATCTGCTTGCTGGAGATTCATACCTACCTGGCAGAGCTGGTGAACCTGGATGTGTGTGTGTGTATCTCTGGGCTTTGATGTTCACAGTTTTCCTAGACAGTGCTGAAACACAAGCACTCATGATCAGGAATAATGGTGGGAGCTGATGAATAAGCATATGCCTTGAAATGCTCTCATTCTGTTCTCCAGGACAACATGCTCAGTGTTCTGGATTGGCAGTGTTTACATATACCCCTATCCAGTTGTTTATATCATACTTGGTAATTACCTTCACAGAGCTGTTTGGTTGTTTTTGGGGATGATGTAATCTTTGCTTCTACTACTCTGCTCACACATTTTGCTGTACTGAAGGGTTTTGGAACACTTCCTCCAGTGATTTTTACAGATCTTTACAAAAAGCTATAGCTATTTTCTCATCTAGCAGTGCCCAGAACTTTTGTCTCAGGGAAGAATACGGGGACCGCCAACTTCCTGCCATTAAAGAAGCCTCTCATTGTACAACTGGAGTTGAAACAGATTAGCTCAATCTATCCTTACTACAAAATAGCAAAACTGAAGGGACAAAAGTGTCAAGGGGGCTGGGGGCTTCCGTTATAGCCCATGTGTAATGTTGCATGAGTTTAACTGAAGATGCTGTGGTGTTGTCCCAAAACAGCCTGAAATTAATAAATCAGTGTGTCTTGAAGCTTAGATGTGTCTCATCACACTCCTCCGGGGTGGGTGTATGGGTGCAAGGGAGATCATATAGGGCCCGTTGTGCACAATCTGGGCGGTGGAAGGGGGCCTAGGCAGGGACAGGACAGGTTCAGCTGGAATGATGGCTGGCCAGGGGATGGGAGGCAGATGCAAGCATTTAACTATGGCCTGTCTCTGCCGGAGAGGTTCTTGGTTGCAGGCGCTGTCATGAAGTGAGTGGGTCACTGGAAAGGGTCTGAGGTGACTTTTTTTCTCATTTCTATCATTTGTTCGTTCGATGACCTTCAGCATCAACCACCTACTCAATGCTATTAGTACAGTGTCTATGCAATGGGTGTAAAACTGTCTAGCTCCAAAACCACTTTGAGATCCACCAGTAGGATGTGATATATAAAGACTCTGTTCGCTCCTTCTCCCTGAATTTTGTTTTCTTTCTTATCAGCAGATAATAAATCACAGGATGAGACAGAGAGCATCCCCTTCTTCTCCAGCTATCGCACAGCCACGTGGCTTGGGCATGCTGCTGGGGTGTGGGAGAGGAGGGTTTGAAATCCCTGGGGCTGTGGAAGCAGCTGTGCTGACTGACAAGGCTGACAATCCTCGCTGCTACGTTCGAGGAGTCCCCACCCCAGGTGTTTACTCAGCGCTTGTGCTAGTAATCATCATCATCACCCAGGTAGAACCAAACCTCCCCATGCCCCAGCTCCTACAGGGTGAAAGTCCAGCATCTCCCCACAAGTGGCTGATGGAGGCAGGAGCGTGGGAAACTGCCCAGTTTTTGCACAAAAGCAGCTGAGATGAGCACCCTTGGCAAGGGCCACCAACTCCACTGGGAAGGACAGACCTCTGTCAGATGGGATGGGAACAGAGCTAGGAACCTCTGAAACCACAGCCTGAACTGGCTCAGGGAACACAAATCAAAGCCATGATATGAATTAAGTCAGCGTAGCTGCAGTGTTCAGATGAGCCCTGTAATCCTTGAGTTGCCAAAGGCCTCGAGGGACCCTTACATTAGGTAAAGGTTACCAAAGGGCCTCTTCTTGCCCTCGGCAGGCAGGGAGAGACTGCGTGGGGGTGGCAGAGGTGTCTCTGGCTCCCTTGTATTTGTAGTGCCTTCAGACAAACTGTGGAGGCAGCTTTCTGACCCTTTTCTTCCATCAAAATGGCACAGAGGAGCTCCATGGGAATCAAAAGCTAACCGGGGCTTTTTTTTAACTTTTAGAAGGATTAACACAGATTTATGTTTGAGAAATCAGGCTAATTCCAGTCTAAAGTGCAGGACAATTCCCCCCTGGTTCCCAAGAGGGTAACATCATAACCCATTATTAGCTGTGCCAGTTACAGTTATTTCCTTCCCACATTTCCTTTCAGGTGTCAGACCAGAATGCGATTGCTTTTCTTCCTGGAGAGCACTATTTTTAAAACTGAAGAATTGAATGTTATTAATGTAGTAGGTGTTGTGCTGTGCAGCCCGTCCCGTAATGGGGTGTTTATAGCGCCAATGCTTTCACCCAGTCCATTCGTAATCAGAAGTAATAGAACCACTTCACCACTCGCCCTGCTCGAGGATGCTGCAATAAATCCCGATGAGGCATACATAGCTTGGCTGCAGCTGGCGGGTGATGTGGAAGCTTTGTGCATTTTCAGTTCTTTAATGTTTATAGCTCTTTTACATTATATGAATATTGCCAGTCCCAAGGATTCAGCCGCCATGAATCAAGCCTCAAAAAATAATGAGATTTTACAAAGTGCGTACGTTCGAGGCATGTTTTATGGGCCTGCAAATGCTTCAGCCTTTGTGTCGCGCTGTCAGGCTTCCCTCGTTTTCCTGCCATGAGCTTACTTTAAGAAAGGAAAAAGAAAGCTGAGGTTCACACATGAACATCTGATTCCAACAGGTGGCCCCTACCAACGTCACCTGATATGACGAAACTGGTGATAGTGCTGTAAGAGCAGCCAGCGCAGTCAAACAGATCCTCGTCTGTGTGAGGGGCCAATAGAGCTCAAGTCAAACAATGTCACTCAGAGCTCATACACCCCTGGTTTTCTGTGGGAATAAAAGCTTTCAGCTCCAGCTGCTTCCTGCCTTGAATTCCCCCTGTGGAAGGAGGAACGAAGGGTACATTTTTGAGGTGTTAGCAGCAGAAGTCACTGGCTGGCATGTCACGGGCTGAGCAGGGCAGAGCATGTGCATTTGCCACCCTTGCCCCATTGGCAAGGAAGGTTCGGCAGCTCACAGTCCCCAGCCACCAGCTCATTGCCATCGCCTGCCCCACGGGTGCAAGTGTCTATGAGGTTATAGCATGAAGTGAGTAAGGGAATCAATCCAGGTTGAAGAGAAACATGCTTCTCCTTCCCTCTCTCCCCTTCTTCTCCCAATTTTAAAGCATTACTTTAAACTTGGGTCAGTTTCCTGCTCCTCAGTGGTTGGCACCCAGTGGTAGCGATGACACGGCTGAAGGGGTAAGTGTGGTTGCTGAGTGTTGCGAGTGAGAGGCACCACTGAGTATTAAAGAGCTTTCTTTAAACTCACTACAAGAAAGATTCTGGAGTGAGTCCAGGGAAGGGCAACGAAGCTGGTGAAGGATCTAGAGCACAAGTCTTATGAGGAATGACTGAGGGAACTGGTGGTGTTCAGCCTGGAGAAAAGGAGGCTGAGGGGAGACCTTATTGCTCTCTACAACTACCCGAAAGGAGGTTGTATCAAGGTTGTGGTCAGTCTCTTCTCCCTAGTAGCAAGTGACAGGACAAGAAGGAACAGCCTCAAGCCGTGCCAGGAGAGGTTTAGACTGGATATTAGGAGATATTTCTTCATGGAAAGGGTCATCAAACACTGGAACAGGTTGTCCAGGGAAGTGGTGGAATCGCCATCCCTGGAGGTATTTCAGAGACAGGCAGGTGTGGTGCTGAGGGACATGGTTTAGTGGTGGTTTTGCCCATGCTAGGTTGATGGTTGGACTCCTTAATCTTAAAAGTCCCTTCCAACCTAAACAATTCTGTAATTTTATAGTGCACAGAAAACAGAAATAAAGGAGAAAAAATCAGAGGAGGGGTGATGTGCCATCTGTACTGGAAGTAAGGAAGACCCTAAGACTGGGGAGCAGTGTTTGTTGGAAAGGCAGGCTGTACCTAAGAAGTGTCTGACTCTGGTGTCATTTCCTCTTACCCAGACATAGCCCCAAATTTAGTTTGGGATTTCATTGAAATGAAGGACAACTGCAAAAGGATTTGACTCCATATTTTGCATATTTCTTAGCAGCTGGGTGCAGGACTGCTCAGATCAAGACTTGTTGCTTTAGGAGCAACTTCTCTAAGAGCAGACCTTACAGAAGGGTGTTGCCAGGGAAGCAGCATGCGAGGGGGTGGCAGCATCCTCTTCAGTCCTTCCCTGGGTAGCGTCCCTGCCTCAGTCACAGTGGTCACTGATTCCTTTCCTCTAGAGCTCCTGAGCCCAACATTTATGCATGTTTAAAACTTTGGCTGTTTTTCACACTTTTCCTAAACTACCAATGACAGTTGTCCCTGCTTTATGCTGCTCTTCTTCTAACTCTGCATCCTGGCATCTCCCCATGCCAGCATTCTCCACTGATGTTTTTCCATTCCTATTGTACTCACCTTCTTTCTTTCTGTTCCTTCTTTATACCCATCTCCCTTAGTTTTCTTATTCCCTTAGTGACCAGCCTTTTTCCCCTCTCTATCATTTCTACTCTTATGAACCTTTTCTGACTCAAAAACTGGATTTCTAAACAAAACACAACCAAGAAGGAAAGCTAAGATTAACAGCTCTGCTATGAGTGTATTTCCCTGGGTGTGATCTATAAGCATCTGCAAGAGTTCTCATTGTTACCTTGGTATATGTTTGTAAGACAATTACTTTCCCCCAGGCTCCGTCTCCTTTATCTTTTAAAAGTATCCCCTAGTGACAGAGCCTGTATTTCCCTATCAGGAGGTACAATTTCTAGCGGGTCTGATTGCTCCTGCAATATAAATGCTGTGTAATCATCAAAATACTATATAAAACCCTCATTGCCTTCAATCTTAGGATGTCTGGAGTTGTGCACTTCATAAGCATCTCTCTCTAACGATCCACCCACTTACCTCACTAAGGAACTCAGAGCATCCTCCAGAGGTGATCTGGTGCTCTTATCCTCACACCACACATGAGCAACAGTGACATGTCACAGGACACATAACACGTCCCCGTGGACAACACAAGGGGAGAACCAATGTCTGCTTTGTGTTTGTGCTGCACTTCCAATATTTGCCTCATTCTCCTTCCCACATGGTGGTGGGAAGCAGGACATGACTTCGGAGAGGAGTGGAACCAGAGCCTCCATGGGCCAAATGGTTTTATGAGTCCCGCAAATGCAGCCATAGCACTCGGTGGATTGGAAAGGGGAAAATGAGAAGGGAATAATATAAAGTCCACCTCTGTTTGCTGACATCCTTTCTTTCTTTTGTAAATAATGCTCTCAGCCAGGGCTTCCCAAGGCAGGATCTGGAGGGAATCACCATCTCCACATGTACTCATGTAAGAAAGGAAGCAGCTGGTCCCTGGCATTTACTGCTGCACTTCAGCTCAGAAACTTTGGCTGAAACATTGCACAAAACATTTCTCTGGGCTATTTTCATCCTCCCTCTTTTTGCTCAATCAAGGGATTAATACTTTAAGAAAAAAAAATAATACTTTGGGAGTTCATTTCATCCAGGATGGGGAGTTCCAGAGCACAAGCAGAGGTATGGTTGAGGTGCTGCTGGGCGCAGGTTTATTCCTGTTCTTATTTTAGCTGAACCAGTTCACCCTCTCCAGCAAACAGGTGATAAGACCGTGTGTTTACAGTGAGTATCCTGCGTGGCACAGCTGAACCATGGATTAGGTAAAGTCACTGACTCACCGCACAGTTATTGGGCCACGTTGTCTCTTCCCTTGCCAGGGCAACAGTCTTCACCCTGTACACACTGATGGGCTTCGCACGCACTAATTAGGCTTCGCAGCTTTTCTGTGAAGTTAGGTGTAATTATAAGCATTTTTCAGATATAGGGACTGAGAAACAAATCTTCCTCCCAGACACATCAAATTGTTTCCTCTGATGTTTTTTTCTATAGGGGCTGAAAGCTCCTTTCAGAGAGCCAAATCCTTGCAGGTTAGAGCAGGAATTACCATTCAGTATTGCCACACCTCGGGAGTTCCTGGCCAAGACTTTGATACTCACACTGGATACTGGGCACTTGGATTCAAAACAAGCCAAAAATAAGTGAGGTTTTAGTAATCTTGCTGTAAGCATGAGCTACACGCCCAAAGGGCCTCTTGTGTTAATCCCCAGATGCTGGACCTCCTTCTGTGGTTTTGGAGAGTTGTTCTCCAGTTTGGTTTAAAGCAAGCGGGGTTTTAATGGATGTACTGACCTACCCAGATGGACAAGTCCGTGATGGGAGTCAGTGTGGGATGTTGCAGAACTGCTAAAGCTACACAAGCATGGAGTACGTGGCAAAGCACGAGGAAGAGGAGGGCTGGATGCTCACTTTCAGCAGACATGTCCTAGGAATCCAGTGCTTTTCTCCCAGACTGCGTCCTCAGCTGAGCCGGACGCACAGAAGCCTCTGTCAGCCATAGATTTTTTTTCCCTCTGGCTCAGACTGAAGGGACATACTTTTGTATTATTTTACATCATTCCTAGTCACAGCAGAGACCAATAGCTACTCTTATAGGATATCAATAATCACATAAAGCTGATGAATAAGCCAGGAAATGGGAACAATTCTATGGGCTGCTACCCAAGTGGCCTTTTAATACCTACTCCAAATGCCCTCAGGTGGGAGCTTCATAAACAAGTTCAAAACTCAGGTGAGTTTTTTACTCTAAATGCAATTCCATTGATACCATGGGGGAAAAGTACTCACTGATTTCAACCTCACCAAGATCTGTGGTTGCAAGAGGGGAACTAATTATGGTTCACAGAAGCCGGTGGAAAGAACTGTAATCACTTGAGCCCATGGTTTGGTTTCTGGTGTCAGTACCACTTTGCACTGGCTAAAGCAGTGGCTGTTTACACCGTCCCCCCCGCTGACCACTTGTACCTCCTTGCAGCCTCCTGAGTCACACCAACCCAACTGTTTGTGAAACCATGCAGTAAATCACCTTAGGAAACAACCCAGCAAAAGGATATATGTTCCCTGGCACAGTTCACCACCTGACTGCACAGAGAGGTGGCATGGGACCCAGGATGAGTGGGGAGAGGCAGCTGCTCAGCGCTGCTACCAAGATGTACCCCCTGGAAGATGCTCCCAGGCTGGCCATGCAAAGGGACTGAGTTACATGGACAGGTGCTGTGAAGGGGGTGTTTCCCCAGAGACTTCGCTTGCGTTGACTCTAGCATTTGGAGGCTTCTCTGGAGAGACTGAGTCCACTAACCTGGCAGAAAACTAGGCTGGCTGAAAAAAACCCAAAGGGGCTAGTTTTCTATCAGGCTGTTAGATAGCTCAGCTGCCTTGTATGATCTCAGCCTCAGTGATCAGCTCCTTGATCTGTGTTACTTACGTAAGGCCATATCTGTGACTCTCCCCGTGCTTGATGAAGACGATCCGTGTTTACAATGGAAATACCAGTCAGCAGAAGACAAGAGCGTGGTGACTAATTATATTCCTTCAGCATTACTATATCGGTATTTTGTTTATTGAACTCTCCCAGTCCAGTTCAAGATTCAATACACAAGCCTGTTCCCTGGCTGTTTCCAGGACTGCTGCCTGGAAGTGGAGGACTTCTGCTGAAATGCCTTTGTACCTCCTCTGCTTGTTAATCCAAAGCTTTTATTGAGTTGAACATACCCGTCCCATGCAACACTGCCAGCAGTTTCACTTTTATATCATTCAAAAACAGCATAGCCAGGGGTGGGTTTTTTTCCCTTGTGACTCTGAATACAGAGTTGCAGCCTGAAAAAATATTTACAGCTGTGTTATATAAACTAATGAAAAGCAGTGTTTAAAATGAAAGTGCTGGCCTGACTTTATGGAGAACAGCAGTGGAAATAGCCATGTGGTAATAAACAGGCTACCTGATATGGTTTATTGTTTAACTCCTTGCTTACTTTTAGAAACTTAGGCTTATGTTTTCAAATGCCTGAGCCCTCGGAGACACACGCATGTGCTTGGGTTGGGAACCCAAACCTGGATCTGGTCCCCTCTGAATATGTAGCCTTGGAGCAGCTCTCAGCGAGAGAAGAGCCTTCTCAAGCAGGGTCTGCCCGTATTTCCATATGCTTCACAGCACAGAACACACCGTAAACAAAGCTTCGGTTTCTAAGGTAAACAACAAGAAGTTTCACTTTAAAAAGAAGGACAAGAAAATGCCTGGACATTACCAGGCTTTCCTTCTTGCAGCTCTCCACCAGGAAAATAAAAGAGTGAGAGATTTTATATTACTGCAGTGTTGCCTTTCTCATGTGTAGCCGTGACAGTTTCCCAGACTGTGATTGTAATGGCATGATGAGATATTTATAACATGCTAGGAAAAATGTTTCCTTTTTAAAGCCCATCACAGTAGCATAACAGCAAGCCTTGAAATCTGTCTTTCCTATATCCCCGAATCGCTTGATGGAAATGATTTTTATACGCTGACTGTTGGCTTGCATATTAAAGCCATTCTTAAGGAGAAGCTGTAAAGCACAGGCCCGTCCTCTGCGCTGTGCACACATGGCTGCACAACCAGATTAGGCCACACGGCAGTAAAAATGCCCCTGCCTGGTCGAACAAGAGCTTCTGCAGTTGTTACCGCAACTCTGGTACTGGAGCAAGGGTGGGAACGCTGCGAGCACAGATAAGCCTTTACGGTAAATCAGCTATAACGTGGCTTGGCTCCAGGCCCAAGCAATAACTAACCAGTTTTATGTTAATTATTTGCTATCCTTTTACACATAGCAATGGTTACAAGCCAGAACTGAGCGTAAATGACTGCAGTGCGTATTTGGCTTCCATAAAGTCTCGACTTTTTTGATGTGCTGCATCAATTTCTAATTGACACTTGTGAATGATTCTGTTTTTTTCCCTTTTGCCCTGGCTTCTTACTTGCAGCCTCTCATGAAGTAATATTTTAGAACGTGTTTGTAAGGATAAACAGAGGTGCTCATACATTTGGACATTCCATTCCATTGTTCTCGTGCATGTTGTATGGTAATTCACCCTCACAAACCAGCTGCAAAACAGTCATTCTTTCCTGAGCGCCCTAATAAATCTGCTCCAGTTAGAATATATTTCCGTATCTGGAATGTAACCACTAAGAAGATGGGCAGCAAAACCACAGAGCCAGCCTCCATCCTCCTCCATCTGTCTTGACCACAAATCCCCAGTCCCAAAATCACAATGCAGAGCCCCATTGGGGAAGCCAACCCAGATCTTTGTGGCACGGATTGAGAAACTGGTCCAGCTTTGAAAAGTCAGCACATTTTTTCCCCCAGGGTTACTTTTTCAAGCTGACATACCAAAGGGGCAGCCTGCAGCAGCACTGGCAGGGGCAGAGACAAATGTCAGAGAGAGGAATACCTGTAATTAGTAGTGCTTGAATGCTTCCCTTAGTGGAGCTGTGGTCTGAGACCTGTCTCCATCACAAAAAGATCAGAGTAGGAACCCGGTCCCTAGATAACTCAACCAAGGGACTCCCCCCCCGCTTCAAGATCTCAGCCTAAGAAGTTCTTTATGGAGACTTACATGTGTAAGCTTTTCTGAGGTGCCCGTGGAAGTGTTGCTCTACATCTTACCAGCTTGGTCTCCACTGGTAAAAATTTTGATTCTCTATTGTGACTTGTCTAGTCCTTCAGGAAGGACTAGACGTGTATGCTTGGAAGGGTCACCAGCATAGTTCTACACCACGGGTACCTCAGTGACCGCTGCAAGTGGGAACACATTGAAAGACATCTTTGACCAGTTGCTGGTATGACTTTTGGGTCACTGTAGGTTTTTGTGGATGAAGGTAAAATGCTACTGAATCCCTAATATACCCTCCTCCCAATATTTGGAGTACACCTTGCATGAGTATAAGTGGCTAACAAGAAACCAAGAGAGCTAGGCCCAAGAGCGATGAGCTGTAATAAGTCTGCAGGCTTCCCGGGGAGGTAATTTGTGCAGCTGTTAAATAAAGCAAAAGTTATTGGAATTTCACAAATAGCATGGATTAATAACAGGAGGAACCATTCTCCATTACCTGAGTGGGACACAAGTTGCTTCATTGATATTGTTATACAGTGCAGAGAGATTGAAAAAAATTGTGTTTAAATTAAAATAAAATATAAATAATGGAAGGCAAAGGAATCACTAAGGTTCTTCCAGACTGCTCTAAAAAGTGCTGCTCTTGATAACGATGGGCAGAGCTCATGAGGGAAAAATGAAAGATGGACAAGTCAGAGGATGCAAAGTTAAAAATTATATGGAAAATGCTTTGAGTCAGGCTGACAGCTTGGATAACAGAGTTCTGTGCTAATGGATATTAGCAAATATGTGGCTCCACCTTGGCGTTGTGAGTGTTTTGGGGATGGCTGACAGCTTCTTTGCTATGACAATGTACGTGGGTCCCTGCAGGCCGGGTTCCCTGTTAACAGCAGGAACTGCCGTAGCATCAGATGGCTTGGAAGCAGGAACAGAACAGGACTTTGGAGAAATTATTCTACAAACCCTAATCCAACCCTCATGTTGGAGAAACACAGGGGCAGTGCTGAATGCTCTGAGCTCTTGCAAGTTTCAATGACAGAAGGGCTCTTGGGCTCTGAAAATGAGCCCCCCTGGCTCACAAACAGCAGCAGCTACGCCACCAAGGCACCCCAAATGCACTCGGAGAACGGCTGTGTCCTGACCCCAGCAACAGAAGTCATGGGCTCAGGATTGTACCTGAGTCTGCTGAAGCAAACTATGTCACAAGAAGGGATACGACAGAAAAACTAGTGTGTGCTGGGGCTGTGGGAAGAGCAGTACTGAGAGCTAGAACATGCATTACCACACAAACGAAACGACTTTTTAAAAAGGAATAGGAAGAGCCTTTGGAAAGAGCCTAGCTCTTGCAGCTCTTTTTTTTTTTTCTTTTCTGAATGTGTTTATTTGTTTTATTCTATTTACGGCCTCCAGTTTTCGAGCGTGTCCAATTATGTTTCACCTTGGAGCTTCCCAGCCTCCCGATGCCGGCGCCGGGGGCTGGCTGCCGCCCAGCTGGCCTCTGCCCTACTTACCCTGCCTGTGGCAGCCAGGGCTGCGGCACCGCTCCTTGCCAGGGCTGAAACACGCCGCCTGCTTTTGAGCATTAAAGGAAATGAACTTGAAATTGCATTAAAATAAGTAAATAAGACTGGTGTACTCGCGTTAAGATCACAAAGCAGGCGGTCTCAAAGGCTGGGAGAGGCAGCGCTGATTCAGTGAAGTGTTCTTTGGCAGGGCTATAAATGACAGCAAGAGGTGTGAGGTAAAAGAATAAAAAAACCCTGAGTGTTCAGCTTTCAAGGAAATTTGCAAAAGCCACTGTCTCAACAGCCAAAATTTACATGTGTCTTTGGAGGAAGAATTACTTTTCTATGGGAAAGTAATCGTCCCCTGCGCTGCTGAGCTAACGATGTATAAAATAACTCTGACAAGCCCAAGTCCCACGGTGGCATCAGCCAACAGCAAAGAGAAAAGGGAATCCAAACAAACTACTGGTGACCAGAAAACAACTCCAAGCAGATTGCTACCGATAAATCTTACCGTGACATTGGAGCTGGGCTCATCTTACAAAGAGCAAAGAGGGGAGAAAGAATTGCTGAGGGCACGGGGCAGTGCCTTTCCTGGTGATATAAACATCGACAAATGGGTATAATTTCTGAGTTCTGTGTATGGCCCTGTCTATCCCAACAGCATAAAGAACTGAAAAGAACATGAATGCATTTCTAGGGACTGAGTTTCAATTCTTCTGTGGTTTACAACCATTGGTTGTGCCTCATTCTATATAACATAGCTACAGCTTCAAATATTCCACATTATGGAAATTATGGAAGCCTTTTACTTGCCAAGATCAGGATTTCATGTTAGTGGTTATCCTGCAACAACTGGTGGCAGAACAAACCTACTGCAGCATTACAGGAGGTTACATCCTTTACATGGTTATATTTAATCTCTTCTGATGCTTATCTGAGTTGTAGCTGAGTACAAGGAAATATAGATTCTGAATTCACATTGTGGCAAGTATGAATAGTAATGGCAACAGCCACAAGAATAATGCATAATTCTTGCATCTGCCTGTCCAAGGAATCCAGGAGATTTTTATATTTTACATGCATATTGTTCAAATATTTTCCACAAAGGTTGTTGTGTAGAAAATCCACAAAAATTAGGAAATCTACCTCATTACAAGGAGTACTGGAAAAACCATGAGCCTCATCATAGTGAACGTACAATCACTTGCATAAAACGAACAAGCTAAAAACTACAGTATATATTCTTTCTCTTATATAACTTCCTTACAACTACTTTTATGTTATCTGTAGCAACAAGATCAAAAAAAAGGTTCAGATAGTAGAGTGACTTGCTGAAAAAGTATGTCCATATCATTGCACATGAGTAAAACTTTCTTCTGTACTATTTATGGGTCCATTTGTTTGTAAACCTTTTAAAAATGTTCTTTTCCACTTCTTGAGATTTACTCACACCATTCCTGAGTTCTTCTGTAGAACAAAGCTGACATCTCCAGATGGCAAATATAAACATCAAAAGATGGAATGCCACTCAAAAACACGTGGGAAACATTTGCCAAAGCTAAGTATAATCTGAGAAGAATTTCAATAGTAGAGTAAAAAAGTTCCTTGGAATATGCCATTAATAGTGGCGCAATAGATCTAGCTGACACGTTGGAGGTGGTGAGCTGCACTCAAATACTTTGCTACCCACAAAATGGCACTTATTTCAGGATTGTTAGATACTCAGGAAATCATACAGTGCATCAAAGTGATGAATTACGCAAACTATGCTAAAAAATGCAGCACATATTAAGGGGCACACAAGAAACATGCACCACACGTGCACGGATAGGAGAGTGTTCCCGGGATTCAACCTTTTTGCTGAAAAAATATTTGAGACTTTTACAGCCCTTCAGCATCTCCTTTTATAGAATCAGATAACTGCAACTGCAAATTCAGCTGGAGGACTGACATTTTTACATTACAATTGTTTCTTTGTTGTTCCAAACAGCAATATATACACAACAAATTGGTTCGGAAAGAAAATGCTTTCCATCAAACTTGTGTTTGCCTCATTATCATAACGAGAAACTATATGCAGGAAGTTCTTTATAATTTTTTTACTGGCACTATTTATCTCCTTTACATTTTGGCAGGGGTGGGTGGGGATCTGCCAAAATCTATTACACGTTTTTTGTTGCCTGCAGTAAGAGAAGGTATTCGTTGTGGGCTGGACAGTTCAGGCACCTAAGGATGAGAGAAAGAGTTCATGCAAAATAGTGAATAATTTAGTTTGAACTTTGCCACATTCTCCAAGCAGAAACAGTTTTCTAAGGAAAATATTTTATTAAATTTTCTCAGCAGGAGAGGTCTAAAAAGCTCACTCTTCCCTTACACCAGCCTCAACAGAGACAGCTCTTTGTGGTGACTGGTCCTTGCCTCTGACACCAGTTCTGCAAGTTGCTTCAGAATCACACCTCTTTTGGTGGTTTGTCTGCACACAAACCCCCAGTGAAACACTGAGATTGCCCATGAAGTCCACACCCTCAGGCACTTTGGCCCATGTCTAAATATAGGTACTCTAAAGGTTGGTTTGCTGTGGTTTCTTCTCCCCCAACATAAATTATGGTTTCTAGTCAGCATGTAATAAATCAGATTTTTGTTTATTCCTAAATTGTGATTAAAGCAATGGATTTTGAAGGGCTGTACATGAACTAATGAGTCTATATTGAACAGATCTTCATGGCTCCATTCTGCAAAGATCTGTGGCAGCAGCAAGCCCTAAGAACTGTACTGCAACTGTAGCAGGGGCCTCTCTGCAATGTCTGTGCTGCAAGACTGAAGGACGTACAACCAAGGTGTCACATACACCTTGTTATACATAGATATAACAAAGCTATGCCATGATAGCTCTGTGTTAATTTGTTCCCCCAGCAGAATATTTTCTGTGGAGAAAACTGAATCCACTACTGTAGCTGCCACACAGAGCATTCTCTTTAATTAATAAGCACAGAGGAATTGGAAGCGCGGATGAGTTCAAGGAATGGGATCCACTGAGAACCCTCCAACTATAGCTTCATGAGGGACTGGCTCCAGCAAACACATTGGTTAATGAAGTTCCTGCCCTGCAACCTTCAGCTCACTCCTGGTCTTACGCCACAGCTCACCACCCCTGCTGTGGTCTGAGAAGCCCACAGCCCAATTTCTAGTCTAGCCCTAGAGAGGATGATCACACAGGCCCATTGGAGGAGGCTGTGGACTTCAGCCAGGCATGGAGCAGGGCAAGCACATCTTACAAGACCTGCACTGACAAAGTCAGTATCTTGGGGAAACTCCACCCCCAGGTTTATGATTCAGGTACGCCAAGCTTACAGCTGGGAGAAGTCTCACTCCCCCTCCTGCCTGCCAGCCAGCTTTCTCCCTGCTCTTTCACAGGGATCTACATCAAACCATAAATAATCCAGTGCAGGGAGCCAAACTGATACAAAGCTCATTGCTTTTTTGCTGGCTTAGTTTTCTGCTGACCGAGCCCTCTGGTCTGACCGGCCGTGACTCCAGAGAGCACCAGGGCCAGCACCAGGGGATGTGTTAGAAACTGAGAGAGGGTGCAGGTTGGGGAGGAGCTTTCAAAGGCCATTATGTTGGCTTAGCCAGGTCAGGCTGTTATCAAATGGCATCTCCACAATGAGGTGCCGGCCAGACTGCCCACAAGTTACACAAGTCACCTTACAACACCCCCGTGAAAGCCGGGGTATCTCGGCTCAGGAAATATTCACGTTGTCACTCCCTTCTGCTTGTTGCTGTCAAGGGGTTTCTTATTGCGCAATGCAACAGTCTTCCTCTTGTGGTATCTCAGAATAGCTTTTCTTCTGGGATTTTGGGACTGCACAGTTCTTCCAGAATGATTTTATGAAGAAAGAGCAATTTAGATTCACATCTAAAATTTCCCTTCAAGAAATTTCTTCAGCTTAATACTCTACCTACTTCAGTTGCAGAGGCATCAATGAGAGCAGCATGGAGAGTTCAGCCGTTGAATGATGGCAGCAGTGGAAATAAGAGTGCATATGGGAATCCCAGAAAACCTTAATCATCATCATTAATGTTTTATTTTCTGCACTGCAATCCCTGCTCCGACACACCACGATTTGCTGTACCAGACTATGCAATGCCCAATGCTGATAAGAATCTGCATCAATATGAAGAGTAGGAAGGAGGTGCAGAAGGAAGTCACCACAAAGCTGGAACTGCCATGGGGGGTTTTAATTTTGATATTTTAAAATTATTTTTGCTCTGCTGTGTGGGAACATTTCAGATCAGGTGTGATTTTGAGGTAGAAGGAAGGTAGTCTCAAGCATATAGACAGATCATTTGTAGCTTCCCTAGTTCGTAGCTTTGGTGCTCATTTATAGGTTTGCTTCTTCACAAACCATGCTGCGGGTTCTGGTTTTTGCACTGTTCCCCAATTTACTCTCTTATTCAACTGAATGTCAAATGAAAGTAGTAAAACCCACAAGGCTGAAACAACAATGAATCTGGGTGAAGGTGGTGGAGAATTTTCCTCTCGCAGCTCGACATTCAGTAAGAAACACAAACTCAAAGTAGAGACCATTTTAAAACAGATCATGTAGTTAAGTTTGTGAACAGAGCAAAGGTGGGAACTTTTGAAATACATGAACTCATAATGCAAATGATACATGACTTGAGTGATGACTTCCCAGTTGAAGATGGTGACCTAATGTGCATTTTATAGGAAAGGTATAATGAAAGTTAATAATATTAAGTGCTTTATAAAATGGTTCATTAACTGAAAAGGGGTGTTTCTTCCTTGGACAAATTGCCTTAGAAATGTTGGCCTTTGGGGTCCTGTCTTCATTGCTGAAATAGAATTGTGCCAGCAGATCTACTTTATACAGTTTAAAATCAATTTTGCAATCAAGGTTTCTGTTTATAAGCTCTTTGGGCTTAATTTCCCTGCAAAGCTAACCTGAGTTATAACCTATTCCTGGAATCCTTTCTACATAAAATATATGAAGTCTGGGCCCGAGGTACCTTTTGATTTGAGGCAGTGAGTTTAAGAGGAAGATACAGGCTGATATGAAAGTGTCTGTCCTGTCAGCTACTCTGTACTCTGAGCACCGTTTCACACCATTTGAATGCTGTTGGTCTCCCACTGCTTTCCCATTCCTCTTTCCTTATTGCTGGAGTGCTCCTGCTCACACCTGGACCAGAATTAATAGCCATGCTCACCATGCTGCTAAGAACCACTAAGGTCGGCAGAAATCTCAGTCCCTGGTTTTATGGTGTAAAGTTTTGATGGGTGAAACTGAATTCCAGTGTCCCTGTCCCATTATCCGTCCTCAGCCCTCCCTCCTCTTGCCCCACAGCATTGCTCATTTCTGCTGATCCAGCATTTTCAAAGAGTCCTGGAACAGATATATTGTTAAAGTACGGCTCACTGGCTCATGGTCTGGCTTCACACCCAGCTCTGCTGGCACAGGGGTGTGGGCTGCACCACGGGCACAGCAGCAGGCATGGGGGGCCAGAAACCTTCAAGCAACACCGTTACCAAACCCTTTGTGCTGTGGAGCTGAGGCTGCTGCAGCAGGCGCGAGCAAAGGTATAAAGACACACTCCTGGGGGCAGAAGTTGTAGGTGTCCCTTTATACACTAGCAGGGGGCTCGAAGCAGCTGCCACAAGAGCACATGGATCACTGGTAAATCCCAACAAAATGCCATCAGTGCTCAGGGAGTATTGGAAATGGCTAGTTGTAATTATCGTGACAAAAAAGTTCTCAGATCCCCGTGACCCATCTGTCTGAAGTACAGTAACGCCTTTCAGCAAAAAGATGGGAATCAAAATGTCCAGTAGCAATGACTGTTGGGTTGTAACAGTCACTGGTGGGAAGAGGAAGCAGAGTGAGGCAGGAAAGTTACTGCTATTTGGCTTTAAAGCACTGAAAAAGTTTTCATAATCAGCAGGAATTGTGGTTTGCTGCTCTTAAATGATGCTATCGAGAGGGAAGAGGGGGGAGTTATTCCAAAATGCTGAATGTCTTCCAGGAGAGGAGAGCATATTAATCAATAAATAGCAACAGTGAGAACAATTCAGATTGTGTGAAAGGCAGTGGCTCCTGTAGGACTTCACCTGTGAAGCTTCATCCTTCAGCTCTCCATTCCGCCCAAGCACAATGCTCTGACCCAGTGGGAAGGCAAATGCTGACACTGGGACAGCTGCAAGACCTTCTCCCACCCACTTCCCCACTGCCTGCTCTTTCCACTTGAGGGGCAGCTCAGCCCACTTCTCTGCAGCCACAGGACTGCCACAAAGCCCAGCCTTGCTAGAAAGTAAAATTAAAATCACAGTTGGTGTATGTGGGTGCCCTTGGCTGTGAATCACGGCAGGACCCTGAAGAGAGGAGAAGGGAATGAGGGAGGAACTTCTCCACGTCTCTTACTTCAAGCCAGAGCTTTATTATTTTATTTTTTTTAATCCAAAAGTCTTGAGAGCCCTACATCAGAAAGAGGTAAGTGACATGACCTGCAATACTTACTGTAAATTATGCATGTATAATAGCACCCAAGGATCTCAGGAAATCTACTATGTTGGACACTGTACGCTGAAAGGTTTGCAACCTAAAGGGCTGTGTTTTATTATCCACTGAGGGTGAATTTAGCTCTAAACAAAATATACAGCAAGACATGGTTGCTAATGTGATGGAAATTATTACTGTGTAATAATTTCTGGATCTTGTTTGTTGACTTTGCTATTGGGAAATTCGCTGTCTAAATATATTACCTTGATTTAATAAGGGAAAATCAGGCTGACCTAATAGGTGGCTGGAAGAAAAAATAAGAAGACAAAGTAAAAAAAAAGCTGGAAATAAGCCACTTCTTCACAAATGCATATGGATTTTTAAAACCTAATGGGGAAAAAAAAACGTGAAAAAAAAGGATTGCAAGCAGATCAAAAGGACTATATTAGGTGGTGCAGTGGAATCAGGCTGTCAGGCATAATTTTTTTAGAGAGGAGAAGGGAAGGTGTTTCAAGAAGCTAGACCTACCTGTCCTGTTCTGAGGGACTAATAAGACTTTAGGAAAATGGATATGAAGTTTGCTGGTTTTAAAATATTTTGCTAATCACAGAGTGTTGCAGACAAAAATGGCAGGGATCAAACTTCAGACCCACTGAATACCACTAATGGACATCATGGTGCTATGCAGGACCAGAATGAGCAGGAAAACTGAGGAATACATGGGGAGTAACACCCCAAAGAAAATGAAAAAATAGATGAGCTGTGGTCAGGGAGCAGACAGGAGGAAATGTAACTGAATCTAATAGCAGCTGCCCCAAGATGTTTCTCATCCGAGGCTTGACCACGCTCCTGTGAGGAGCAAGTCTGGGCCCTAAATTATGCAAACACCACAGTTCTGATTCAAAACAAGAAGGGGTTATCAGATCTCAGGTGGTGCCTGGTTTTGTTTTTCCTGTTTAAGAAACAGTCATTTTTTTTTTCTGATGGCTTAATGTCAAAAGTATGCTCGAAGGAGAGATTTCAACAAAGCAAGCTGGCAGTTGTGCCCAGGTTCCATTGATTCAGTGGAATTGGCTCCAGTCTGTGTGAGACAAGTGCTCCCTTAATTTTAGACAAGTCTACTTCAAACACAATTAGACAAGAGGCTTTTTTTTTTTCCCTTTCTTTTTAGGCCTGCATGCTGAGTGAGACACATTACTTCTAATCATTATATACTAGTTTATTGATTGTGCCTTTTCAGTATTCACTGTAGATAGGCTTGTTTTAACAGAACTGTCAAGAGACGTGTCTGGTTAATAAACAATTACTGATTGAAGGTGTAACGGCAAGAAGGGGAATTTTGTCAGGACACAGAGAAATGTGCAGGGAATTTTGACAAAACGGGAATGGGATTTTCTTTCGAATCTCTGGTATTTTGCAAGAGGTGTTACAAAAGTCTATTTTCATGGGATTTTGAGGGCAGTTCAATATTTTGTTTCCATCTCTGCTTCCTACATGTTAATATTTGAAAAGATCAGACAACTGGAAATTATTCACAGGAATTGCATATATGGAAAATCTATAAGAGCCCACGCGACAGATTACACCGGCCCACTGCTTATAACATAATGTTACCATCAAAATGTATTCCGGTTATTAGGAAAGCTGGAAGTGAGTCAATTATTTGAATAAACAAAGGCCTGGTTGCCCCGTAGTTTAGTGCATCCCTGAGACGTCTGCAGTCTCCTTTCCCACGCCTGATGTCTCATTCCTAAACTAGCAGAGGCTGTTGTGCAAGGCAACCTGACAACTCCTAATAAACAGGTAGCTTAATGCACTCTTCTGAGGCAATCCCTGCACACCGGGTGCCTCTGCACATTTGGGGCAGGCCCATCAGAGGAGGGAGGGAGGGAGAAGAGGTTTTGCAGCTTAGGGAAAGGGAAGGAACAGCTCATCAGGCCACAGGAAGGTTCCCATGGTCCCTCCAAAGGGGGCACACGTCCTGAGCGCATGGGCGAGCTGGAGGGCAGCAGTTTGGTGTGTCAAGACTCCAGAATGTGAGGAAGTATAAGGTGCCAGCTTTACCTTTTCCCCTACAGAGTGTTCTTTGTGTCTAAAAGATGTAAGAAACAGCGATAACTCCAGCAAAACGAAGTAGCTCGTCCTCAGAACCCACAATGTACTTCCCAGCCATGCCAAGAAGCAGTATCCCTGCATGCAAATTCTCAGGTAATTGACTGGGGATAAACAGAAACAATACCTGGAAGAAACGTATCGCATATATCTGAATTCAGCTTCTTGTGTTGGGGCAAAATAGGCATATTTGACTTTCTTAAGGGTGGAAGTCTATCATTTTCAAAAGCAGCTGATGTTTCCCATCTCCATTAAGGTCTCAGACCAGGCATCCACAGCCACGTGGAACTGTTGGCCAACAGGTTTATATTTACCCTGGGAGTCAGGGTAAGGCTCACAGCATTTCTGCTTATTAATTCCCCTGTTTTAATGTGTTTGGCTTTTGCGAGTTATGACACAGTAAATACATTTGTGTCACTTAGCAACCTCAGCTGTTTCTAAAGGAATGTCTTTTGTTCTTGGAAATCTATTATAAATGTGGGTTACGAAACGATTATTGGGGAATGTAAACTCCTCTTATTTGGATGGTTCCCTGGCCTCTCCCCACTCTGCATTTAAAGTGTTCACAGGAAATTAATTTACTTTGCACAAGCATCTTTCATTGACACTATTGTTCTGAAGAGAAGCTCTGCATATTTAATAGACATGACAGAAGTTTCTGCTGAAAATGAAAGACGTGAGAAATGCTCGGAAAACGAAAGGACTAGGAAAGACTTCCTAATCACTGGATTCACCCGGTTCAAAGTCCTCATACTGGTTTGTAAACCACACTATAAATACTTTACCATTGTGATGCAACACTACGTAGTCTCTGTCACAAATATATCAATCCCATTTGTTTTAGTACACAAAGCTGAAATCTGAGGTCACAGATGACGCAGCTCCGGCACAAGAGAATGTAAACACCTGCACAAAGGAAACATTTCTCATTTCATATTGATTGGGCTGCTGGGTTTCTGTAACAGGTTTGAACATCTGTGTGATCCTGAACACATACAGGTAGTGGAAGGACTGGGATTACACTGGATTGTGGACTTCAGAGGATTTAAGGGCTTGCTTTCTTTGTCCTTAGTAGGTTTAAAGCTCGGAAGTCACATCCAGTTGTCCACCTTGTCATGATCGGTGGGAAAGGTAAGATAAATAAATTGACCTTCATATTCTTTATATTGGCTATAAAATCATGCCTAAATTTTATAGATGGCCACATAATTAATACAATTAGTACCTGTTTATGAAACTCAGACTTTGTCCTCTGCTAGGGGTATCTGAAAGTCAAATATTACTAAAAATATCTTACAGACTGTTTCCTAAAAATGTGAATAAAGTGAGAGTGCAGATGAACAACGACAATGTAAAGGAACCAATTACTGCTTGCAACTGTAACATCTTGCTAATGGAATGACTTAGTTTTATGTCATTCTATTAGCTCTATTCCCACAATTTGCAGTGGGAATTTTGGCAATCACAGAACAGAAGCAGACAATACAGAGAAATGTATCAGGAAAACAAAAAAACAAAAAAAAAGAGAAGAATCACAGCGATGCTCATTGTCAAACTAATGCTCAGAAAAACATTGTCAGTGGTCAGAAAAATCTTGTCAATGGTTTTACAACTCTTTTCATCCATTTATTTTTAAAAGAATCTGACCCTATGGTTTCAGTGGGGTTTTTTTAACTGAAATCACTGTGGTAAGCTGCTAAAGTCAAAGCAGAACTCATCACCCACAGAAGAAGACAAAGTATGGTAACTAGGCTGTGCTTCTCTCACTCTGAATGAGAATACCCTGCTGTAGCCAGCTCAGGAATCGGCCAAATGACCTGATGGCTACAACTGAGGAAGCCCCAATCTCTTTCTGGCAGCCAGCCCTGCTGCTTGCACCCACAAACTCTGTGTCGAGGCATTTGTGCACACAACAGCCACTTTACTGTGACATTCACAGTTGAAGCTGTTCTTAAGTTCATAAACCACTGCAGTGATTTCTGCTGGGAACATCTGAGGTGGCTGCAGACCGTTTAGGCCTGCTCCTGGAACTGACTGACTGGGGTTCAATGCCAGAGGACTCAGGGTGCTGACACGCTGAGGTACTCTCCACAGGTGTGAGCACCATGTAAATTCACACTGAGCCCTCCTGGACGTCATTTTTCCTGCACAAACAAAACTTTGAGGGGGACCCTTCAGACTTGGCATAGGATATGTCTTCTCCAGCATCTAAGCTTTTCTCTCGTCTTTCATATTGCGGAAAAAGCAGTTATTCTACTACAAAGTAATGGCTGAGGTTCCCAATTCCTCTAGGAGAACATAATCTGAAGTGCCCTTCTTCTGATAACTCCTTAAGATATGTAAATCTATGACAGCTATTTTGTTGAGGTGGTAAAATTATTAACCCTGATTAGTAGCATTCAGTGTAAATATTTTCAGTAAGTTGAGCCCTGAAATCTTCAGCAGATACTCAGTCAATTGTCAATCAGCCATCACTGAAGTTTTGCATCAAAAAAGATCTGAGGGCATCAGGATTCTGCTAATGACTTTGCTCTGAGCTCGCTATCTGTGGCACTGATCTGCTCCATCCTGCAAACTTTTCCCAGCGCTGCTGCTGGTTAGGGATGCAATGAAGCGCGATTTGTGATTATCATTGCTGGGCTCATGAAAGCCCCAGGTGTAGATGTAATCACAGGCAGCACTGAGCTTTTGCTGGTATAGCTTATTTTGCTTTTGTGGGAGGAGAAGAAAAGGCTGGAATAAGCTGTACTGGTTTATTGCAGTTTTGCTTGTACAGAATACCAGATTACCTACTCAGAAGTGCTCTGAATATAGATCTCCCTTGGAGCTGAAGTAGATCCATCCACTCCATCTAAGTAGGCCTGCTTTTATTCCACTTGAAAAGACACTGCATAATCAGGGAATGAGGGTAGAAGTGTTTTCTTAAAAATATTTTGGCGTGGGGAAACAAGAACCCACTTTTTCATTACCTGTAGAACAAGGCGATCCGAGTTTTAATGGCCAGTTAACCAGAAGGTGCTGAAAATAAGAAAGTATCAGTATGTTAAACATATATATGAAAAAATAATACGCAGTTAGGTGGGAAATGTAGTGATGGACTACATTAATCCATGGACACCATATCTAGGCTGGAACAACCAGTGACATGTTCAGGTGACAGGCACGTTTACAAACACGTGCACATATGCACAGGGTCTCTTGTACAGCAAGTGACAGAAAATCAGGAAAACATGGACAAACAGACCAAAGGACAAACGGACCTTTGCCAGCCGCTCACCGATCAATCGAGGGCATGGAGCTGGTGGCAGTTACGCATGGGAGCAACTCCCATGTCACTAGTGGTTTCCCAGCAGGGCTGACCACGTGCCCAGTTACATGAATGAGCATCTCCTGGACTCTGCCCCCAATGTTTTGACATCCAGAAATGTCATTTATGGCTCAGGGCAGAAACTCCAGCGCTTAAGGACGTAGTGATGGATTCACGGGAAGCAACGGGACTGGGACAGGAGGAGGAAGAGGCAGGACAGACCCTCGCTCAAAAGTAAACCACAGGCAGGCAGAAAACTCCAGAGCCCACTTGCACAGGCTTGCTTCACATCTGTTAATCCTAGGGATGGAAAATAAGACCCCAAAGGCACTTCTGTGCCAAGGAATTACACCCAGAATCCGTGCTCTGCCGGGTGACAGGGGCTGCCGTCGGGACCTGTTGCCACCCCAAACCTCGGCGGGAGGCCGCTGCGAAGGGAAGGGCGACGCGGTGCTGCACTCCTCAGGGCACCGGCGCACGGCCTGGCACCGCCTCAGGGAAAGGCAACCAGCATCGCCTCCGCGCTGCCACCGGGGAAGCAGAAGCCCGTGCGGCCGCCGTCGGGCCGCGGCAGTTACCGAGGCACCGGCAACCCCTGCGGCCTGGTAACGGCTCCCCAGGGCAGTGCCCATCAGTGTGACAGAGGGGACCGGAGGAAGCCCCTGAGGGGACGGCAGGCAGGCGGCCGCCCTCCCCCGT
>VXBW01003904.1:1413066-1465772 GCA_013400375.1 Thinocorus orbignyianus | reverse complement strand
TCCGTTTCCCAGGAGCCATTTGCAATAATTGTGGCTGACCCCGGTGGGAGGTGTTTCTCTTTCCCTCCCGGGCTGGTTTGGGGTTGTTTTTTTTCGATTTGGTTGTTATTTTTTTATTATTATTAATTATTTTAACGTTTATTATTTTTTTTTCCTCCCGTTGTGACTGTATGAAGCAGTTTTAAAACAAAAACAAATGTGAATATCAGAGCCTGAAGGCAGCTGGACTTCTAATTGTAAAGCCTGATGAGTGAATGGAGCCCCAGACGCATTGTTCACATAAGGTAGCTGAAACAAGTTTTTTTTCTACCAAAAAAAGAAAGAACCCTGAAATCCACCCTTCCCCGACAAACTCAATGGCGCGACTACGAGATGCAGCTGTTGATTTTTAAATATATGCACTTCGTACCGGAGTGTTTCAGATGTGTTCCTGATTTGCAGGACTTAACTGTCTTAATTAACCTGTCTGTATTGAATAAACGTGGTCTTGTTTTTATTTTTCTGGGGGTCTGTGTCTCATTGTTAAAGGGAAGTGGATTTGGGTTGAGGGGAACAAAACTACGTGGATGATGCACCGGTGGGCACGTTCCCCTTGATCTTCTTTCAGTTGTGAGATCTCCATTTTGCAGACACACACAAAAAACATCCCCACAACGATCCGCATAGTCTGATGCAGTGGGACACCGGTTATTAAGGCACGGAGATGCAACTGAGCCCCTTTGTTTGCCAGCAGTGTTCATTGGTACAACATGAGACGCCCCTTTGAGCAGCCCAGAATGTGGCTGTTGGAATTTATACGTCAAATCATACCCAAAGCAAAAATTAGGTGCCTTCTATTGGGGAAGGAGCAGAGCTTGTGTTGGTTACTTGTTTGGGTTTTGTTGTGGTTTTGTTTTTTCCTTTCTCTCTTGGGGGGGGAGGCTAGAAAGAAGGGGAAGGAGATCTAGGCAGTAATTTAAATTAAAAAAACAAGAAAAATCAGTGAAGTGTGGAATTTGATGCTGGTGATGGTTATGTTCCAATACCTATTCGGAACAGCTTCCTTGGTAAAATCCCGTGTTAGGTTTTTAGGAGTCAAAAGAATGAGCTTCAGGATCAGAACTGAACAGATCAGACAGACTGAAGCATAACAATCTCCCAGCCCCCACTCAGTTTGAGGTAAAAGCTTCTCCTTTGAAGAAGGTAGCAATCCCACATGAAAGAAAATGGAAGATGTTTGCCTTTGTCCAAGAGAGCAATTTGAGCAGCTACGTTTACTTGTGCGAATAGTTCTTTCAAGAATACATAAAATCCATAAAATATTTTAGATTTCTTTGCTACCGGCTACTGATAGAAACTGATGCTGAAGGTTTTTGTAGTGTCTCACTGGATTCCTCGTGCTCTAGGAACAGTATGTGATGTTATTATTAGCTTTATCTTGATTAATTTATAAGTAGAATGCAGTTTTTCCATATCAAAGCATGTAAAATGCAAAGGAAGGAGTTCAACACATTTTAGAACCTCCTTAATTACTAACATCTGAAGTCCTTTTTTCTCATAACTTATGCTGCTTTTGTGGCATTTTGCACAACTTGGAAAGGATTCGGATCTGCCATTAGTTCTTATCCTCTAATACAATAATGTAATGTGTAGGTTGTTCTTACTTCAAAGGAATTTTTATTTGAAATTTTCTTGTTTCTTAATTTGTGAAAAGAAGTTCAATAGAATATAGAAGGAAAACTTAGCTTCAAATATAACCACTATCCAGCAAGTAAAAAACTAGTTGTTCTTGTATTTGTCCTTTAGATGCTCAGGCAGGTAAGTATTTGCTGTGCCCGTGAGTAGTTTAATTATCTTTACTACAAGGGCTGGAGGAAACAAGCTAAAAGCCGAGCACAGTTGATGGAGCCCGAGTTGTTACACAACTACGGGTAAAAGTGTGTGTGGCTGTCAGCTGAAATTCTGAAAGCTGGCATGGTTGACTCGAATTTTTCACCACTGATAATTATGCATCGATTCTGCATCCCCCTCCGTCCCCCCTCCTGCCTCCCTCCCTCCCCAAATCCTAGCCTCTGTATACTAATGAGAACAGCTAACTTTACAAGTGTCCTTTGTAGTCATTGAAAGCCTCGAGACATTCCTTTTAAGGATTTTACTAGAATAACACTTTTCAATAAACTGGCAGTTGAAGTGAGGCTTAGAAAAGATGCTAATAAATTTCACCGTGACTGGCTGGTTTTTAAGCTTCCTAAATTACTTCTAAAATAGCTTTTACTTTCTCCTTTGTGCAAGGCTGGGAGATGTATATATGAAAAGGGTTATAGTGAGCTAAGTGTTATGTAGAGTGTGTGATGATTTGGTAAAAGGGTTTTTGGCACTTGGTCCAGATAACTTGCATAACTCACCGAGGCGTCTTCAGCACTCCTAACATGAATGTCCTAAGCTCATGCCAGCAACCTTTATCATCACATCTTCCTTATAAGTCTTTAAAATTGTCTTCTTCGAAATAGGGCACACGTCACTTCTTCATAAGGGAACGGATGGAGCGAGGCTTACTTTTGGTTTTGAAAGCCAAGTTTTTTAAGATGTGGGACCAACTGGAATATTACCAAAAGATTTCCATTGATTCATTGCAAATTCTCTTTTTCAAATATTGCAAAAAGTTTTCCATTGATTCATTGCAAATTCTCTTTTTCAAATATTGCCTTGTGCTACACTATTGCGGGTGTGCAAACGGGAAGGAACTTCGATATAAAAGTCACTGTCTACGTTGTTTCCCAAACAGGATAAAGAAGGTTGAACAGTGAAGTAAACATTTTTTGTAAGCTTTACATATCTGTGTTTTATAGTAGGGTTTCTTAAATACATTTAGCTAATACTGATCCTCAAAACCCAGTTGTTGGTTTCTAGAGAAACAAAAAGCAAATTTGGCCTTCACAGTATGCTTAGGCTATCTTAATTTCTAAGGGAAATTATAGTTTACTTCAGCTTTAAATTTAGAATAAAATAATATTTTCACAATAGGCATTTAGCTAGGTTTTTATTTTTTTCTCCATTTTGTGGGGAAAAAAATTGTTCAAAACACAAGGTTTTGCAGTGGATCACATAAACTGTAGGATCAATAAAAGCACCATTTAAATATTTGTAACAAGTGATGCTGCAATGCATTGGGGAAGAAGTTTATTTTCATTATATTTGTGGGGGGCTATATTTTGGGGGTAAACTATAATTTAGGTAATTTTGTAAACAAATACACAGAGGATGCACAATCTCATCTCTGGACACACCTCTCTGGTGTTGCATTAGTGTGGCATGAGGCTGCCACAGCTTTCTCATTCACAGTCTATGTTGTAGCTTAACTCCTCCTGAGTTTTCCCCTGTAGGACTGAACCCCTTGCCCAAAGTGCAGCTTTGCACCCTTGTTATGTCTTGCTCTTTCTACTCTCATGATCCCTGAACTCTTGGAAGTAACTCAGTTAACCAGAAGTCTGGCAGGGAGAATGATTTCTGTCTGTTATTCCTTTTGTGTCTCCTGTATCCTTTTTAGCTTCCTGTTATGTATTGCACCATCATTTAGAGACTCCTGTAAAAATAATTTTGGTATAGTACTCAGCATAATAAACACAGCAGGAAAGTAGGGACTCTGCCCTAAGTCCTTAAAATCAGGTTTTTGAAGAAGTTTTTGAAGAAAATAGCAAGTGCATCTCATGGAAGCCATAAGGGAAAAGAAGGTTGTAGGCTGGGTAATGCACAACTTAAGTTCTGGACAGTCAGGGCCGTACCAGTGTCGATGGCTTCTCCATCTCCATCACCATCTCCATAACTATCTAAAAAGCAACCCTCATGCCCTCCTAGTGCTTGGCCCTGTGATTTTCCTCTCCTCACCCTGATTTCCCCCCTTACCCAGGCCATTATTTTCAGCTTGTGGTTGTAATCTTTCGCTTTTACACATCTTTGGTCTATGTTGTATTGCTCTTCCCAAGTATTAAGTAGCTTTGTTCTCCACAGTTGCTTTTGGGTAGATACTTTTGACTTACTTGTTCAGTTGTCTTCAAATATTGTAGCTCAGTCAGCTCTTGGTAGCCAAGATCTGATTTAGTTCCTATAAAACTCACAGTGCATGGGTTGGAGAGCAAGTTACAACTGTCTTTCATCTTCAGTTTGTACAACATAGAGCAGAAATCAGAGGTGAAATCCTAGCTATAACAAAATGAAGTTAACAGATGAAGTTAACAGAAAAATTCCTCTCAACTTCTGTGGTTGGTTTGTTGTTTGGTTTTGGATTTTTATTTTTTTTTGAAGTAGCTGGAAAACACCACGGAAAGTGCTATGATAACTACATAAATGCCTTTGCAGCAACACAAAAACGACATCGGCAAGCTCATTTCCTGAGTCAATGAGGTTGGTTTGCTTTTTCTCCTCCAAAAATGATGCTTTATCTGTGTGACTAACCCTGGCCACCTTTGTCAAAGCTGCAGAACTGCCATTCTGCAATTTGCATGGCAAAAGGCAGCTGCTAGAGAAGAAGGAATTGGTGCCCTTTTAGAGAGAGGAAGGCTGCAGCATGCCCAAGCTGTGCTTGTAGACACTGTAGACTCCACAGCAGAGAGGAAGCTGCAGGAAATCAGGCACCATAAATTCAGAGGCTTGCAGCATTAGCTGTTCCTTATGCAATATCCTGTATCTAAATGGTATTACTTTTGCTTCCCATGATCTAATCTGGTGGTGTCTGGTAGAGTAATAACGGCCAGCTAAGGGGACTCTTCATCGCTGAAGGCACTAGGACATCAGCAATCAAAAGAAATTGTAAAATCACCTTGTCCCCGTGTCCTCCTGGTAATCACTGACTTGGCAGAACTTTCATGAAGAGGTGCTAAAGAAAGGCTGTAAGCTCCTCAGCTGTATGAAGAAGTTTAATACTTTCAATTCCAATCCCAAGTACAGATTTTATAGCAGCAAGAATTGTAAAACTAAGAAAAAAACCTCAAACCTGCTGGAGCTTTTACAGTTGCAAGCCAAGTGGTAAATTAGGGAATAAATAGACCTGCTTTCATTTTCCTCCCATGTAGGTACTGTCAGTCCTCGTCCGAGGAACTTTACTGCTCCCTTGCATGCTATGGAGCTTGTGCCATTGGCTGCCCCTCAGAAGGTGGTCTCTGATTGATTTTACAGTCCAGAGAGGTTGTAGTCTTCCAGCTCAATGGGATCACTTTTAGGAGAAGCACTGAATTAAAGAAATACATTTTTCATTTGGTGGTATGTGATGAAACAGCACCAGGATGAAAATGTTTTAATTAGAGGAAGTGGATCCTGGCTGGCTTAATACTAAATATTTGCTGCTCTAAGCATTTAACCACAAGAGGTCGAGGCTTATTCAATTTGTATCACAACAATTGTCCTAGTTTCAAGGCTTAAATCTCCAGAAGCATGGGCTCAAAGTTAAGGTACAAATTCAGGTTATTAGTGATCTTAAATCCGTGTTGTGGTGCCTTTTCGTTTTCACAAGACTAGTAGTTTTCCACAGGAAACCAAGCAGTGCCGAAGCAGGTGACTGAATGCGTGTATGTACATTCCCAGCTTCTCCTAAAAGATGGAAAGTGAGGGGGATTATCTAATCCTCTTCTGTTTATAGCAGGCAGCATCGGCAGCTGCTGTTCTGGCAATACCAGGCTGTCAGTCAGTGCACAGGTATGCCCCACGGATATGATATCTCATCTGTACATTGGTTTGGGAGGTCAAAAAGCAGATATTTATATTTTTCATCTTGCTGCTTTTCTCTTTTGTGAGCTTCCACCAGGCTGCTTTGGCAGCTGCTTTCTTCCAAGGCCTCCGATGCAAACTTCCTTGGCCACTTTCAGCTCTGTCTTGAACAGTGGCTGGATCCTGGGTCACAGGAATTTTATTCCCATAAAAAAAAAGGAGTATGTTACCCTAGAGTGTGCCAGACTGGTAGCAGAATGGGAAAATGGAAATGAGAGACAGAAATCCCCACCTCTGTATCTGTAGAGATCTCCCTGTTACCCTTATTTTTCCTTTTAAGAGAGGCTACAGATGTCAAGCACCTCTGAAAATCAAATTGCCGACCTTAGTAGGGATTTGGAAGTGATGCACAGCCCAAATTTTCACTTTTCCCATTATCCTGCTGGAGACCCTTTCACAGAACGTTTGGTTTGTGTTGATCCTGTTCTCCAGCCTGCAATAAGACAAAGATGGTCCAGGGCTAAAGAGCAAACATGTAGCATGGGTGCTGTGTACGTGCACACACGAGCCTGGTATCAAATATGAGTGTCTGAAACAGTACAAATGCACAGGGTCAATTGTGCAGATGTGTTATTAACACTAAGAATAAAAAGAAAGACAGTGATTTTGGCAGTGTTAGTTGATGGTTGGACTCAATGATTTTAAAGGTCCTTTCCAACCTAGATGATTTTGTAATTCTATGATAGTCCTACACAAAGGACATGTGCTATTAATTTGCTTTAAGATTAATTTTTTTAGGAAAAATTTTTAGCATACAGCAAAAAATTATGGAAGAATACCATTGTGCTTTTTGTCTCATTGTCAAATGTATTTTTAGTGCAAAACTGTGTATGTCCTGTGCGTGCATTGCCTTGATAGCTGCTCCTGAACAGGTCTTATCTCAGCCAAAGCAGACCAGACCCTATCAGAACTACCAAATTATTGTAAGAAGTAGAATTTCAAATGGATTTTCATTCACCTGCTTCTTCCTAAACAAAACAAAAATCCTTATTGTCAAGTATATATTGATGCTGAATAACTCTCTCAAGGATGTGTTCATGCGGGAGTGACTTAAAGTTTGCAGCCACCATGATACAGATCTTCCTTATGATTGCAATGACTTTCACTTATCTATTATTAAAATTCTCAATTCTTTTGGCTTCAGTATTTTTAAATGTGGTTGCAAGGTTTTTTCTCATTCGCAAAAGTGGAGATTTTTCTTATATTTTCTAGAGTCAGAAAAGTTTTCCTTCAGGGTAAGGAGGGGGAAAAAAAGAAAAGAAAAGAAGAGAAGAGAAAAGAAGAGAAAAGAAAAGAAGAGAAGAGAAAAGAAGAGAAAAGAAAAGAAGAGAAGAGAAAAGAAGAGAAAAGAAAAGAAGAGAAGAGAAAAGAAGAGAAAAGAAAAGAAGAGAGAAAAGAAAAGAAAAATTCAGCTCAAAATCTAATTGTGAAAAACATTTGATGGTTTCAGATTGTGTCACTTGGGGAAATTATATTACAAACTGATCTTCACCTTTAAGTACAACAAGCACAGACACCTGGAAGTTGAAATTGTGTTATCCAGGAGGCACTACTTTTAAGTCCATAAACTTTGGAAAGTTTTAAATTGGAGTTAACTTGAATGTTAAAACTAAATAGAAGGAGCAAAGATTTTCAGTGGGTGATTTCAACTTCGCAAGTAGTCCACTCCAATTTATTTGAACTCCTGTGACTCGGCAGAGATTAATGGATTGACACCAGAGGTGATCTTTCACAAGTGACAGTCCCACAAAATTACATCTTTTAAACTCAAGGAACTGTCATACTGTGTAAGACCTGAGCTCTTGGTAGTTTGATATCTTGGATGCTGCTCAGCTGCTTCATACTAGCTGCTGCATGGTGGAAGAGCTCCATCAGTTCTTGTCCTGATGTCTGTCAGTCTGGCTCCCTCTTGGTTACGTAGCTTACTATCCCTTCCATACTGTTGGGTTTTGGAGCTTTAGTCGTGGCTCCAGTTGATTTTCTTTACAGCTGTGCATGATGGTACAGGTGGTCCAGTTCTTTCAGACCTAACCTGCTTGGGTGCAAAGCTGGCTTCTGCAGAGGGCAGTGAGAGGGTAGTTGGGGTCGTGAGGGGGACAAGGCTGTCTCTGTGGGAAACGGAGAACCCAACCAACCCATCAGATGTGCCTGGTGGCTGCCTTGGCTTCTGAGTGTAATACTGAGAGCTGACCATGGATGGACAGGAATGGATGTTGCCTGTGGACACTGCCTCTGGAGAGGTGTGTGGGACTGAAAGTCAGGCTTCATAAGAAGAGACTTCTCAGGAAATGTTGGAGCTGACCAGGAAGAGAAACAGAAGACAAACAAGATAGAACACTCCCCAAAGAGGTGATGTTTGAATCAACACAAGGATGTGAGGAATTCTGAGGCAAAAAGTGATTTCAGACACTCCAGACCAAAGGACTGACACTGAAACCTAGAGGTGTGCATAAACCTCATTTCCCCTTACTAGCTCCTAGAGAAGGCAATTGCTAAATTTTTGAGAGTAGATTGTGGAGCTTTATTGTGAGAGGGAAAACTGTTAGAGACCCATCTGGAGAACTGTAGGTAGAAACAAGCTTCCTGATGAGGAAAAATAGTAACATTGCAGAGAAAACTAAGACAGGCTCAAGTAGCTTTCCCTGGCTGTCTACAAAAGGGTGCTGGCATGTGGACACTGACCATGGTCAGCATTGACCCAGCTCTTCCTTCTGTTCTGATGGGCTCTTGGCTTTAGCACCCGCGTGGGTCCTGCTGGGATTTTGCCCTTTTTCTGTCACCAACTGCCTCCAGAACTGTGGGTCTACACTGGCAGGACAGACATTACTTGGGGGCTTGACCATATTTATTTCTGCATCGCTACTTCTTGACACCCCACCTCTTGAGAATCTGAATCTTTTTTCTAATGCTGCACATAGAAGCCTCAGTCTCCTCCATCTGCCCTAGTGAGAGGGGGAAATACAGCACTGCCTGAGCCTTACTTCCACAGCCACAGCTGTCAAACAGAACTGGGAGATGTGTCCTGCCTGGTTACTGACTCCTTGGTTATTGCAAAACTTATGATTTTGAAAGCAGTGAAGCTGCAGCAGTCACACTTTCCTCTCTGAGTTACCTTTTTTTGTTTAAAGTTAGTTGCTGTTGTGCTTTAACCCACATCACCCTGAGCAAAATTAAGTACAAATGATACCTGTTACTGTCTTGCTGTTTTTCTGACTGTACATAAAGAAGAGTGACAAAACTTTTGACAAAACTTTTGTCAGTGCCAAGGATCTCAGCGATTCTGTTGTCAGCAGGGGCTACCTGTGCGGTTCTGCAGGTGGTCCTGAGAGTCTCACAGCTGAGACTCATGGCCCTGGGTGATCCTGGCATCAACAGCTTCCCTCGAATAATTGCTCTTACTCAGTTGTTAACACTCTCACTGTGTTCGATGATGTTTCTGAGGCACAGAGAAGCTGATTAAATAATTTACCACATCCTTATGTCTTGGATATAAGGACAAACCCCTTCCCCATAAGGACAGTCAGGCATTGGAACAGGGTGCCCAGGGGTTGTAGTCTCTGTTCTTGACAGTTTTTAAGATCAGACTGAATAAAAGAGCTGAACAGCTTGGTCTGACCTCAGAGCTGTCCCTGATTTGGACAGGTGGTTGGACTAGAGGCCGTTCTGATGTGAATTATCCTACAATCCTGCTGACACATGCACTTGCAACAAAATATTCCATTCTAATGCAGCATATGGAATTCACCCAGTGTTTCCCGAAACCTCAGCTAGGAATAAGCTCTGTGAATGTAAAGCATGCACCCTCAAGACTTTTTCCTGCTACAGCTTCATTCACCCTCATTCACCTTGAATACTGCTCTCACTTAGAGTCTTACGGGTGACAAGACCATTCCCTCAGTTTCTTCTAGGTCTAGATTCTGCCCTTTCTCACGGAGATCTTTTCAGGCTCAAAAGCAATAACAGCCTTTCCCCAACCACCAATTGCTCATCTACAGCAGGGGGGGACATCCACTGCTCAGCTCATACTGCTCATCAGACACGTGCAGCTCTTCCTCCAGCACTGGAAAAGGCAGACAGAAAGGACCAGATGTCATCCTTATGGTTCAGGCATTCTTACTTTCCCCCCACGGCTCACATCTGGATCATCTGTTATTATTTTTGGACTCAAGAGGGAACAAACCAGTGAAAATGTTAATGTGCGCCCAAGGATAAGGGTTATTCCCGAGAGCAAGGAAAAAGCCCTTTCCCAGATTTGAAGGACTCCATCCCTTCAGCTTTTAGGATTGTTTTGATAATGTCAGCTCTTGTTTCAGTAAACCTAGTGTCTTGGGACTCGACAAGAGCCGACAACACCCTCCGTGTCAGGAAGCAGTTTGTTATGAACTGGTGATTTCTCAGAAAATGTTCTAGTCCAGTGCCCATGTTGAGGGTTTCAGATCACTGTGCCTGGACAACAAAAACCCTCCAATTTTGATTGCTCAAACTGAAAATTGAATGTGTAGTCAAGTTTCTGTTTGCTACAGAATTGAATTCACGTCCTTTTTTTTTTTTTCAGATAAGCCCCAAACCTGTGATTTCCTCTCAGACACATTTTTGTGCTCCATACACCTCTGGTCTTCAGTGTTTATCATCCTTGTCTTCTTTTACCAAGAGCATTAGGAAATCCAGATGAGAGCCCACATGTATGGTCTTAGCAGGGCAGGGCCAACCCAGGCAGTTCAGCTATCCATATCTCCTGAAGCTCACAATTTAACCCCCAGTAGCATGGTCAAGGTATTCAGACAGTCTTTCTGAATGAGACCATCTCTGACCCTCACCTGGAATATCTGTTGGCTGACTTCTACAGAGACAGCTTCTTCAAAGTCAAACAAAGCTCCCCCAAGCCCCAAATTATCCAAGATCAACTATTTAAAAGAAAAAAGGGAAGAGTTTTCTACAGTGGTAGAACACTATAGTACTTCTTACAGAGTTAGACATTTGTAACAGAGGCACATATGCTCCAAGAGCAGAGCATATATGGCCAACTCATCTCAAAGACCCAACTCTGAGAAACTAACTGTTCTTCTCTAATTAAATATCAAAAAATGGGAAATGATGGATGGTTTAATTGAGCCCTTTTACATAATTTACTCTGGGACAGAAGATGGCTCGCAGTGGGTTTTTTTCAAATGTGTCTCAGCACAAGGGCTTTTCTTGATCCCTAGTTCTTCCCTCTCTTATCTAGAATGCCATTATTTCCCTGGTTGCACCCCGTGGGAGGCGTGCCCGGTGCCTCCTGCGGTAGTGCAGGCGGGGAGCACTGCTGCCTGCTATGCACCACTGCAGTCCTCTCCGTCCTCTCCATCTCTGCCTTTCAGAAACTTGAAGAGCTTGTTTGGTTTCTGAACAAAACTGCTGAACTGTCTCCTGTAATGTCCTCTTATTCTTCCCAGCTGTAAAGTACTGCTTTTGATTTTTGCTTGGCTGCTTTTGCTAGCAAACTCTGTTTGCATGTATATGTAGCTCACTGGCGTGCCAGGAGGCGAGCAGAGATATGTCTACCCAGCTACTTGTTTAGCAAAAGCAAATCAACCCTTCTATCATCAAATGAGATGTTGTTATAGCCACCCTCTGGCCACTCCCTCAGCAAAATTAGGCTGTAAAAAAAGAGGCAGGTCTGCAGCCTGTCCTATTAGAGTTAGCAAGAAAAACCCAGTCAAAGCCAGTGGTGCAGGGGCCTTAACCTTTCTTAAATTGGCAGGGCAGTTTGTGTGGTGATTCAGCACGGATGGGATGAGCTGATGGGTGGTTAGTGAACACTCCACGGCTTGGCACGGGTACCCGCTGCCGTTATCTCAGCGCTAGGGATGTGTTAACACCTTGCCTAATCCGTGTGCTTTCTTTGAGGGGGGGAGAGGGGAGGGGGAAAGTTATCCTTGCACCTCCCTCGAGTGTGAAGCAGAGGGAGAGCGCTGACAAACTCTTGCCTTTGCAGAGATTCAGGCTGGGTGCCAGCAGCTCGTGTCAGCCTTGAGCCTGCCTTTCCCCGTGTCGTGGAGCTGTGACAGCGCAGATGGGCTCTTCCCATTAAGATACTCACAGACACCGAAAATAGACACTCCATTACTGGAGCACATTAGCTGAGGGTAATGATAGGGCTCTGCTTACTAGTTTGGTTACGTACCGGCAATCTGGCCACTTTGCATGCTTTATTTATCAGGTATTAATTGCAACTTCCACTTATCACCCCCAGCCTAAATTGCTGCAGCGTCCGTTGCGGCGTTCAGACTTTTATTTATTTTTGCTTTTGCTATTAGCATCAGAAAACTCAATTACAGGCGAGCAGGCATGCATACACAAACACACAGTAGTAGGTTTGTGCTGATGTTTTTAAAGATACACATCTGCTGATACTAAAAATAGGTCCTTGTCAGCAGCTTGGTAATTTTAGGCTCAATGAGAATTCATCCCCATGGTAACTGTACAGTTGTTGAATCATTTATTATTTGAGCTTCGAAATCACAACAGTGCTGGCAATTTTCGTCCTCTGAACATTTTAAAGGACCTTTCGCAGTGTTGCAGTACTCCTCGCTCCACACCATCAATATTTATCAAGCAAGCAGGGCTAGCCCTTGAACTGACTACCCGCCTCTCGGCTGAATTGGGGCTGGGGTACTCGATAGCAGGGTAGTGGCTGAAATAGGTTTCACTTTTTGACCCAGCAGCTGTCCCGCTGGCACGGCTGTTTGCCTGGGGATGTCACCCACCCGAGCCCTGCAAAATCCCGATTGGCAAAATGCAAACTCTCCAAGTCTCAACCTGAGCCTCTATCTTTGTCTTGAGAGCCAGAAAAATAAGATACCTCAGGTCTCTCTGTTGTAAGAGGTTTTGCAGATAAGGGACTGGTAGTTTCTAACGGTGTAGATAGATGCGGTTGAACTCCAAGCTGGTCGGGGGACACACTGCGTGGCTGTGTGGAGATAAAAGCTGTTTGTACCTTCCCTTGCTTACAGATAATGCTCATTAGCTATCTTGTGCCAAAACCAAGAGGTGAGATGACTTGGCTAACAAAGCATAAGGTGAAATTCAGGTCCCCTGAGCCCAGGGGTTGCTCAGACTCTGCTCTCCTGGAGCCTCCAGAGAGTGGAACTGGGGCAAGTTCTGCAGGATGGGGCTGTGACTCCCCCCCAGCTGTGACCACCGCCAGGCTTGGAACAACAGAAATAACTCAGCAGCAGAAACACTTCCATAGCATACAAATTGCACCGAAATGGGGTGTGCGAGACTGAATTCGGGATGGATTTAATCACAGGCATCAGCTCCCTCACCAGCTGCCCGCATTATTGTTGTCGCACCATTGCTGGCCATTAGATTTACTCGAGTGTGCAATACGGAGGGCTGTTACGTTTTAGGCAGAAGAGGTTCAGTACCTTTTAGTCTGAAAAACTGGGATCTGAGAGACTGACCCAGAAACAGACACTACTCCCAGGTGCCAGCAGTTGTAGAGTGGTAACGCTTAACAGAGCTGATTCCTCCTGAGGTTAAACATTATAGCTATTATACACTGTCATGACTGATGCCATATTTTTAGCTCAAATGCACTTTCATTGTGTGAGCTTTTAGGAAGCTCTTGGACAAGGTAATATGCAAGGCGCTTTTAAATTGCCTTTCCTCTTATTAGTTCAGTTGAGTTGAACACAGTGAGAGAAGGATGTGCAAGTGCCACCTACAGCCGCCACACAGCCATCTTCCACCCTAAGCAGCTTCCAGTAAATCTGTCAGTACCCAAAGTGCATCACCCGTACAGGACTTATCAGGTGATCCTGGTGTGCACTGCAGGGAGAGCCGGCGTCTGCCATCAAGGGGAGCTCCATCTCCCTCCCAAGCAAGTGAACAATCACCGCTGATGTCAGTCCACGTCAACTACGTGCAAAGGTACAATACAGTGCTTTCCCCCATGGCAGGAGCAGGAGAAAGTGTCCCACCCACAAAATAGTGTTTAAGTTCTCTCATGGACAAGTGGCAGCTATTCTTTATTCAAGCATCTGGTCGCTTAGTCTGTTCATTTAATTAATTAAACCAGAAATGTCCTTCTCTCCAGTTGGTTCAGCCTCTGTACACTTATCCCAGAGCACGTACAGAGGCAGATTTGGAAGATGTTGCCTTTTTTTTATTTCTACCGACCATCCTCCACCTCCCAGGGCTGGAGAGCACACTCTGTGGCTGTGGGCTCAGGCAGCAGAGGCGATGCTGGGTTGCACCATGCTGCAGCCAGAACATTTCAAAGGGAGAGTTACTCGCCTGTAGCATCCAGAAAGCTGGTCACAGCTCACAGGTTTTATAACAAGCTGGGAGGGGGAGAAAATCACCTGCACAATAGACCAGAAGCAGTGCTTATTTCCAACCCCATTGTGGCCAAAAGCCTGCTTCCAAGTAGTATTTCTTTGGCTGGCCACACAGTGCTAGGCGGGCAGCTCAGCTCTGCCCCACAGCCTGCTGCCCAGAGAGATGTGGTAGCTGTGCCAGAGCCCCCCAGCTCTTCCCAAACACTGTTTTCCCCTTGTCACAGAGAATAAAGATCTGAGTAATGACCTCAAATACCCTGTTACTGCCCTGTGGCATACAGCTGACCACAGCATCCAGTTTTACATTGTCATTTTTTATTAATTCTTACCTTATTATAGTTTTTTGATCCTGTTTGGGCAGGTGGGGGAAGACACACAGAGTGATGCTGAGTGACATCCCAGTGGTGTTGCTGACCATGGGGCCTTGCAGCCTGTGAGCTCCCAAGGTGGCCATAACCCAGGGTACCTGCAGAGCTGTAACCCAGGGTATTCCCACATCTGTATCCCAGAGCACACCCACAGCTGTAGCCCAGGGTACCAGCATGGTTGGAAGCCTTCCCCAGGCACCAGCAAGGGCATTACTGAACATGCAGAGCAGCAATTGGTGACCACGCATGGAAAGGAGACCTGTCCTGCCCGAGACTTGGAGACCAGGCTGGGTTTGAAACTTTGGGTGCAGCCTCCTCCAACACAGGATGCATTTTTATCTGAAGTCAGAGCAAAACAATGAACGTGTGATTCCATCACACTATTTTTGCAATTGCTGCCTGAAAAAGAATCAAGCATTAAAGCCCATTTATCAGCTACATCTTACTAGCTTTTTCCATCTGGCTGTAACCCTACGTTAGTTAGTAAAAACAGCTCATCTAAGATTTGTATTAGAGCAGTCACAAGGGTCCTTTAACCAGGAATGGCTCCTGAGCAGCGGGGTGCTCTAGAAATGTTGTCACTCCATAACTTTGTGCTTACGTACCATGGCTTCTAAGAGACATTTATTCCATGTAGCATCCCTGCCCTCTCCACCCTGCAGGCAGATTTGTATGAGCTGAAACTTTTTAATAAATGGGCTGCTTTGTTCTTTGTTTGGAGTGTATCTTGCCCCCCCAAAGCTACTCACCAGGCTCCTCAGAAGCGCAGGCAAGGGGCTGCTGTGCTGTTTCGGGCAGCGAGCACGTGCCCGCCGCCGTGTCTGCCTGCCCAAAGCTGGCCCAGCTGTCGGTGGGAGACCTTGCAGCCCAGACACCTTCCTCTGTAATTGCACGCTGCCTTTGATGTAGGGGCTGAGACTGGAAGCAAAGCAGGGCCAGGGGTGTTCCCCCCAGTTCCTGGAAACCAGAGGGACACGCAGGCGGCATGGAGGGGGCCAGCAACCCCTGGACTACAGCAGCCTGTGCAATCCCCTGCCTGCCCGGATGGGCACAGGGCATCGGGGTCTGCCCTTGGAGATCTGAGAGAGAATACTAACAAAATCCCATTTTTGCTGCTGGTGCTTCGTTATACAACGATGGATAGGTTCTCTCTACAGGCAGCAATGTGTAACAGCTCTCTAAAAAGCAAACCAGGCTTGCTGATTAATCTAGGCCATCTTTAATTTTCTCTGCGCTCATTTCTGTGTGTTCTTATTTCCTTCCCATGTTGTCATGGAGGACTCTCACTACTAAATGTGACTGCAAGCGTGTGAGAGAGAACCCCTCTCTCTCCCTGTTGGGGATCTGGCTGCAGGGGGGCCGTCACAGCCTCAATCCCTGCCCCAAATCTCCCAAACTCCAGCAATAATTCACAGCAGGGGTTTAGCACTCCCACCCCAGGATCCATGAGCACAGTGAGCCTGGGACCGCTCTTCTATCACCAATTGGGCTCGAAAACCAGTATGAGAATAGTTAATTGCTGAGATCAACAAGGTTGGTAACCTCTGCGGTCCAAACCACTCCTGTGTCTGGTTTCTGGTCCAAGGTGCAGTGAGACTGGGTGGGATAAGCTTCTGCCACCTGATCACCCATCATGGGAAGCCTTGGTTGAATTCATTGGTGGAGAGGTGTGACGTGCTAACGCTGTCCTCAGGCTGTGAGCAGAGCACTGTACCTCCAGCTGGCCTTCCCTAAATGTCACCTTGGGTCTTTTCAGGCCACTTCATTGCCTGGGTTTCTGTGACACCCTAGTGAAAGCCCAGTGTTGATGGCAGTGCTACTTCAACTCCCTGTTCACTCCTGGCTCGGCACTGGGGCTTCCCTTGGCTCTGGAGACACAGCCATTGATCCAGATCCAAACAGGCTGCTGTTCCAGTGGGTAAAGATCTCTGTTGTTTCTTTATGCGCAAGGGTGCCCTTGGACTTTCAGAGCTGTGCCCAGGACCCAGGGCAGTGTGTGGTGGCACAGGGCTGGCTGCAAGCATGCCCTGGGAGGAGGGAAGGATTTTTGGTTGGGGTTGCTCTCATGGCCCCAGGGTATCAATGGAGCATACCTTCGTAGGCAAAAGTGAAAACTTTCATTAACTGAAGTGATAAAGTTGAAAAAAACCCTAAGTCTGGGTCTGTAGGCTCTTCCCTGGGTATGATATTTCTGTGTTTCAGACATCTCACAGACAGTCAGAGCATGGCTTACTGGAGTTCACGTGGGCTCCTTACTCAGTTAAAGCCACTAAAACAGTCTTCTCCCTCGAGCCCCACCAGGCAGATGTGCACAACCATGTCTTTCACAGCAGTAACTGAAGCAGTAGGATTGGTATTTAGTAATTCTTTTTTAGCTGTTTTCCAGCTCAGCTCCATAGCCAGTGCTTTGGCCGTATGTCCTTTCAGCAGGGTTTGCTGTGACTCTCATGCTGAAGTGTCTCATTGCAGGAGCTCCTACATAACACTTTCCCTGGGGAGATGCAGGTACTAAGCCAAGTAACTGCCATGTACCATACAAGAGCCACAGGAGAATATTTTTTATTGCCACGCTCCATTTACACCATGAAACCAAGATTTTTTCTCTTTGCTTCCAATTTAGCACATCATGACCTTCCACTGGCTCCTCAAACCAAGCAGGGCAGATGCAGCAAAGGTGGAGGAAAGCAAGCTCATCTCGCTTACACTGGCTCTGACTGCCCAGACTCGTTTGCCAAGTAGCCCATCTTTGACCTGTGGTGTGTAAAAGGATCTCTCGGCTCCCTTTGCGGGCAAGGATGCAGGCGAGAGCGACTGTTTACATTTCCATTCAAGTGATTAATGATTAAACAACAACAACAAAGGAGTTCACGTGGATCCACGAGCGGAAAGTGCTCCTCTGAGCACAGATTGAAATAACCAACTGCTTCGAAGTGGTGTCGAGCCTGGCAAACACACTGGCTCCTTCCCTGCAGCATGGGACTGGAGAGGGACGGGGGATGGAGTGGGGCTGTTGGGGAGGGGACCATGCCCACCTCTCGCCACCTTTGGGTCTCTGCCTCGCACCTTGCTCCCCCTTCCCAGCCCTTCTTCCTTCCCGGATGGGCACAGCCTGCCTCTGCCTTCCCCCAGGCTCCAGAGAGGCCAAGGGGATGACCATGGAGAAAGAGCAGGACAGGGCAGAGAGAGGTGGGAGCATGAAAAAAAGAAGAAAGTCCATACTCAGGGATGGGGGAAATGCTCAGTGCAGAAGGGAACACAGCATTCTCACCCTCAGCCCACCCTGGAGTGCTTACAGGGAGGTTATAGTCTTCTCTCTCTTGTCATTATTTTGGCCACTTTCTACCAGCTCTGCATTTTAACACAGTGTGAAACCACTTTTTAATAAATAAAGAAATTAATAAATAAATAAAGGGCATTGCAGGCATTGCATTTTTCATTGCAATGTGCTGCTTTCTGGCAGAGTTGCTTTTAGGATCTTACCACTCGTAAGATCCCAAAGTACAGCACTCCTAGTGTTTGAGGCTGTCAGCAGTGATAAAAGCACCCTGAAAAATGACATCTTAGGGAAGAGCAGTGCCACAATCCAGACACCAGAACATACACAGCTTCGGTTGGCAAGTTACTAATTACGGGTTAAAAAGCCTTTGTGTTCACAGACTTGCAGTACTGCTTTGCAAGCTACTTCAATCAATGTATATTTATTTTCAGCTTTCAGTCTTTGAAAAGAAAACAACCAAAACCCACAGGCTGAAACATAATCAGAGATATAAAGTGTTCAATAGTTTAAAAATTGTTTGGTTTTGGTGGTTCAGGATGCATGGTAAGAAATTTGGGATGGGAAATTTCAGACCTGTCAGAATAAGAAGGCACCATGCTCTCTAGAGCTGCCCATGGGGAGCACAAAAGCCAACATTTCCCAGCACCCACTTACAGCTTTTGCTGTTGTGAGATATTACAGTGAGATTATCCCTCATCTTGCAAAAGTCCAAGTAGAAAAACCGAAAAATTAAGGGAAGCATTTTTAGAAACTCCACTAAGTTGGCTTAAAAAAATCCTGCCCTAAACGAGGGGCATTATTTTCATACTAAATAAATTATCATAGAATTATCTTTTTTTTTCTTTTTAATGTTTTTAAACCAAAGCAAAATCTTGCTATGTTCCTAGTTAAACAATGTAACATCATGCCATGCAGGCTGGCATACTGACCACAGAAAGCACTTAAGTGTTAGACAAAAGCTGATTAAAAAAAGATCCTTAACATTAAGATCTTATAAAACCTGCATAAAGTACATTAACATTAAGGTTTAAATTTTTAATTTGGGAATTTTAAAATACAGGACGTGTTTGCTGAGACTCAGTTTGAAAATAAATAAACAAAAAGAAAAAAAGAAAAAAAACAGGATGAAGATGTAGCAGCCTGAATACTGGACAGACTTTTATCATCAGGATAAAGAAGATTGTCATTCCTTAGGTTATCTAGGCCAGTGGAAGGCATGATATGCTTCCACAGTTTAGATATGTCTTTTAAACATATAATCCCATTAGATTTAAAAACAGTTTTTACTAAAACTGTAGTTCAGAACGTGAATTTCCTTCATGTGACACAGTAATTTAAACTATAGCCTTTATAAAAGTATAATACATATTTTCACAAATTGTTTTTCAGATTAATTCCCGTCATTACCTTCATATTACATGTTATTTGCATATCCAAATATATGAATGAGATTCACATCTCAAATTCAATCAATAATCTTCACCTCAGAGGAAGTCATGTCATGGAATTGGACTTTCATCTTCACTGATGGAGTCTCAGGCTTTCCTGTTTAAATAAGTAAAATTGCCTCCAGCTGAGAACCTGCCTAACTGACATACATGAGATATTCAGAGATATCAAAGCAGGGAGGTTTCCTAATTAATCTTGCAAAAAGAAAACTGAATATACACAAGTTTTTCCCTTTTGTAGGAATCACCTAATTTCTAGTTTGTTTGATTCCCAAAACATACAATGGTTATAATAGGGGAATGGTATACTACTCAGCTCCAGGTCAAATGAAATTCATGTTGTAATCAATTAAAAGAGAGACATAATTGAAAAAGAATATGAAGGATTCAGTTCTGAACTTAATAAAGAGAACCCAAAGAATCCCAAACAGGGGAGAGCTTGTGAAAAATAACACAAAACCCGACTCAGATCACACATATTAAGGTATACTTATATAAAACTTTATAAAATCCAAGGCCAGGGTCCTAAGGAGAAAGCAGTATCATCACAGAAAACAAGGCTGGTTGGGACCTGAAGAGGACATCTTGCTTATGTCTGTGCCTGACCCTCAGATCAGCTATGCCAGTGCCATCTCTAATGGGTGCTTGGCCAACCAGTCCCAAAAGATTACTGGGAGGGGGGAGTGGAGGGAGGGGAGGGACTGATGAACATCTCCAAGCAGCCCCTCTCAGTACCCAGCTACTGGCTGGTATGAGAAGGTTTGTTCTGATGTGTCTCTTAATCCCTAACTCTAGCTCCATCCCTCTCTCATGATCTCACTCACAATAAGAATGCGTCCCTTTTCTCTTTGTACTCATATTTTTTAACATACTGTTCTTGTACCTCTCCTCAGCCTCCTTTTCACCAAACCAAGCAATCCCAATGCCTTCAGCAGGCCCTCAGGAGCTGTTTTTGCACCCCATCTGTTCACTCTGCAAGTGGTCCACATCTTCCCGCAACTGTTGTGCCAATTGTTGGCCATAACTTTTTGCTGAAGTTTTACCAGCACTGTACAGAAGACTTGGAAAACTTCAAGGACAAACCCCCCAAAGGACCATTTGTGCAACCAAACATGAGGTTTGCCTTTGTTTTTCAAAATTATTTAATTATTGTTGCATTCACCTTGTGATTTATTTTTGCAAAGCTTTTCAGCCCTACTGCTTCCCATCCACTCATTCCCTATCTGTATTTGCACAGTTGGAATATTCCTGTGGAGTTAAGAGGCAAAGACTTTACTCCACCATCACTCCCCAAGTGGCCTATATAGCCTAATTTCCTCTCTGCATAACTATTAATTTATAATTGTGCTCTAAAATCAAAGGCAGAACCATCTTATTGTGAAGAAAAGTTGGAAATACCACTTTAAAATATTTTGCATCGACTAATCCTGTTCAATATAGTCATGTCTACAGAACAGTGATTTAAAAGAAGGCCCTGGTAAATACTTCAGACTGTAAAAGTGTGAAGTTTGCCAGAAGAAAATGTAGATCTAGGTGACTATGGCTGTAGTGACTCCAAACAGGTGGCGCACAGGAAGAGGAGCAAAGAAACAAGGGAAAAAACGAAAGGAGGAAAAAAAGCATTAAATTAGACAGCATTCTTTCCACTACCACTTCCCTTAACTGGCAAAGTTTGTCTACTTTGCCACCACCTCCCACCTCCCCTTGTATTTACTTTCAGAGATACCAAGGCACTGCTGTGGATTTGGTCTCACTGCAACTAAATGCTGCTATAGGAGGAACGTAAGCACCCCCACACCCAAAGTCCTTTACAGGAAGTCTGTCAGCTGTTAAGATTCCCCAAGGGCCTCCCAGGAACCACAGCATGCATTAGGTCCTAAAATTTTGCTACTTTTTCTGCTGAGTTTGGGAAGAAGTCAGAGAAGAAAAAACAAAACAGGTCCCAAAGCTGCTGGTATCCCCCGTGTAGTCTCCCAAGTCTAACAGCCACAGAGGTAACAGATTTCCCTCACACAACCATCAGTTACAAGGTGAACTAAGGGTCTTCTCCAGCTGCAGTGTTGCAAAAGCCTGTTTTCTTCTTGAGGGAATACACAGATGGTGCAGTACAAAGACGCAGCTCTTCAGCCACATTTAAAGACACATCTGGGACAACAAATGAGGCAGAACCTGATACTGAGCTCAACCTCTCCTGCAGATAGGTCCCAGCTCCTAGGGTTTCCACCCTGGACCAGCAATGTGTTTTAGAGTCTTAGACTAAAACATGTTCATGGCTTCAAGTGCCTGTCTCTAGGAACGGAATCACCTTTGGGAGCATGAAGCTGGACCAGCAAGGAGGCTTCCAGGAGAAGCTGATCCAGCAATGAAGAGTCCACAGGATAAATGCTTTCCCCCCATCAACCTCCACAAGCACCTTTTTGTGGATTTGTGTGGTTTTAAATAACGAGATGAGTCTTTTTTGCTAAATAGCCCTTGGCAGCAGAGAAGAGTTGCTTGTGGTCCATTTCAAGAACAGATCAGCTTGCCGTCCTCAGTTCTGCATATTTATTTTGAACACCCCAGAGAACCTAACTCATGTGCAACTTTTAGCCTCACAGATATCTTTATTTCAGTTTCTTTTCCTCTCACCTCCCTTTTTTCAGTATGTACAGTAAATATGATTGCCATGAAAAGCTGCTGTGCTCTAACCAAGTCCCAGGACAGGCAGAAAGAGCACAGGCTGCTAAAAAGATGCCAGTTGTGTATGTGAATCATCCCATTTCTTTGCTAAGATCAACAGCTGTGGGCCTGGGCATACTCACTCTAGTTCAGAGGGACCAAACGCCAGCTACTGTCCCTGCCCGACCCTTGAAGACAAAGTGCTGGGTCTTACAACAGTTCACAATTCCTCCTCTTCAATATTACACTGTAAAGCACCAAGCAGGGTGGGTAGAGCAAGAAAGGGAAAAATAACCTCTTCCCCGTGACACTGTTTTTATCTGCATTTCTCATTTTCTGGCTAGACAGCGTGATCAAAGTTTGGAAACACCTACTCCTGTAAGCCATTTAAAATCTAAATACTTGAATATGTGTGGAAGGCATACAAGATAAGAATCAGAGGCAAAGCATTTAACATACCATATTTATATTTTTATAAAGTTACAGCATTTTATCCTCAGATAATCCATTTTACATTCCTAATTTCTGCACTGCATAAAATATGTCTGTTTACAGAGGCTTCTTCTGCACAGATTAAACAAATATGTACAAGACAAGAAAAAGCTTTTTCTATAAAAATGTCAAATGCACAACCATAGGTCTTAAAATACTTTTTTAAAAAAACAAGCAATTTCAAACTGTGTGCAACAAAATTAGGTAAAAAATACTTTTTTTGCTATTTCAACGAATCCAGTAGATCGCATGTTATATGTTCAGGCTGAACTATTTCTGTGTTAAAAGCAGCTTAATACTTTCTTTATCAAGAAGAAACCTTGAGGACTTGTGTGATTTCAGTACTTGTGCTCTCAGGGAAGGGCTTAGTGGTCTGTGTGCGCGTGTCTGGAAACTGTGTATTAACTTTGAAAGAGTTAGATAGGTCCATCTACTTCTTTCCAGAGTTCTGATTACTTTTCTTGAGCACAATTGGCTTGAGCAGTGGTAAAACAGGGATCAATCAGAATCTTCATTTAGGCTTGCTGTGTTTGTTCAAAACATCAGAAAGGGTGGAAGAATCTGCATGAAAGAGTTGTGCAGGTCACTGAACCCCACGATAAAAGCAAATCTTAATTTCTTGATTTCCAGAATACCAAGTCTTTACTGAAGGATCAAAGGCTTTAGTTTTCATCTCATACACACAGGATTTCAACGACATTTTCTGTTAGAGACAGCAGCATTTCACCAAGAGTATGCCAGAAGTTATTCACTATTATATGACCTTTCAGCTTTCAAGGTGGAGTTTTACAATCAACACCATCAGAGCAACACCACTGATACCATCCCTCAGTGCCTGCTTGCTCACTTCCACTCACTTCCACTTCTACTTCTATCTCTGACACAGGTACCCACACAACTAAGCTGTAAGATGGATTAGGTGAAGACAGACTGGAAAACAAACCCCAGGGGCTCTTCTCCAACCAAGGATCAGCTTCCCCAGCCAAGGTCACTGCATGGCAATGCTCACTGTAGACAAGAATCAATGGGTGGATGGGAAGCAATGCAACACAGCTTAAGGCAGGATGCTACTAAGCACCTAGCTGTGGCCTCTGACTGGGATGGGGCTTAGCTTAGCTTTATCAACCCAGCCAAAAGTCAGTGTGTTGGCCAACTAGCTGAGATGGCCACTTTTATTTTTACACCTGCTGTACTTCACTTAGCAGGACTCCTAGAGCAGATGCAAGCAAGGTGATACTACAGGTGAAAATTTTGCCCAGAAGTGGATTACACCCTGGGCTGTTGCCTGTGTGTCACAGAAGAGGAAGAACGAAAAAAGCAGCATTTTCATTGTTATTTTCTAGAAGTCCCTTCCAACCCCCGTCACTGTGATTCAGTGAAAAGAATAGTGGAAACGAAAGAGCATGAAAGAAATCTTATTATGCTTTTCGACTATGTATTTATAAAAGACTAGAGATTACATAAACATTCTTTGTAAGTGTATTTCTGTATCTTCCTCTAAGACTACTGCACCTGATAGAGTATGCAGTGCAGCCATCAGTGCACTGCTTTTCAGTTCAACTTGCGTTTTTCTGCACAAATCCTTTTGGGTGACTTCACCCTTTGACGGTTCTTATACAGAAGATTAAGTAAACCAAGCTTGAAAGGCTGAAGTGGCCTGACCAGAAAGCTCACAAAAGCGAGAGTAGCTGCCAGTTATACAAACACAGTCTACCTCACTGCTGCAACTTTACATCAGCACAAGATTTAGCAATTGAATTCTGTAGTCACCTAAGAAAGTGGCTCATTCTGCCTAATGAGCACTACATCTTAGTGCATTGCCAGGAGACTAACAACATCTCTGCATTTTACTCCTCATAAAAAAACTGAGGAGCTGTCTGGAGGCTCTCGATACTGATGTCAAAGCTTGAAGTAGCACACATTTGGAGCCCTGGGAAGTACACAAAGCAGCAGCCCACAACAAGATGGGAGTAGTTGAAATCTTTTCAACGATGACTGTATTAGCCAAGGCCTATATATATATTGCAGTGTGACATTCTGGACATAGCAAAGAGTAACCGTGTTCCCAGGGCAGCAAATTAAAAATTGTGTTGAGTATGGTGGTTAGCTGAAGTAAACACTATGATAAACCCCAAACCCATCTCCTGGGGTTCATTATCCTTACCTTCTCTAAGGAAGTCTAACTGCTGGGGCCTTTAAATGCAAATCCATTCTTTGGACACTGTCCTGGCCGGATCACTTGTGTGTACAAGTCCATCCTCTGCTGCATACTACAAACACAAGTTAAGATAGAAGTGATCAGAAGCCGAACTAGTGCAGAAGAGAGCCAGCAGCTAGTAATGTGACCTTAGCCTTTCCCTAAAGCCCTGGACAGATATCAAAGTTTAGGCTACACAGACATTTGTAATGGTCCCATCATCACGGCATCAAGAACAACTCCAGAGAAACTACAATGGGGTAATGAGCCTCCTTAAACAGCACAACACAGGGGTACACACAGCACACAGCATACTGTTGAAGATGACTGTCTCCAGACTCTGGCAGTCACAACTGCCTCATCTCAAGAAGAGTGTCCCTGGGGATCAGAGACAAACACACCTCCTGTACAGCTGGTGCCACAAATACTGTGAAAGTCTTCTGAAGGAAAAGTTGACAAGTTCACTATTAGGTAGATCCACATAGACCATTTACCCCTGAAGTTGTCCTAATACTGAGGGATGCCACTGGCTTCTACTTATTACACAATTTTAAGATGAAAGNCTTCTTGCTCAAAACCATCTTGATTGCTTTGCTTTATTCTCCCAGCTTCAAGCACTGATCATTTCCATCACCATTTTCATGCTATTTCTTAGGCCTAAGACGGCCTCCCCAAACCACACTAGAAAGGTCACTCCCAGACCACCTCCGCTTCTGTTCCCCAACCTTGGGGCTATAAAAACACCACAGGAAAGCTTATACTGGGGACTCTCAGTCTTTCCTTTGCTTGCTTACATCTGTGTTTAAATCCTTAGCTAACAAGATATTAATGAAAACTAAGTTTAGCCCAAAGATTGCTGTCCCAAGACGGCTTGTTGGAAGAGTGCTCCCTCCCCATGAGTCCTACAGTCTTAGTCTATATTCAGTCTGTCTATATTCAGTCTCTCTAAATTAAAGCTCATCTTATTGAGTTCCTCTGCAACTTTTAAGGCCAGCAGGTGCATTTGCCTCCAAGCCCATGTTCTCACCAAACAGGTTCTCAGCCTTGCCCTTCCCCAGGTCCCACTATTTGCAAAGCCCTGAATCATCTTTATACAGCGCAGTATAGAAGGGGATAGCTCAGTCACAGCAGGCAACAAGCAAATCCAGCAGGCAAGCCATTCCTGAACACAGTATACAGATGCTTATGGTTTCCCTTCAGACAAGGGGTCTTCAAGGGGCTTTACACACCAAATACAGTTGACCAAAGTCCAACACTACTGTCTACACTGAACAGCTATCCATGTCTACGAGAGCTGTTTTTTCCATAGGAACTGCTTATAACGCTTGTTCAGTCTCCCAATATTGTGTTTCTGGGTACATTTATGCATACTGATGCTTCACTGGTAGCTCCACTAAATCACAGAGGTGGTCTAATGTCAAAGATGACACTTGCAATCACTTATATGAATTTTGAGCCTATTGCCAGAAAAGCATCTATGGGAAGTTAGGATTTTATGTGGTAGAGTAGCAGCTTCATTCAAATTTATCACAACACACTTCCCACGAATCACTCCCCATATTCCTTTTCCATAATATTAATAGTCTTACTAAGCTCTAACAAAATACTACCATAGTCAATATACCTATGGACTTCTCAACTTCACAAACACAAGATTCAGGGGTCATCTTAGGACATTTTAGAGGCTGCAAATAAGTCTTTATTTCCAGTGCACCGTTCAGCTTTGGAGCTTATTGCCATGCTATCTACAACCCCAAAATTTTAAATGCAGCTAAAGAATAAGGAGATGAATCCATGAACCCATCCATAGTTCAGATGCAAGCTCTGGATCAGTGCTCTCCATTAGCTACCTGCTAGACATGGCTGAGGAAGGAGCTCTCCACAGCCACCAACAATGCTAGCAAAGCAGTATTTGCTTTTATTTACCTATATTTCATGGGCTTCTTAGACACAGCATGTTTTGTGGTCAATGGCAGCTACCACAGGTTAAAAGTTAGTGCCACAAAGGTACATGCTCGTCTTACTTTAAAGCAATATTAATACCATGATAATATTATTTATTCTAGAGTAATTAAAAATATATCTCTTCTCTAACTCCCAAAATACTCTGAATTTGTAGATGTTAGAAGCTTTCATATGCTTTGTCAGGTCTTCCATAGCCTTCTTCAAATTGCTACAAAGCTATAGCTAGTTAACAAACTAGCTTTATCTTGATTTGGTAGTTCCAGAAAATATCTTCTTTGCTAGAATGTCAAATTATCCATGAGAGCTTCCAGATACCGCTGGACACAGACATATAACATTTAATTTAAAAAAATTATTCTATGTTTCACTAAAAAAGATGCCCCCCCAAACTATTTGCAACCACATAGTCTTGTGGAAAGCATCATTAACATTAATCTTTTCACCCAGCCAGCTGAAGCTACCAAAAGTGTAATTTGGGCATCTGAGATAAGAGAACAGAACACCATAAAAGAACTTAAGCTAGAGAATAGTTTAAAACAGATGATCATGCAGCTTTTTGAGGTAAATAATTTAGTAAGGCAAGACAGGAGTTAGCTTGCATCGCTGTTAAAAAACAAAACAAAACAAACAACAAAAACCAACAAAGCAAAAAAAAAAAGTCATCAAAAAAACCCCCAAACCCCCACACCACACAAGCAAGAAACCACCAGAAAACAGGCACACAACAAGATAGACTTCTTGGGCAACCTAACCCTCCTTTTGAAACAAGGCCACAGCTCTTCCCTTTAGAAGGTAACACTATTAAACTGAAGTTCTTCTGCCTCCCTGGACCTTGCAAGCTCAGTGGCTTGTCTCTGCAGTGCTGGGTCATAAGAACTTTAGCTAGGTGTCCCAGAGAACAGCTTTCCCACCATACCAGCCACTTGATCCTACTGCTGAGCCCTCATGTACTTGGGTAGGACAGCAATTGGTGGGGCACAAGTGGAAGCTTTAGGCCTCTTCTCCCTGCACCCCTCTATTTTTATTATCACTTCTACAGGGTGCTTATCTGTTTTAAGGAAGTCAGACACCTCTGTTTAAAACTCCAGTTATTCAGGCTAACCCTGCCGGCTTTGCACCAAAATGCTGCAAGCACTTGCTAATAATTCCTACCACCACCTTGGAGATGAAGGTACCAGACAGCTTCAGCAACAGGTGAGGCTAGGGGCACTGCCTGTTCCGATTTCCCAGTACAAAATCACACACGACTGCCCCCAGCCACTTCTGCATTCCACCAAACTGAGGGGCAACAACCTGCTAGAGGAACAGCAGCAAGTGACTTAGAGTGGTCATGTCTCCAAATGGAAAAGCAGTAGATAGAGGACATTAGTAATGAAAAGTGTCCAGGGAGGGATACGAGACAAAGAGCTATTCCAGCCTATCTTTGAGATAAACAAACCCCAGGAACAAGTACTTGCGTGTTTAACATGTGGTCAGAGAGGATTTTTACAGCCATTCTGAGTAGCTGCATATCACTTCATAATGATGCAGTGCAAGCCCTTAACTCTTTTTATATCAATCTAGTTCTTGGAATCAAACATGGTACGAAGCATTTCCAAATGCAAACTTTTTTTTTTTCTGTATGAATTGATCCTTTCTTGGATCTAATCAATAGCCAGATTGGATTTTTTCCTCCAACCAGCATTTCTGAGACTGTGGTATTCTCCAAAGACTTTCAAATAAAACACAATTAAATTTCAGAAATCAATTTTGGACGCAAGAACAAGTTTTCTCATGTTCTAAAGGTTGACGTTGGCATTCACATAGCATTTATGCACCTCAAGGGATCCCAAACATTCATCACTAAAATATTATGTAGACACATTGAGGATCACCTTCTCTCCTTTCTTAGTTTTTTTTTTATTATTATTATTATTATACATTTGCTTAACAGATACCAATATCCAGAAGGAAGCTGCGGTTTCTATTAAAAGTAGGTGTGAGGTGGGAGCAGTCAGCATACCCAGCCAAGCAGGTTTTCAGATTTCTGCCAAGCATCCTGCAGGTCAGTCAAGAAAGCCACAGACATACCCAGTACTATCTGCACATAGGAACAGGTACGTGCATAGACACCATCCACAGGTTTCAGTTCCCTGATTCTCTATCCCTGTTTTTCCTATGGCTCTGTTCTTTGTAGTCCTGGAAAAGTTTGTATTTTTTTATTATTTTTTTTTAAGTATTAACTACTTTCTGCTCTGTGACAACAGATACTGAAGATACCTTTCCGTGAGGCTACTGATTGACAGCTTCCATTAACTTCAGGACTGTAAAAGCAGCTTAGTCTTACTACGTACCCCTCACTGTACCACTCAGAGGAACACTAGTAGAGAAAGTCATGGGAGAGAAAAGAAAGGGAAGGGTGCATAGAAGAATAACTTGTCAGACTTATCTGCCATATTAAATTAGCCTCCCTCTTTGTTTGCTCTTGGAAGCCCAACAGACTCTGAGGACCTCAAATCCACATCTTCCAACTAAAGCCAGCAGGAAAAATGGCAAGAGGAGAATGTGCACATCCGCAAGCAGCCTTCAGAAAGGCTGATCACCCCAGCACCTGATGAGCAGCATATACTTTTTCAAGAGACCAATAAGGATTTTCAACTCCTTGGCTGGCACAGTTTGTGGGTATAACATGCATGTATACACAGGCTTGTGGCATAATGCCTATAATGTTCATTGCTGGAAAGCAGCCCAAAAGCAGAAGGAAATGCAGCTTCACTATAAAGCTTTTTTAGAAGTGGTTCATCATACAAAGTTTGAGAGGCAAAGCTAGTAAATTTTGTGGTATGATTACCGAAGTTGAAAGTCCTAACACGGTACTTTGTTCACAAAAACTAACGAGACATGCTATTAGCAAAAGTATTTACATCGCCAGAATAGTTTTCCTTTTTCAAGGCTGGAATGTTTATCCATATTTAAAGAAAGAAAGGCAATGTAACTTGACAAACAGCAGAAGTACGAGTGCTAAATGATCAGGTCATCTGCTAAACCAATAGAAACATTCAGAAGCCCGTGACTGCTGTTCAATCACGGAGAAATACCACAGATCATGTTCTCAACGGGAAGGCTTTTTTTTTCCCCCAAATAAAATAAATTTTCAGCTTTAAGGAGCCTCTTTCCAAGATCAATCCAACTCCACACCTGGAAGCACCAAAAGCTCTTTTGGTACAGATGCCATCCCTGCTTTTAAATAGACAACCTGCTGCCATCTCAGCACACACCCAACCTGTCTGGCTACTGCAATCAGCTTCCCATTTGTGTAAGTTAATGGCAGCATCACAACAAGCAGCAACAGGAACAGAGCCAGAAGAGCTTGTTGCCACAGACCACTGTGATGGTCTGCCCTGAGTAGTGTTGGGACTTTCAACACACCCCTGTACAGGGCTGCTACTGAGTAAGGAGAATCACAGAATGGTTAGAGTTGGANTGGACACAGGACTCCAGGTGGGGTCTCACAAGCACAGAGTAGAGGGGGAGAATCACCTCCCGTGACCTGCTGGTCACACTTCTTTTGGTGTGCAATCCAGCAACATGTTCTTGCACCTTGAATAACCCAAGATCACTTCCCCATCACTGCAAACATTTAAAAAGCCACCTGCAAGGGTGACACACATGCCTTGGGGTGCAACAGCGGATCTTCTCTCCCACCACTGAACTGCTGTAAGCAAGCAAAAGGGAAAATATACTCAAACTGATCTCCACAGCTAGCTTGCACAGCATTGTAGCACCAATTAATCCCTTGTACTAATTCAAAGGTTTCACTAGGCAGCAGAGAAAAAGTCAGAAAGTGACAGCAAGGGCTGCTAACTGCATATCACAACGCTCCATATAGTAAGTGAACAAAAGGAACTGAAATCTGTAAGCAGAAGAACCTCCACCAACATACATGCTGGCATTTCCTACAGTGGGTTGGATAAGTCTTGGACACTGCTACCAGAAACAACATTTTTACAGGCTTATCAACTTTGAAGAGAGGTGGTTTTTGTTGTTTTGTTTTGTTTTGTTTTTTTTTTTAATAAATTTAAGTAATTTTACTATCCAATGCCCAGGTACCTATTGATCAGATCATCACCATTCTGTGGCTTTCACGATACCATAGCAGTTTTACTAATTAAAACCTGTAAGTGAAGAGATAATGATAGCCAGTGGAGGCATGCAACAGTTAGTCTTCTGTGTTAACGTACTCCTTCTCCAATGGCACACAGTAGCAGTTTAAGGGATCCCTGCTCTTCTAATCCTTGTCAAGCTACCTTCACTTCGAAAAATGAATCATTAAGGTTTCCCCTCAAAACAATCACCCTGGTGACAAATTTGTTCCACTAACTAAAAAGTTAAGGTTATTTTGACAAACCCATGATGGAGGCTGGTTTGCTGTGAGCCGAGATAGGTAATGAGGAATCCTAAGTTCTGCCACTTCTTGTAAACATGTGAACTCCAGTTGTTGGACACCAACTACAAGCCACCCACCAGTAGGCTTTTATGCTCAGTGTGCCCATTCACTGCAGATGTGATCTCATGCAACCCAAGCCAACATACTTCTAAAAAGAAATAAAGAAAAAAATAATACTACAGTCTAAAAGCTGTGGGCCAGAGTGTTGCTACGATGCTATGAGCACAACTAAGCTGATGAAGAGGTTTTGTTTCTGGCTGCTTCTGTTCTCCATCTGTGACATGTCTCCCAGGCTAAATACACATATGGTTGCTTCCTAACCCAGTTCTGTCAAGTGATGCTGGTTAGCCAGACACATAGATATGCAAATAAAGCTGCTGGCAGCAGCTCTGAATGATACTACCCCTAATCCAGCCCACTTGTTCCCAGTCTTGCCAGTTTAAACTGGCTGTAATTCCACTGTGGTTCAATATGCATATGATCAATGACCAAGGTTATAAGAAAACCCCTCACTTTTTCTCCATGAATGGATCAGATCCTCCATAGAGATCATCATGGAGAAAAGGTGAGGCTTTCCTCCAACCTGGGTCATTTTATTTTTATACACACACATTTTTTATCCTTGTATACATATAACATTTATATATGTGTATGTTGCATATGTAGATATCTAAAAATGCTTTTACAAGTTGATTAGTGTATAGATGAGAAAAAAAGCATACCTAATCCATAGCAGGAAGAGGCAGAAGACAACAGATGAGAATAACAAATTACCCTGTATTTCCTTGTGCAGCAAGTATCTGAACCATGTCTTTAACTACCACATAAAAAGACCTTGTCATTCAAATCACTCCAAAGGAAAGCTGTACATAGCATCATAGAACCACTTTGGTTGGAAAGAACCTTTGAGTCCAGCCGCCAAATCTAACACTGCCAGTTCCTACTAAACCACATCCTTCAGCACCACATTTACCTGTCTTATAAATATCTCCAGGGACGGCCACTCCACCACTTCCCTGGGCAGCCTGTTCCGATGCTTCAAAACCCTTTCAAGGAAATTTTTTTTCCTAACATCCAATCTAAACCTCACCTAGCACAGCCTGAAGCAAGTTTTCTCTTGTCCTGGCACCTGCTACCTGGGAAAAAGAGACTGACACCCACCTCGCTACAACCTCTTTTCAGGGAGTCAGAGAGCGATAAGGTCTCCCCTCACACTCCTTTTCTCCAGACTGAATAATCCCAGTTCCCTCAGACTCTCCTCATAAGCCTTGTGCTCCAGACCCCTCATCAGCTTCATTGCCTTACTCCGAACATGCTCCAGCACCTCAATATCTCTCTTGTAGTGACGCACCCAAAACTGAACACAGTACTCTAGGTGCAACCTCATCAGTGCTGAGTACTGGGGGACCACCACTTCCCCAGTCCTGCTGGCCACACTACTCCTGGTAGAGACCAGGATGCCGTTGGCCTTCTTGGCCACCTGGGCACACTGCTGGCTCACGTTCAGCTGGCTGTTGACCAGCACCTCCAGGTTCTTTTCTGCCAGGCAGCTTTCCAGCCACACTTCCCCAAACCTGCAGAGCTGCATGGCATTGTTTTGACTCAAGTTCAGCACCTGGCACTTGGCCTTGTTGAACTTCATGCCATTGACCTCAGCCCATCAACCCATACTGTCCCAAATCCACTGTAGAGCCTTCCTACCCTCAAATACATCAACACTCCCACCCAACTTGGTATCTCCTGCAGACCCACTAAGGGTGTACTTGACCCCCTTGTTCAGCNGCCAGGCAGCTTTCCAGCCACTCTTCCCCAAACCTGCAGAGCTGCATGGCATTGTTTTGACTCAAGTTCAGCACCTGGCACTTGGCCTTGTTGAACTTCATGCCATTGACCTCAGCCCATCAACCCATACTGTCCCAAATCCACTGTAGAGCCTTCCTACCCTCAAATACATCAACACTCCCACCCAACTTGGTATCTCCTGCAGACCCACTAAGGGTGTACTTGACCCCCTTGTTCAGCTTGTTGATAGAGATATTAAACAGAATTAGTCCCAGTACTGAACCCTAAGGAACAACACTTGTGACCAGCTGCCAACTGGATTTAACTCCATTCAACAACTTTTTGGGCCAGGCCACCTGGACAGTTTTCCACTCAGCAAAGAATACACCCATCCAAGCCATGCGCAGGCAGTTTCTCCAGGGCAATGCTGACACAGCAGGGAGATAACTCAAACTTCACTTAGCCACTATAGACTATCACAGCTGAATACAACTGCAAACAGTTGAAAAGACCCACGCTCACAAGTGATACCAATATCTCTCAAGACAAATACTACTTCAAAGGTGCAAAAAGACAAGTTCACCCACTCATCTTGGTTCAATCACACAAAGAGTTTACCATAGGACACAGAACGTAAGAACACTCTTCCAGTTATTTTGAGTTCAAGGACTTCCTGAGCCAAATGTGGTTTCTGTGTATTCACTAACTCACAATGAATTTCCTGCCCTTGAATCTAGATTGTTTGAACCCACACCAGTTTTCAGCTTCCACATCGTCTTTTGGCTACGAGTCCCGCTAGCATACTAAGTAACAACCCACTTTGTAGAGAAAAGAGCAGTTTAACTGTGTTCCTACAGTTCTGAATTTTGACAAAAACTTCTGAAGTTTTAAAGGCACCGCTTCGAAGTGATCAAGATTACATTAGAACTGAATAAATACAGTAAGACTTCACTGTTTTAAAACACCTACATATCCTATAGCAGTAACTTTCAGGTTTTCATATGGTAAAAGTTTCAACAGAATGTTAGCAGTTGCCCAGTAGTGCAGTTACTCATTACTTTCAAGGTACATACAGCAACTAATACACTTATTTATCCAGGATTAGATAAGCAAAGAAACTCCTCCCTCCGATGAATCCTATTGTTCTTTTCCCCTCAAAAGCCCAGGACTAGGCAGAGACCACTGCTCTGCTGTCAGAACATGTTACCATATATAATTACAAGCTAAACAGAGATATCAAAGACTGACAGATCCCGAATAACTTGCTCTCCCTCCCCCTTTTCATTAGGAGCTCACTCAAGCTATTTTACTAGCTTAGAAGGCACCCCTTTCTTATACCATCAGTTCCATCAGCAAAGCTGAAAGAGTCAGAGTTTCAGGGACTTCTGATAGTTACTGAAGACAAAACAATGCCTGCCTCCCCGCCCCTTCCCGCCTCCCCCAGCTGATTACTGTGCAGAGAAGGGAATCGGCTTTAATAAGGCAACTTGACCTTGCAAAACGCAAGTGGTAGAACCTTTTGTCAGCAGGTCGAAGAACTCTCCTTATTTCCATAAGTATTCACTAGTTAAGATTTATGAGCCATTGTCCAATCATTAGCCACCAGCTCTGTATTGCTTTTCCATGTACATACATTTAAATGCTCCACTTAGTATAGAGGATATCCCACTCTTTTCCTGCTGCACATACTTAACATTTTTTTAATTAAACTTCAGAATGACAAAACTCCATTTAAGAGAGTTCCAATTGCTACATGAAAGGGACCCAATTACTTATGGCATCCTTTACAAAGCAAAGGGATTTCCCTGAAAAAAAGTCAATAAGGTTTAATTTTTAAGGAAAAATAAAGCAACAACAAACCAAAATATCAGCTACAAAGGATCACTACTTCTACTGGCATATATACAATTTGTCTGTAGATCAAGCACTTACTCTGGATAGAAAAACAATATCCAAACACCAAATCTCATAAAATGGAAAGAATCCAAATTGACTGCAGATATGTTATCTTTTTTTTAAGGGGAGGTACTTGGCACAGAAGCTACATAGGAATGGTTTCCTAAGTATAGCGTAAAACTGTCTGACAAGAACATAAAAAGGGTATTTTGGGACTTGGGATTGACCACTCTGTAACCAACATGCCCACAGCACAAGCAACCAGTGATGGAAGTCATGTGGGATCCACTCCGCAAGAGATCTGTGTAGGGCTTGACACAGCCTGCAGTAGCCAGCCTATTATTACTTTAAGTACAACATGTCAAAGTCACTGCAAACTAATCACTGCCACTCCATTTTCATGACTTATACAACTGTTATTGAGAAACTTGTTTTATATTGCCAGTGCAAGTTTGGAATTTTATTTTTCTTGATCTTACATTAAAGAGGCTGATTTTGGTAACATATTATCATAACCATAAGACAGACATTGAAGGTATTGTCAAAATTAACTCATGAGTGAAGAAAACATTTTTAATAACAAAAAAAATAATCAAACCACAAAAGGCAGCTGACCAACATAATGATTTAGTGTAAAGTAATAAGAAAACCTTTGTTATCTTACAGATGCTAGAGAGTCCATATTACTCAACAGCTTCATAAGTAGCTATTTGGACCCTTCTCTAGAGATAAAAATCACTGGTCAGAATCTAGTAGAAGACTTGAGTTCTTTAGCATGTTTCCTGACAGATGAGGAATGGTTTATGGCTTACAGGGAACATTGCTCTAAGTCCTCATGACTGCTGAGGGCAAACGGTATCAAGAGCTTTTGTTCTGTAGAAGATAGCTAAGGTATTCAAGAGCCAGAAGCCCTTCATGAGAGGTGTTTATGAGGTCAGGAAGAACACACGCCTCTATGCTTTACATATACATTCAATACTTATATGCTCCAATGCAGTACTTTTATAAATAAGTAAACAGGTTTTACCTAAAAGGTCAAAAATTACTTTATTACAAAAACAAGGAGGCAGAATTTCAGAAGCTGTTAGGGCAGATCCCAATCCACCCATTCTAAAGAGGGGCCAAGAGAATTTTTTATTTTATTTTATTTTTAAATGGACATGGGAAGGAGTACTGCACACAGCAATTGCCACTGAGGGCACAACAATGCAAACTAACAATTTTAAGAGGCATGTTAGGTGGAAAAAAATAAATCCAACTGTAACTGTGTGACTTATCCTTTTTAAAAAAAAAAAAACTTACTACTTGAAATACTCTAAAACTTGGGAAATCCCTAGATATCCTGAAATTGTTTCCCTGAACAAGATACCAAAAAAGCTGTTCTTGGTAGCTCAAGCTTTTAACACAGCAGACAATGTTCTTTTGTGAGCTTTGTGCATTTGCTGCAAAAAGAGACTTCTTTGCTCCTGCTTGAGTTCTCCTCTGCTTTACCTGGGGTAGTAGGCTGTGTAATTCATGAAGAGCTGGGCCCCAGCAGGGTAGTACGCCGTGGAGGGCTGGAGAGTTCGTGGGTTCAGGAGCATGGATGGCTGATACAGAGCAGCTTCTGTTGGCACAACTGCAGCAGGAGCCGGAAAGGAGTAGGAAGGAGGTGAAAGGCCTAAAGGGAACAAACGGAAAATAGATTAGAACATTTTGAATTCCAGCACATACATGGTCTCCATTAGCTGAACAACTCTGCAGTAAGAAGCCTTCACAAGGTTCTCATTCGCTTGCTCATCACAGAAAATAAATCTGAGCCGCCAAAAGGAGCTTGACTACAGGTACTGTGCACACCCCCTCAGTCAACAGCAAAATCAGTAATACACAAAAAGCCACCTCTTGCTCTGGGAATAGGGTGTCCTTCTGCAGATGAAGCCAGTTTTTCTTGTCCAGGTTCAGATTTTAATAAGGTCTCCAATCAAGAAGTGTGAAACTTCTCCACTGTAAGAAGGAAACTCCTGTACTAAAGATCTGCCTAACTTTCCCCAGAGCAAAGGGCTTTTTCATCCTGACACTCCCTACCCCACAAACAGCTCTGTCTTCAGTTAACCAACAGCAGTGAGAAGAGTCATGGCTTTGCAGCTTCAAGTGTTACCACTGAGTTTTTTTTAAAAACACACAAACAACTACAACAAAAACCAAAACCAAAATGCACTTTGTGGTGTTTCAACAAGATGGGAGACCCTAAATGAATTCTCACTGATGAGAGTTCACCTTCCTCCTATGCCACTCTTGTCCTTTCCTCTTCCTCTCCCCAGTGCCGTAATAGATAAAAGTGAACACACAGAAGCTTTAGATAACTCAAAACTGCAAAACTAGAGGTTTAAAGCGACAGCTACACTGTGGGATGGGGCAGCAAGAGCTGAAAGGGCTTATCTGAGGACTACATCACTGACATTTGCAGCTGTAAATGGGAACACTGCAACCTAAGACTTCACAAGGTTTGGGACTCTGGCCAAGAAGCTGTCCTAGAGCTCTCAGGAGAAGTCTCCAACCCTTGTCTGAAACAGCTGTCACACGTAGGAGTACATTCTGCAGAACCCTGCTCAGAAGGATACTTGAAAAAAAAAAAAAAGTCTAGTCACAGGGAAAACTTACCTCCTAAGTATTAGCTGAAGGTCTACTCACACTCAAAAGGAACCACACCCAAGAAGTGTGCTGCCACATTAGCAGCTTTAACTAAGCTTTAGAAGACACTTCTTAAAAAAGCCACCGACGACAATAATGCATTGGCATAGAGAGACAGAGAAAGCTCCTATTTGACTACCTTGCCATTTATGGTCTCAGAAGCAAAGTATTATTTTTCCCCATAGGCTCAGATTTAAGTGGATATATACTTAGTATGCTAGTTTTTAAGATCTTAAAACATTTCTCCCAAATGTTTGTCGACAAGTCCATATTCATTCTAGTAGCTCTGAGGAGCATAATTTTACATTAAATACAGTTTCTGCACTTCTGAGGCCAAATCTGTGTGTATTTTACTCCCACACAGACAATCCTAATTCTGTAGGAACAACAAAAAGCAAAGGAAGGGCTCAGTATGGATGCCATAGACAGAACACTTGTGGTTAAGTCCCAAAGGAGAGCATTACCAATTGCTTCATAAATTAAGTTTTGGAGGTGAAAGGTCAAGACCTTCTCCTTGACATGCTCACCATGACAAGAAAATGTAAATAAAAATCAGTTGAAATGGGAAACTGTTATTTAAACTCTAGGCAGGGCTTACAAATTATTTTCAGAGTCATGGCTCTCTGTGGTCAAGTCAGGCTTCAAGGAGGGAAGGGGAAATTTGTCACTGGAAAAGTAGGAGTAATTTTAAAGCAGTTCTTCAGTCATAGCAATTCACAACCATAGGGAAAAATAATGATTGCAAGCTGCTGCTGATTTAAGATGAAAAGACCTAGTTTTAATACCCCCCCATCTGGAACTCCTTTCCAAGAACCAGAATCAGAGTCAAGAGAGCAGCTCCAACACCTACCCGCACACAGCGTAGAGCATTGGCAAAGCCCATGCAAAACTTACATGGTAACTTACATGGTGGCGGGGACAAGCCATTTCGATTTAAAGTGCCCCCCATTAATACAAAGTTCATCTCCTCAGCAGAGCATTGAAAGACTTCAATGTATCTGTCCTTCATAGTCTTCTTATGACACTTCTGTGCAGCCATGAAAGCTCGGTCTGCAGATTTCATCTGAATAAAAGCATCTCCCGAGGGACGTCCCTACAAACAAGGCAGACAAGAAGAAATGTTTCTGAAGCTCCCGTGAAGCAGCAGCATAGCAATAATTCATGTTGTTAAAAGCAGTCTCTTTAGCCATAAATATATTCTTATCTTATGTCACGTACAGTCAGTGCTCCTACCACCCACCAAAGTGTTTAAGCTCTCCTCCCTGAAATTTCCCCACTATAGCTGAAGAATCCTAGTCTGCCCACTGCATCATGTGGGCATTGTTCCAGCTTACACTAACTAGATTGTAAATTGAGCCTTTTTTTTTTTTAATAAAAATAACAAGACACCTACGGGAGAGACTACAATTCGGTGTGCTTTGGTAACAGGTCTCAAAGCACCTATTTAGTAAGAATGCAGAATTGGAATATCTAATCCACATTTATTATCTGTGATTTTTAAAATTCAAGGATAAATAGGAGTATTCATCAAATTCAAGTGCCAAATTGAAATGAAATATTTTTTTTTCAATTTTATTTTGCTAAGGTCAATATGGGCTGGGATGTTTCAGAAGGGTACTAGCCCACAGTGTGGTATAAGCTTGTGAAGAAAAAAAAAAGAGCATGACATCTGATATCCTTATATACAGCTATAATTGAGTGGGACACACAACTGGGAGGAGTCGTTTTAGCCACATGCAGCTGGTGACTTTAATTAGCCAAAACTCAAGGTAGAGATCTGAAGCCAGCTCTAACTTAAGTCCTGGGCCAGTTCTTCTGGTTTCAGAGGGAAGAACAACTTTATCATCACCCTTTACAGAGTTGTTTATGATTAGAGGGTTGAAACCAGGAATGGTGGGAATAGGGAGAGCATGCAGAACGAAAAATTGTAGCAGTCAAAAGCGGTATCTGGAGGAAAGAAGAAAAGTCTGACAGCTTTGGGCAGGGGCCACAAACAGCCCTCAGGACTATACACAACCCCAATTTTTTCCTGCAGGTTCTTTGGTTACTGCTGGCGAGGGCTGATACCACTGTAAACCACTACTTGTGCTTTAACATCCACATCTTTTCTCAGCCTCTCCCAGCCCTCCACATTCATTAGTTTTTCAGTCCTGGCTAGGTGAAGTCCTCACAGACACAGGAATCCCTTCAGATAGAGAAGTACTGGAATAACCATAGTCCCTTCTCCATTCCCACTCTCCTGAAACACAGGAGCCCTACTCCAAGGGCTTCCTTGGACTACAATGATGCCTTTTGTAGTTTCAATTTAGGCTTATGTCAACCAAAACAATTTTAGAAGAACCATTTTTATAGCACAATAACCAGTGTAATCAGTGTGACCCTTCGTCTTAGGGAGCTGCCATCTCCTCCTCCTAAAGTCACAAGATTATGCAGATAAAGGCAAATGTGCAATCCTTGGCCTAAAAAGTTTTGGAAGAAACGCCTTCCAAAAAACAATGCCAGAGATGTGACTGTTTATACCTGTCAATGAGCTGTTAATCACGGTGCTTGGCTGTCACTATTTAAAGACAGCAACCACAGAGTCCAGGAAAGCTGAAGCTTCAGCTGCTGACTTGTGCCACAGGAAATCCTGTCTCTAAAAGGACCCGGTCACACATCTCAAATGTACCCGAGTCACATTGTTAAGCAAGGCAGGGGCAAACCTCTCCTTTGAGGGTTAACATTGTCCACGCTTTTTGTTTTGATGCTACTCCTCACCTGGTACAAAAGGAATTATGCATGCTGGTGGCAGGGCTCTTCAGTTCAAGCCTCCTACAGCACAAGACCTGCTGCTCTGGGAACACCAGCCCCTCCAAGACCGTGGCATGTGGCTCTTGGTAACAGAAGCCACTCTAAAAGCAAATGCAGCAGCAGGGTTCAAAAACAAATCCATCTATTTTCAGTAGGCTTTTAGAGGAGAGCTGGAGGCCAATTAACGCCATTAGTGTCAATCGCAAAGGGGCTTCCCTACTGACATCATCAGAAGGGCCATGTTCACGTACACAGGCAGTTGGCACAGGCTAGAAGCAAGGTGATGACCAACCTGGTGATTTAGTACCATGTGAACTCCATGGGTTCGAATATCTGTAGCAAACTCCCCCAAGAACTCCAGGATGTCCTCTATAGTAGCAGCATAGGGAAGACCACGTAAACGTATGCAGTCTCTGACGTTAGTGGGAGGCACGAATTGTTGAGGTAATACTGGAAGAATAGGTGGTGTTGGGAGAGGAATGAGAGGGGTGGAAGAGTACCTGTTCAGCACCTGTGTGAAATGGAAAAAAAGAGAGGTTACAGAAAGCCTCATTCTTCAACTCAGAGGAACTGAGCACAACACAAATGCCATCTGTTTGCACTCTGGGCACTATTTTAGGAAACAAGCGAGCTAGATTCTGGGGTTGAACTGCAGCAGCAGTGCTTAGAATTCGGATGTTTTAAAGTACATCTTTGGATCATTCTTCCCTGAAAAAGATACTTTTGTTTTAGAGAATTTACTTGAACTGTTATGCAAATCTCAGAAGACCTACTAGAGCATGAAACCTGTATTTCTACAATATTTTTATTGGAAAAATATCCCAAAAGCATCCTACCACTGTCTACAGAGTCATGGTTATTTACACTTCTACAAAAAAAATATCCCCTCTGCAAAACTTTAGGAGAGTCTGGGAACTGGAAGCTTTCTTCACTACCAAACAGCCCAGACTTGAGATGCAATAGTCCATCAAGTAACACAGGTGGTGTTACTGAGTCCCAGTATCCATAACAGAGTCATGCTTTGAGATTCCTTGTTACTAATTTTGACAGTAAACCCCCTGCCTGGTCAACAGTTCACCGACTATTCAATCACTGCCATTAAACTTTCTCTGAGCAAGATTAAGACTCATTTATACAGGTATCAGGAGGTTTTGCTAAGCAAAGAAACTTGTAAGAGCACTTGAGAAAAATACTGAGGAGAGTGAGTGTTACAGCCATGCCTTCTCATCATTAGCATCACCCTTCAAACAAGGCACTGAAATCCCAACACATTTGGGGTATCAGGGCTACACCACTGCTTGGTTACAATGACATTGTTATTGGTTGTCCATAATTTGCAGCATAGACAAGACTATTTAAAACAATTTTTAGAAGTTAGTGACCCCAACTGGAGCTCTACAAACCCTTGGAGACATACATACACAATCCTCTCAGCCCTACTTCCTTTCCCTGACAGCGTAACTGCAACTAATGGTCCATCAAGCCATGTTAATGCAAGAGGGCACACTCTCCAGGCCCAGTTTCAGAGTCCTACCACCCTCTTCTAGGTAGCCAGTGCTGGTAGAAGATGGTCAAGACTCACCCTTAGAGGCAATCTATAAGAATCTTCAGATATATTGCTCTGAAGGCAACAGCTACCTCAAAAGGCTGTTTTTCTCTGCTAGTGACTAAATGCCTTTTAGACCAAGATTTGTTGCTAATACCCTTCCTGAACAGACCATCACTAGATCTAGACAAATTCAGTATTTGCAGACCCACATACAACTTCTTGCTGTAGCTGCTGTTCACAAGGCTATTGGAAGCCAAAGCCTCAAAGGTTTTTATATATGATTGAAAATATCCATATACCATAAGATCTCACATTTAGGAGGAAAAAAACCTGATGGAAATTTAGAAGATCATACTCTTTCCAGCAACAGTCAGGAGTTAGAGAAGAGAAGCTTTCAAGTTACAGTGAACTAGTATTTGCTTCCACTACTGTATTCCGAGATAGGAGTTTGGATTCCAAAAAGTCACTGTTTGTAAACTTCACACCCACCTGCTGAACTTCGGCTGCAGTGCTCCTGAAGAGTTCAATGTACCTTTTTCCCAGCAACTCCTTATGCTTTTTCAGTGCATTTTGTGCATATTCCTCACAAGCAAACAACACAAAGGCATCCCCTGTTGGCCTGCTGTCAGGGTATGTGACAAACAGGACTCCCTCCTTTCCTCCTGTTACCGGGCAGTGCTGGCCAAAGAATGTCAGCACTTCTTCTGTTGTTACGTTGAAAGGAAGACCTCGCATCCTGACAATCACCTGGTTTTCTTTGGACAAGAACTGTGCAACCTCATTGGAAGTGCCTTTAATGAAAAAAAAAGTAAAAAAAGCACTTAAGTCTAGGAAGCCGAATAAAATCGTAAGCAAGTCTGGTACAGCTACGTTGTCTTCCTCCCCACAGACAGTTTTTGAGCAGGCAGAACAACATTTGCCCCTAAAGTCAGCAAAAGATGTCCTACTTTGAATAAGGATGAATCTCTTCCAAATGATGGAGTAACAATGTTAGACTTTAATAAACTATATTTCTAGTTTATCAAAAGGAAAACAGAAAGTTCTTGCAACAGTCAGAGCCCAAGGGAAGCACAGTTTGTAAGCCTCTTGCATAAGCAGTATCTGTACTACTGTGCACCTTACCTTTCTAACTTATGAATGTCTGGCATGCTCTGAAGCTGTAATATGTAGTAACCATGTACCTAGAACACTGTGCTGGAAAACTAAGTTGAGAGGAGCATGTTGAGAACAGCTCAAGAATTTCATCCTATCATGATAAAATCATCAGTCTGCCAATTCTACTTTCACAATCTCTATCTCTCAATATCTCAATCACTGATGTTCATACTCATGACATTACCCTAACCAAAGCTAGCTGCTAACCATCTTCACATCTTAATGTGGTCCTTTAGCTTACAGCTGGCTCATTCTGCAAAGCTTGGTGTTGCCAGACACACCATTCTCCCCATCAGTGTGAAATGTCTCTGCTTTAAATGGTATAACTATTACCAAGCCTATCAATTAGCTATTTATTTGACAGCTTAATAGCCTCTCCCACTCTAAAACTTCAACCTCAGACGCCCAGTTAGTCATTTACAATCCCCAGACCAAGTCTGTCAGGAATCAAAAAGGACCTTAAGGCAGTACCACAGATACATCACAGCTTGTTGGATCTTAACTCAAATTCTGTATGCTTGCAGTCACAGTGAGGATAAAGAGACTATGGAAGAATTTGTAAAGCAAGTTTTGCAGCCTTTTTATTCAAGGCTGAGAGTATTTCAAAATGCCCCTTAAATAAGTACTTCCCCTGAATTCCCCCCTTAGTTTAAGTCAAAGATTTGATTTGAAGAAAATCAGTTCCACAAATACCATGTTATTTACACTGTGGTATCTGTTTGCTTTTACGTGCAGGTCTCCACGGTAACAGCAGTCATATTGTTTTGAAAAACTACTCTGTTTTTCTTTTTCAGCAATCGATAACATTTAGGTCCCTTCAGTTAAGAAGGCAACCTAACAGATTAAAGCCACATGCAAGATTACCTTGCCTGATCAAATCCTTCTTTGACAGGCTGCTTGAAAATGGCAAGAATGTGGAAGACAAAGACGGACAGATAAATCATGGAACATCTTGGACTGCTGCTACCAGATTACATAGTAATCCACACACCAGCCAACTATTGTTCAAATAAAGAAAGTGAAAGAGGAGCAATTTAAAGCCAAAAGTTACAGATGCTGATGGAACAAACCCTCCCTTCTCACTTCCTAAAAATTACCTCCTGCAATTTTAAGGAAGTCTTCACCTGTTGCCTTGTATACCTAAGGAAAGAAAAAGAACATGTGATTGGCATGCTATTTGCACTCCTGCAAAGAAGAATATTGCAAAGCCAATGTCACACACCTCAATGTATCGATTCCCCATGTGATGCTTGTGTCTCTGTAGTGCTAGATCTCTATGCTCTTCACTTACGAATCTCACAAGAGCTTCCCCGTTCCTCCTACCTTGGGCATTGAGACAGAGTGCAGCACCTCCCCTGCAGGGTTTAAGTCAAAAGAGAGAGAGAACTCCACAACTGACACAGACAAAGCACTACAAATGTAGAGGTGAATTATGAGCTACTGACTTGGCAATATTTAGGCCTTTGAAGAATCTTGCTATGTCCTGGTCAGATGACTGCCACGGCAATCCTCTTGCTCTGATAACAGCATTGTCATCCACAAGTTCCATCTTGCTGCTGCAGGCACAGAAAGAGGAAATAATGCAGAGACATCTGCCTGTAGCATTCACCACACATCACCCTCCTTGCTTGTCAACTGTGCTCCAGGGAGAAGCTTCCATCCGTGCTCCATATACAAAGGATGGCACTGGCAGGGCAGTGAGGGTTAAGTGCCATCAGCATCCAAAGCCACTGCACATGCCTCTCCTCAGAGAATATTTGCTCTGTTAAGCTGCTCCTTTCCCAGCTCCCCTTTCCTGCTTCAACACATTTACTCCTTGAACACTCATCTTTCTCAGTGTTTCCAACTTACTCCCTAATTCTGACATACCAATGGTTCTTGCCTCTCTGTTGTACAAACAGAGTTACTGGTATAAAATTAAATTTGCCATCCTATTCTTAGCTAAGTAGATGCTGAAGCAGAGCAGTTAATGTAACTGAGGTTAGTGCTTATTATTTGTAGCATAAAAAGAGGTAGTCATGACTCCAGACCAAATCTGCTCAAGGCTATGCTCAGCACATAGAAGACTCCTGCTCAAAGGCTTCAGCCTTACCATTGCCTGCTCAGGCCATCACTGTGCTGCTGGAGACTAATATACCCACAGGCTACACAGGCTGCTTAGCAAGGGAATGGCTCAGACACAGAAATCCAGGTTTAATTGGTCATTACTACAGTCTCTTTTGTTCTCTTGCATGTTAAAAGCACCATGTAGAACAAGACACATCTACCGAAGGCTGGCTTTCTGCCTATTGCAAGGACAGGTTTTGTACAGAAAGACTGTGGGACTTGCTAAGCAGATGGAAGTGTTGTTCAGCAGCAGAGGACTCCCTGGTACAAGAGGGCTGTGTCACGTTCTGTTGTAGCAAGGTCATGTTTCTCACTTAGGTTTTAATTTCTCAGATGACCTTTCTGTAGGTGTCTGCCCAAACCATTTGCCCTGCCTGCTAATTCTAAACTCGTCACTATCACAAATAAGATTGGAATCTTCCACCTCATCCCAGGATTTTGTTGGTGAAAAGGAAAAAGCTTAAAACAATGCTAAATAATAACCCTTGAACTAATCTCACTGGATACTTTCTGCCAATATTATTGCATTCTTTTCTTGCTTCTTTTAGCTCAGAAGAGCAAGCATCATCTACCATTTTGACAGTTCCTTGATCAGGAAGGGGGAAGGAAACATTCATGCAAGATAGGAATCCAAATAGAGTCACTTTTACACCAGTCTCTTGTAATACTGCGGAGGGAATACCCAGAAAACTACATAGAAAAATCTGTACTCGTGCAAATAAACATGATTACATTTGCCCTATCCCTGGAAGTGTTCAAGGCCAGGCTGGCTGGGGCTTTGAGCAACCTGGTCTAGTGGGATGTGTCCTTGGCCATGGCAGGGGGGTTGGAACTAGATTATCTTTGAAGTCCCTTCCAACTTTAAAATCATAGAATCACAGAATGATTAAAGAACCCAACAACAAAACAGTCAAAAGCAGATAAAGCTTTGTTTAAAACATATCTGGGGAGACAACAATCATCATCGCTTAAGCAATTTACTAGTGGCACAGTATGTTTATGGAAATGTTTCTTCCCTCTTAAAAAAAATATCATTATGTGTATTCAGCAAATGTGAAGCAAATTGCAGGAAAAATGTTAGTACCAATAGGGTTACTTCTGCAAAATGCTTTTGTTCTTTGTGAATAGCACAGCACACTTAACACCCATTATAAGTACTTATTAGCAAAAAACAGAACTACCAGCATCTAGCAGGCAACACTGAAGCCTAGCAAAAGAATGGCTTGCATCTGATCATAAAATATCTGTTCCCTTTCCCACTTAAAGCACCTAATTTATTGCCACAAGCAGTGTGGCAGGATAAATAAAAACAATGGGATCAGCTATTTGCAAATAGGTGTGCGGAGAAGTACAGTTTATCTAAGCAGTATGTTAGGGAAAAGGAAAGTGGAGGGGGTACGGGGCTGGGGGGAAGAAAGGAAGGGCACAGCAAGAATAAGGAGAAAGTACTTACCAAGGCCCACTTTCAAATTTGTAGTTTACTCTTTCTGGATCTGAAAATCTGTGATCTATGAAATACAGTACAAGTTATTTTATTTTTCCTCAGCATAAAAGAGAGGTAGGAAAAAAACCCAAGAATGCAATATGGAAAACTCATTCATCACAATCACTTACTGTATGGTTCAGATATTAGTGTTAAAATAATATTCCCCATATCTTCAACTTGAGAGGCTCCATAGGGAAATGCTGGACTGCTCTTGTCAAGATTTAAATCTTTATGTTAGAGTTAAGTCAATCATCACCAAACAGATTTTTAATTGGCTTCCTGCTACAGCAACAAGCTTTCACATTATCTTTGATTCTAAGTCACTTTTCAAGGGAAGATTTAATTCATCTTCCTGCTGGGATACATTAGCTGATCTGCCTTGGCCTCTAACTACTGCCACCTGCGGGAGTGTGAGGTCACTCCAGAAAGTGTCTGGGGACATGAGACCCCATAATAAGAACATATATATTTAATACAGTCATGCATTATGTATGTTTGACAGATATGCTTTTGCATGCAGAAGAGACTGGAGTCCTGTCCTCTTTAATTAAGATCTTCTTTAATCTCTAGGGGAAGATCTGGGGAAGGAGGAGAAGCAAACCATTTACTAGAAGCTCCAGAAACAGGAAGATATACCACATACTTCTGAACAAATAAATCCCAAAGTAGAATTAATCACTTACCGCTTCAACAAAATTCACAAAAAGCACCTTATCTAAACCTTGCCTATTAGAAGTTACAACTTGTTTTCTGCTGTTACACAGAAGCATTTTGAGAATCTGTTAGGAGTGCACCACTGCAGATAAGCAAGAGACAAAACAGAGTCCCACAGCCCATATCCTCTTGGATCTGGAGGATTTTGGAATATGTTAGCAAGGATAAGCTCTCCTGCCAATAGAGAGGAGAGAGTGTTCTGTCCTGGAAAAACAGACTGTAGAATGACCAGATGAAAACGCCACATTCATAAAGAGAGTCAGGTTAAAGTTGTGTGAAAAAGAGATGGTATGTACAACTGAAAACAGAATTTACTATGGTATCTCTTCTGCTTTCTATGATACAAATCCTTAACAAGCCACATGAAACAACCTTAAAGAAGAGCTTAAGAGACTATCAGTATTTATGACAGCAAGAAGATTCTTCATTGTAGTACCTCTTTTTAAACTGTACACTCAAGCTCATCTCCTCCCCTGCCCTCGGGGGAAAGGGGATTGCAAAGAAAAATAACCCACAAACAGAACCCCTTGCAGAGAGGGCCCTTAACCAGCGCGACACAGATGTCTCTGGGCACTTCATGTATCAGAGCAGAGGAGTGCTTCTCCTTTTCCTAACACCCTTCCCCCCCACAGCACCTAACGACCCCAGTTTCCATGTGCTGAGCCTCTGCTGCCCATCCTGGGAACCAGAAGCTGCTCAAGACACAGGTATCTGAACATCTGAACACTGGTCCTGCCTGACCTTTATATATATATATTTTTTAAAAAAAAAAAACACAAACATTTTCTTTCCTCTGTCAAAGTCAAGACAAATTGGGCAGGAGTTCCAACAGCTATTACAGCAGGGGACATGCAGACACGTGCACTTGGCTGTTAGGCTGTGCTGTCAAAACTGAAGAGACATTTCAATATTTCCCTTTTGCAGAGCCAGAGATCCCTATAAGCCATCAGCCACTAGAGAGGAATGCAGCAGCGTGAAGGAGCTGGGAATTTGAAGCAAGACTATCACACAAGTCAAAACAAACAACTCCTCCACCCTACGTTCATCCTCAGAAAACATTTTCACTGAAAATACTGATCAACAGGAGATAGTTTCTAAAAACACTCTGATGCAGAAAGAAGTTGGCACCAGGCGTTCAGACACAGGGAGGCAGGTGTGCCAAGGAACTCTAGATTAATACAAACACAGTGGGAGTGGAAGAAGAAAATCATCAACAGTAGCAGCAGTGAGAAATCGCTCACACCTTCACCTCCTGTTAGCTAGAAGCAAGGCTTTTAGGTAAGACTGGAAAAGAAAATTGATAGTTCCTACACACAAAGCCTAAGTTAATAGTAACACTAAGTGAAAACCTGAATTGTAACTACCAAGACTGACTACATGCAGACGGACTCCTACAAAGGCACTAGAAATTGCTGACAATTAAGAAGAAGTTGTTAATGGAATAGCCTTTCTAAAACCCATCCCTTGTTCTATGGGGGGGTAGGAGCCCACACATACTTGTGTATGGTGCTATTTAAAGGTTGTCTTTCCTGGGCAATTGGAAAGAGTTGGTTGCAGTGGATAAATTGAAGTTCACGTTTAAAGACGTGTTAGAAAACAGACCTGGCTGTCTAAAGGTACTACACATAATAGCATGCATACAAATGTTCTCAATGAAGCAACAGGCAAAAGATACTCCCAAATAACAAGGCAGGATGGGAAACAAGGAACTCGATCTTGCTGCGCAGCTGCAGTGCCACCTCCTGCAACACTCAGCAAGTTAGCAAGAGAGGGTGAGGCGGAGGGGAGGCATATTCTTTACCAGGGTCTCCTGTATAGTATGGAAATAGTTTCTAAATAATTGCCTCGGATTCATCACCACAGCTTCACCCACTGCCAGCACACTCCAGTATTTCTTCCCTCCCACTATCTCTTCCATGTCTTTCAACTCCTTTCTTAACTATGACAAAAGAAATACTCAACTACTACCTTAGCTCTGAGATGACATAAACTGGCATTGCAATTGTGTTCTGCACTGATCCTCTTTCCCCCTTTGTTCTGTTTAAGTCTCTTCAGGCAGAAGATTGTATCTTTTTAAATACTACTTTGCATAAGGGCAATCTGATATTACCCAGTTCCTGGGCGCTGTCACAGGAAATACAAATAACAATCTGCAAGATTCCCAGGTCATACCCAATAATGCACTGTTTTATTGCCAGAGTTAAATACTCATGTTTGTAACTATGCTCCACATCATTACTTTCAAGAAACACAGGTCAAAAAAAACCCAAACAACAACAAAAAAACCCCACCAACCAAACCCAAGCTTCAGTTTCAGTATTGCAGCAGTCAGTTCTTACTTCTTACCCAGCACATTAAGCAGGCTGAAATACACCTGTGTTTCTACTGACAACATCCAGCAGATACTCTGACTAACTAGTTACCCTCACAGACCCAGTTCAGAAGAGAGCAGAGCAAATCTTGCACTGGAGGAAGAGAGAGCTACTCGGCATTTAATGGCTCCTGCACACCCTATCTTGAGGCAAAGGATGAGTCTTCAGACCGAATAGGAACAGTCATGCAAGCTTTGCTCACTCCACCCTGAAGGCACTCACAGCGGTTAAAAACTGGCTCAGCAAGCTTTGCAAATCAAGAAGTGCAGCAAGTATGGGAGGTACAGAGAGTGCAAGAACAACCCTGCTCCTTTTGTACACCGACACATGTTTAAAAAAAAAAAAAAGAAAAAAAAGATTTCGACAGACCTGAGCTCCTTTCTCTGCTGGAACATGATCGCTTCTCAAGTTCTTGTTACTCGAAATTTCTCCTAATTGTCCTGTTGTCACTATTCTTACACAACACTGACTAAAGCAAGTCTGCCAGAAGATTGTCTCCTCCACCAAAAACTGTTTTAAAACTGTAAATTAGATGTCAGTAGCATTCAGAGATAACAGTTACAACTAGTCTCAGTTCTTCCTCAGTCTCTCAGATTTAACGGCATTTTAAACATTTTCTTACTTTGAATTAAAAGAAATCAGTGGACATTTGTACATGAAATGTGTAATTTCTTGAGAGGGGGAAATGTGAAGCTTCCACCTGAGCTCTTGGATTTGGAATGGTTTCATAGCTGCACTACACAGTTTCAAGCAGTTTGTTGAAAAAGTAAGTCCCATAAGTACTTTCTAAAGAAAGAATAACCCAGGCAATTATTCAGTTTGGTATCCCTCTGCTCTTTTTTCAAGATTGTGCTTGCCTTGGCTGCAAGAAATACATAGGCAAGCACCAACTATCCAGCATGTGTTATACACTGAAATATATATATCTTGATTGGTTGTGCAGTAGGAATTTATCTCCCCTGACTGTTAGGAGCAAAAGCACATTCTCCATTTGCCTACAGTTTGTTGTTTAATCAAATCTTTTAGAAGACTACTTACAATTTAAATGATTGTAGAATAATACCCAGCTTTCCCCTAGTTCTCTCATATCACAAGTTTACTCTCACTAATCACAGCCACCTTACATGCAGGTAAATGGAGATGCAAATAGGTCTCTACTCAGTACCCTGCCCCTAACCAAAACCTTCTATCCCCCCAAATGCCAACAAACCTGGCCCGGTATAGTTTGTATGGCACAAATCATGGAAGATTCCCCCCGTGCAGCCCCTTTAGCTGTGGGGTGGAAGTTCTGCACTTTCTACAAAACTAACAAGGGCTTGGTCAGATCCTGTGCACTAATCTGCAGCTTCATTTCAATATACTCCATTTGTTTTTGTGTCCCCCACCACAGCATAGTCACTTCAAACCCAAATTATTTTCCTCAGACATACTGTTTTCTTTGCTACATAACTGTCTCAGGAGGAAAGTAGCTGTTCTGCTTACATGAAGGAAAAAAAACAGAACCCCAAGATCTCTGCACAAGTGTTTGACCAGTCTTTAGACTTAGCACCTGCTTCAACAGGTTGTTTTTTTTTTTTTAATCCTAAGCATGCCCAAACTCTCCAAGTGCAATTAACTTACACAGTTTCTGACACCAAGGAGAGATTAAGTTGGCATATTTCAGCAAGGTGAGAAGAAAGTTCTCATACTTGCCAATAAGAGAACCAATTATTTTATCTTTTAGGTCTCTGCAACCTCTGTTCCCAATGCTCTCAAGCAATATAGGACAGAGACAGTTAATTTCAGCCAGGATGCACAAACATAGCAAGTTTACAAACAAAAGCACCTGCAGTTACTAAACAAGACAAACCACAAAGATTAATATAAAGCTAGAATGAAGTTATTTAAGTTTATATGCCTTAAGAAGCATCTCAGATAATCTGTAACTTAAGTTCTTATTCCTAGACTAAGCCTCTAGAAAGCTGGAGAAAATACTATTGATGACCACCCAAACCACCCTTGGATGGTACCCACTCTTTGGGGGCTTCCTCACAGTCAGGTAACAGAGCGCTCCGCTCCCCTCTCCCAACAGGCAGGGACCACCACACAGCCCGTCACCACTCCTTTGCTCACGAGTGATGCTCCAGGTGGCTACAGCCACAGAACTACTTCCACAGTGGGAAGACGTACACCAGACATTCACAGGAGGAAAAAACAAAAGGCACCTCTCCAAAACAGCTGAAATGGCATATTGGCTTTAACTTCTCCAGCTCATGTCAACACATCTCTAAACAACATATTAAGTTTTTGACCATAACTTTAAAAAGTCTCGTCTCCATCATCCAACCTCTAGACTACACAACACAAACATTTATTCTGCTTTTCCACATAAAAATTCACACTCCACTAAGTGCACCACTTTGCTTCAGAGTAGGGAGAAGCAATTTCTGCCTCTTTACTAGGGGAGATTAATTCTAATTAGCAGATGGTAAAGCAGAGCAGGCAGCCTCTGGTATTCAATCTTAGGGTTAAACACACAAAAAAAATCCACGCATGCGTAGATATTTTATGCCTCTCAACACAGATACAAAGCCCAAGCAATGCTAGTCCTGCAGTGAAAGGGCAAAATAATTCAGAAGCAACAAACTTCTGAATCTGAAACATATCAGCTCTTAATGGCAAGCACTCCATGGACATTACAGGCTAGTCAGGGGAAAAAGAGTTATTAAAAACAATAACCACCACCAAATAAAAAAAATATTTAAAAATGCTCTCAAATTCATCATCCCTCCTTGCTAACTAGCTTTTGTGAGTACTGCTCCAATAGGCCAGTAGGGAAGTCAAGTGTTTTCCATGTCTGAGAGTATGTTTGAGATGAGGAGTGGTGCCTGCAGCAGGAGGGGAGGCTGCCAGGGAAGCGAGGAGGAAGGTGGGGCCAAATCATTCACAGCCCCACTTTCAGCTCCTGTAATTGCACATGGCACAGAAACAAAACTGAGCTAAGACTAGTAAAGAGCCAGACAGGACTAGGTTACAGACCACTTAAGACTACTCAGAAAGTAATTTTAGGCATCCCTATCACTAAAAATGGAAGCTGACTGCATCTCATTGCTAGCCCAGCCTCACCTTGCAAGGTGTAACATGTACAGCTCCCCTGAGACCGAGTACCACGTGTGCCAACAAGCATCCCTACCTTAGGCTTACTCCCAAATCAAAGAATCACTACAAGTTCACATCAAGTATAACCATTCCCACTCCTAAAAGTTTAAATGGTCTCCCAACATTCACTCTTATCTAAAAGTAAAAAAAAAAA
>VXBW01003904.1:1314376-1408823 GCA_013400375.1 Thinocorus orbignyianus | reverse complement strand
GTCGGGGAGGTGAGGGACGGCCCGCTTTCGCCGGGACATGCGGAGGGCAGTTCGGCCCAGACGGCAGGGAAGGGAAGGGCAGCCGGTCACAGCGCCGGCCTGCGCTCTCGGAGCGGAGCGAGCGCTGCCGCCGGGGGCCGCAGCGACCGAGCCATGCTGCCGTCGGGGGCCGCCGGGAACAGCCGGTGCCAGGAGAGCCTTGTCCTCTGCTCCAGGTACCGGCGTGGCAGCTCCTGCTCTAGCCCCGTGTTAAGAGCTGGCTGTTTCGGCTGCCTCCGCAGCCTGCCCTCGATGAGCTGCGGTCCGTGTAAGACAAACCTCCCTGCTGGTGATCATTGCTTCACTGTGAAATCTGCGTTTTAAAGGCGTATTGCTAAAAAACTGAGGGTAGTTTTTCCACAGAATGTAGGGCAAACAAGTAACACCAACTCCCCCCAAGGAAATCTTGTAGTACACCAGGCTCTTTAAGACCCCAGTTGTGTTTCCAACTTCATTGTGATGATGCTTCTCTGACTTTTCACTGAGACGATGGTGCACATCATGCTTTTCCTCATCACTGTTTCCTTCTGCTGGTGCAGGTTCACAGCTTGCACCTCCTTCTATTAACACATACACTTTGGTCGGTTTGAGAGTGTTATGGTTTGAAGAACCCACAAAAATGTGTTGTTTAGACAATTATTCTGGCACCCACTGACCGATTCCCCACCTGGGAAGGGGAATCAGGAAAAAACACAGAAACCCGAGGGTTGAAATATAAACAGATTTAATAGAACAAGACTAAATAATTAACATTAATAATAGGGAAGAACAAATATTGATTCTGATATCAATATAAAACACACGAGGATAATACTCAGCCAATTCTATCAGCGGAAAGCTGTGTGCTCCCAGCAGGGGACAGCAAATGTTGGACACTGTGAGTGCTGCAGCTTAGAGGAAAAGGGAAGGGCTCAGGAGTCCAGCACGAGGGCAAGAAGTTCTCAGAATCTTAGCCACCGCAGAAGAGGAGAAAACTTCTCACCAAACTTTCTGATTTATACTGATTGTGATGTCCGTGGTATGAAACAATCCTGTTGGCCAGCCTGGATTAAGCGCCTGGGTCTTACTCCTCCTTGTCCTTGCACCTGCCAAGGCTCAAAAACACTGAGACCTTGAAACCCACATCCCATAGCTGTCCATAAAGTAAATATTTTCACAAATTCAGACACTAAAGTATTCTGAAAATGCAGTTTTACCAAAAAGTAAAATTACTGAAAGATAAATTATTCCTGTGCTGCTCGTGCTAGGACAGTCAGGGAGGGGGAGGATGAGTTTTACAAGTGCTGGGGGCCCTGCAGGTACTGACTGGTCCAATGTGCCCAGCACCCTCTTCCTGCCCTGCTGCAGTTTGGTGCCCTGCAGGTCTCCTTGCAGGGACTGCCACCAAACTCCTGCTTCATAGTTCATGTGCCTCAATAGGCAGCCTTGGCACGACGGAGGATATCTGGAGGGATTTTCTCCCTTTTTGGCGTAAGATTTCTAAAACGGCATTCACTGATAGCAGATACTGCAATTTGAGGGGTAAAGGCAGCAAATTAATTCCTCCAGTTTTTAAAAGTGGTAGCTGAAATTAGCCCTGTGAATCTGGCATGAGGAGGCCAGTGGGAGGTGTCCCTGCCCATGTCGGGGGTGTTGGAACTCGATGGTCTTTAAGGTCCCTTCCAACCCAAACCATTCTATGATTCTACGAAACACCCAAGTTATTCGTGCCCCTTTTGTCTGTGTCTGGTTTATTTTGTTATTGTGGAAGCCACTCGCTGCTAATTGCTACTGGAATGTCATTGCTTTTATTTTTCTCTTTCTTGGGTAACACATTCCCTAAAATTCCTGTTTCCTAGTCACAGTTCCCATTCCGCCCTCTTTCTTTCATGCTTCCAGTATCTGGTCTGACAACATTCACCAGTCAGTCAGGTTCCTGTGTTGTGTTGCCCAGGCTCCTGGCGTTTGTGTACGCCTCTTCCAGCTGCTTCTCCCTGGCTGTTCCTTATCCCTGGGCATAGTGTTTGCATGAAGTGTCACCTTCCAGATGACATCAGTGTTGTTACCTACAGGAATGTACTAGGGCACTCTGGGGCACCACGATCTCTCAAGGCTCCTCCCAGCACCTTGTTGCTGTATTTCTCTCCTCTGCTGTTCCTTTTGTCTCCCACCCGCTGTCTGCCTGTCTAATTTGTAGCCCCTTTGCCAGTCTCGGTGTAACTGTTTCTTTATCCTTTATGTATTAGTTCTGGTTTCCCACCACACCTCCTTTTGTGCCACTTTGTGTTTCAGCACATTTCTGAAACTACTCACACTTTCCGTTACACCAAGGAGCTGTGCTTAAAACCACCCTTTGAGCAAAGGCAACAGACGTGTGTACCCTCTGATTTATTTCCCCTGTCTTCCTGAAGCTTCCTCCTCTCACCCACTGACCCCCTTCCTTCCAGTTTATTTTGTACAGACCTATGACTTTGCACGTGTCACTGTCTTCAGGTTTTCCCACAACCCTGTGAGTCCTCTGTCTCCCACCCTGCTTTGTTCTTCCATAGAATCATAGAATCACAGAATGGTCAGAGTTGGAAGGGACCTTAAAGATCATCAAGTTCCAACCCCCCTGCCATGGGCAGGGACACCTCTCACCAGAACAGGTTGCTCCAAGCCCCATCCAGCCTGGCCTTAAACACTTCCAGGGATGGGGCATCAACAACTTCCCTGGGCAACCTGTTCCAGTGCCTCACCACCCTCACAGCAAAGAACTTCTTCCTAATATCTCATCTAAATCTCCCCTCTTCCAATTTAAAACCATTACCCCTCGTACTGTCACTAGACTTCCTGACAAAGAGTCCCTCCCCAGCTCTCCTGTAGCTCCCTTCAGATCCTGGAAGGCTGCTCTCAGGTCTCCCCGAAGCCTTCTCTTCTCCAAGGAGGGTCTTCAATTCACCCCAACATCATCTGTAACTCTGTCGGCTTTTTCTGCCCAGACCTCTGGTCCCTGTCAGGTCTCCCACTTGCATCACTCTTCCCCATCAGAGTTTGTGTTTTCTTTCAGAATATCAACTTTTTACAACTGGAATGGGAGAATCAGAAGAGCTGTATCATTTTGTTGGAATGTGTTAATCATCAACACCAATTGGTTTTTTGTTTTTTTTTTTTTTTAATCTCTGTAAAGTAATCGCTGTTGCCAGCAGAATTCTGTCTTTCTCCACTTTCATCAGTCACAAGGTATCTCTCTACTGATACCTAAACTGTTCCCTGAAATCCTGCAACTGGGTGTGACATTCAAACCCTTCTGCTTTACCTTACAGCAAAGAAACTGCACTGACTTGCAGGCCCAGCTGTGTGCTGAAATCAGTAACGCTGCATTCAGGGCCACCTGAATTTAATCCCACAAAGGATTAAATTCAGATGTGATTCTTCTCACACCCAGAGCTGTAGCTGCTACCAGAAGCAAAGGAGACACTGCAGATGTAAACACAGGGCTGGAATTTCCCTGCTAGGTGCTGAAACTGCTCTCACTAGTTGATCTGGTTGCAATACTGTCCCAGGAGAGAAGCCATCTGATTGGTACTGGAGTAGATCTGCAAAACTGCTCTTGCATAGAAGTCTCCAAAGAGCCCATGAACATAACCAAAATAAGCTACAGCAAATGTCACTAACAGCTGTAAGGTATTGTTCTACTTTAGCAAAATACATATAAAGTTGTTTTGTTTTTTGTTTTCTAAATTAAAAAATATATTTAACTACAGGAGTTTAGATCTGTCTCATCAGCATAAGACAGGGTCCTGGCTTGGGGCAAGAATAAGAGGGGGCAAATCTGCCATCATGGCCAAGGAGGCACTTTGATTCTCAAATTCTGAATCTTTCTGTGATGGGATTTGCAGTATTTTAATTACATCTGTTGAAATAGTATGGAGAGGCAATACCATGTTCTCAGTGGATTCAGAAGCAATTCCAGTCGCTGCCACGAAACACCTCTTCAGGTGTGCCAATGAAACTGGTCGTGGGACTGTACGTTGTGGCTCAGCTCCCCAGCATGCAGCGTGGGGACAGGAACTTCCTGAACTAGTTTCACCACTGGAAATGGATAAACCGAACCACACCCTGGTTTAAACTGATGCAACGTTTTCTCTTCCAAGTCCAACCTAGAGGATTGCCACGCCTGGAGCGAATGAAACTCTGAGGCAGGGAGAGCAGCAAGCTTAGCTACTGAAACAGAAAGGGGACTCGCCGATTCCTGGTGTGCATGCAAACCAGCTTATTTCATTAGCGAGCTGGTCCAGAAACAAGGCGCACCTAAGTTATTTTGTTTTTCATTAAGGAAAGCACGTGTGAGTGGCTGAGGCTCCAGGTGGCACTTCAGAGATGTTACACATCCTTTTCCAGACTTCCTCTGCAGGCACATGGCACACTTTTGCTCTTACAGATGTGGTGCTTGCACACAAAACTTGTATAACCACACGCTGCTTGCGTAAGATCAATCCCACACCGTTCTCCCGACCAGGGGCCGACTTTATCTTCATGGTGACTCTTAATGAGTGTAAAACTTAGTTGCTGTTGCAGAAGGGCATTGGATGCTAAGCAAGAACATCACATCAGGAGCTGCAGGAAGGTAGCAAGGAATTGTTCTGCTCGCACTTGGGAAAAGCAAGAGTTTCTTACATTTGAAGAGGGTTTGTTTTAAAGGTGGAAAGGCGGCAGAGGACACTTCTCAACAGTTTCCTACATCTGAAAAGGGTTTGTTTTAAACGCAGAAGGACACTTCTCAAGCAGGAACGACTTTAGCCGGTGTTGAGCCGCAACGAAATCGCTTGAAACCCAGCAGAAGCAAGGCCTGGAGTCCACGGCGATGCCCACCGCGCTGGGGCCCTGGGGAGCGGGGACAGCCCTCACTCCGCCCCTCACAGCCTCAACCTGCAGCCACTCCGCTGCCTCTGGGCTGAGGGGAAAACTCGGCCCAGCCTTCCCCATGGAGCCTCGGGGGNGCGCCGGCGCCCGGAAGCGCTTCCCCCCCGGGGCGCGCCAAGATGGCTGTGGAGACGACGACCGAGCTGCTGTTCTTAGATACCTTCAAGCACCCGAGCGCGGAGGTAACGCGGATTTGCGGGGATATTTGTGGGGATGTCGGTGTTTCTCCTCGTTTTTCTTCTTCCTGCCGCCTCCCCGGGCTGCGGGGCGCGGAGCAGGGCCGGGGTAGGCTCCGGCAGCGGCCCTCGCCTCAGTGGGCGGCGGAGGGCAGGCCCCGGCCTGGTGCCCGCCAAGGAGGGTTCTCCGCGCCTTCCCCGCCCTCCGCCCTGCCACCGGCGGTTTGGTTGGGGTTCGGCGCTGGGCCCTGCGGTGCTCCCAGCTCAGTGCGGTTCTGGCGACCCGGAGGGTTGAAGGAGGGTACGGGGATGGAGCAGGGGCAAGGGTTTAGAGGTACCGGAGAGACGTCCATAAGGGAGGAAATCAGAGAGGGTATCCTGCTCGGCTATTTGTGGGATACTTAATGCTTTTTTATAGCTAATGAGAAGAAGAAGCCCATGGCAGGGGGTTGGAACTTGATGATCTTTAAGGTCCCTTCCAACTCTAACCATTCCATGATTCTATGATTCTAAGTATGTGTGTATGTGTGAGATGTTCCCTTAGATTTATGCAGCTTACATGCATCATGTAATAATGAGTATTTACAGCTCGTTTAGCAGTAGGAAATTTGGCAAATGTTCCTCTTCAAGGTTTTTGGGGTCCTGAGGATCCTTGAAGCTGCTTGTCTTGGCAGCAGGTTTGCTCAGGGCTCAGCCTGTTTTGCTGTTCAGGGAGAAGGCACCATTGGGGGAAAGTGAAAAGTGTGCTGTAAGCTGAGATAAATGTAGAATCATGGAGTATCTCAGCTATGTTCATGGACAGGCATTAGAGAAAGAAATTAATAGAATGGTTAGAGTTGGAAGGAACCTTAAAGATCATTGAATTCCCACCCCNGGTGTTGAGCCGCAACGAAATCGCTTGAAACCCAGCAGAAGCAAGGCCTGGAGTCCACGGCGATGCCCACCGCGCTGGGGCCCTGGGGAGCGGGGACAGCCCTCACTCCGCCCCTCACAGCCTCACCCTGCAGCCACTCCGCTGCCTCTGGGCTGAGGGGAAAACTCGGCCCAGCCTTCCCCATGGAGCCTCGGGGGCGGTAGATCCAAGGCCTAAGCCCTCCCTCACCGGCCCCGGCTCGGCCTCCGCTCAGGACGCTGAGGGCGGCGGAGCCAACGGTCACGGCGCGAGCGCGCCCGCCCCGCCCCTGCACGCACGGCGGCGCCCCGGAAGCGCACGCGCCGGCGCCCGGAAGCGCTTCCCCCCCGGGGCGCGCCAAGATGGCTGTGGAGACGACGACCGAGCTGCTGTTCTTAGATACCTTCAAGCACCCGAGCGCGGAGGTAACGCGGATTTGCGGGGATATTTGTGGGGATGNGGAGGGTTCTCCGCGCCTTCCCCGCCCTCCGCCCTGCCACCGGCGGTTTGGTTGGGGTTCGGCGCTGGGCCCTGCGGTGCTCCCAGCTCAGTGCGGTTCTGGCGACCCGGAGGGTTGAAGGAGGGTACGGGGATGGAGCAGGGGCAAGGGTTTAGAGGTATCGGAGAGACGTCCATAAGGGAGGAAATCAGAGAGGGTATCCTGCTCGGCTATTTGTGGGATACTTAATGCTTTTTTATAGCTAATGAGAAGAAGAAGCCCATGGCAGGGGGTTGGAACTTGATGATCTTTAAGGTCCCTTCCAACTCTAACCATTCCATGATTCTATGATTCTAAGTATGTGTGTATGTGTGAGATGTTCCCTTAGATTTATGCAGCTTACATGCATCATGTAATAATGAGTATTTACAGCTCGTTTAGCAGTAGGAAATTTGGCAAATGTTCCTCTTCAAGGTTTTTGGGGTCCTGAGGATCCTTGAAGCTGCTTGTCTTGGCAGCAGGTTTGCTTAGGGCTCAGCCTGTTTTGCTGTTCAGGGAGAAGGTACCATTGGGGGAAAGTGAAAAGTGTGCTGTAAGCTGAGAAAAATGTAGAATCGTGGAGTATCTCAGCTATGTTCATGGACAGGCATTAGAGAAAGAAATTAATAGAATGGTTAGAGTTGGAAGGAACCTTAAAGATCATTGAATTCCCACCCCTCTGCCATGGGCAGGGACACCTCCCACCAGAGCAGGTTGCTCCAAGCCCCATCCAGCCTGGCCTTAAACACTTCCAGGGATGGGGCATCAACAGCTTCTCGGGGCAACCTGTTCCAGTGCCTCACCACCCTCACAGGAAAGAATTTCTTTCTAGTATTCAATCTGAATCTCCCCTCTTCCAATTTAAAACCATTATCCCTTGTCCTGTCACTACACTTCCTGACAAAGGGTCCCTCTCCAACTCTCAAAATGAAGCATCTTGAGCTGATGCTGCAATTAAAAATGAAGGGGCTGTTTTTCTGGAGTCCTTTCTAGCTGCCAGGGTCAGGGAGATAAATGTGTATTTTTAATTCTACTATTTAAGGTAGTGCTGGGAGCAGGAAGCACTATCTGCTGCTGTTCCCCTTGGTAGGAAACACAGGCCACTCCTGTTCCCCTCCAGGACAGTATGTTCTCTTGTTACACTCAGTTAAAAAGGTTCAGTGTTTTCTGGAGCTTTCATTCTTGCCAGTGATGTTTTCCAAACTTGAATCATATTTGATTTTTATTAAAGGAAAAATCCAAATGTATTTACATGTTGCAGAAAAGCCTTCATTGTTATACTGATTCTTCAGCTAAATGGGTCATGAGTCTTACTTTGGAACTTGCAGTTCCTAAAAAGTACTCCTGGGTTTTCTAATGAAGTTATTAATTTACCTTAGCTAGGTAACACGTTGAGCAGTTCTGATGTTGTTACTTTATAAGATTTTTTTGGAGGGAAGGTGGATTGGGTTTGCTTTCCTGATGCGTGGATGTCACGGGATAATCCAATATCATTTAAGCAGGAATTGGCCTTTCATTGGGCAGTGGTGCTGGGGATGCAGCTGGCTCAGCAGCAGCTGTTTCTCCAGAAATCTGAGCCTCCCACATGATGCATACACCTTTTTTTTTTTTAAAGGCAAAGCAAAGAGCTCCTCCAGCCCTCATTCCTCACAGGCTACAGTCACCTCATTTTTGTGAATAAAGCTGTACTCTGTCATGGGGGGGTTCCTTCTGTTCTACCATCCTGCTTGTGATATGTCAGCCCTCAGGGCGAGAGGTTGTATCTGTGTGCTAAAGGACATAGGCATAGATTTACAAAATCACAGCAATATGTGCCCCAAAGCATGCACTTTAATGTTATTTTTAAAACTTTACTTGTGTCAATTACCTTGTTTATTAGCTTTCTAAAAATCTTAGTTCATTCTTCTTTTGACTGCAGATCAATTTGGGTTTTAATTTTAATTTTTTAATGATTGTGGTAGAAACTTAGCTCAATTGTGGCATTGTTGTTGTGTTGTGGGTTTTTCCCCCCCCCACTAGTGCAGTCTTTTCTAATCCAGTTTGCTAACTGGAGACATTAATTGAGAAACAGAATTCTGAGCTTCTGTGGAAGAAAGTGTTAATATGCTTACAGCTGGACATACAGAATCATCTAGGTTGGAAGGGATCCTTAAGATCATCAAGTCCAGCCATTAACTGACACTGCCAAAATCACCGTTAAACCATGCCCCAAAGCACTGTCTTTTAAATACCTCCAGGGATGGTGACTCCACCACTTCCCTGGGCAGACTGTTCCAATGCTTGACAACCCTTTTGGTGAAGAGGTTTTTCCTAATATCCAATCTAAATCTCTCTTGGAACAACACGAGGCTGTTTCCTCTTGTCCTATCGCTTGTTATCTGGGAGAAGAGACCGACCCCCACCTTTCCACAGCCTCCTTTCAGGGACTTGTAGAGGGGGATAAGGTCTCCCCTCAGCCTTCTTTTCTCCAGCCTAAACAACCCCAGCTCCATCAACTGCTCCTTGTAAGAGTTGTGCTCTAGACCCTTCACCAGCTTCGTTGCCTTTCTCTGGACATGCTCCAACACCTCAATATCTTATTTGTAGTGAGGGGCCCAAAACTGAGCACTGTATTTGAGGTAGGGCCTCACCAGTGCCGAGTACAGGGGGATGATTGCTTCCCTAGTCCTGCTGGCCACACTATTTCTGTTACAGGCCGGGATGCTCTTGGCCTTCTTGGCCACCTGGGCACACTGCTGGCTCATGTTCAGCCGGCTGTTGACCAGCACCTCCAGGTCTTTTTCTGCCAGGCAGCTCCAGCCACTCTTTCCAAAGCCCCTACTGCTGCAGGGGGTTGTTGTGACTCAAGTGCACGACCTGGCACTTGGCCTTGTTGAACTTCTTACCATTGGCCTCAGCCCATCAGTCCAGCCTCTCCAGATCCATCTGTAGAGCCTTCCTACCCTCAAGCAGATCAACATTCCCATCCAATATAGTTGATCTATTTTGACTGTGTTCTGAGTGTATATATTATAGAGATGTATAAATACAGTAAGATCTAATATAGTGAACCTAGTGAGAAGAGACTTTCAGCATTAATTTGGTGGCTGCTACGTGGTAAGTGACTCTGACTTCATGATCACTTCCTGGTTTGCTCAACCATCTTTTAGGACTGCTGGAGCCTAACAATTCTTTATACTTGCTATTTCTTTGTTGTAAACAGAAATGATATTTGCAAAAGGTTTTCAGATTTTAAAAAATTGGAGAAAGAAGCATAGCATGGCATTTTTGTGTAAGTCTATCACACCATTTGTAGTATTGGTATTATTTCTAATACTACATTTGAACTGTAACATTGCCAGTGTTTGAAATTAGAGCACATATTTTCTTTTTTCTTTAGTTACAAACTTGATATGTTTTATTAAAAGGGCACTGTGGACACAGTTCTTCTTAGTAATTTAAGTTCCAGATTTTGCCCTTACTGACATCCATTCTGTTAGAGGAAAACTTGTTTCTGTTCAAAGTATTCTTGCAAATAAAGGGAACTAGTGATGTAAATAAACTAGTAGCACTTCTGATGAAAAAGTGTTAATTATAGGAGAAGTGCCAGAAGAAAAAAATTGTTTAGTTTAATAGTGTTTAACGTTTTACCTAATTGAATTTTGTAATTTTTGGGATTTTCACCTTAATTTGCTTAATAAAGAATATTAGTACATTATGTTGTTTCTATTTTACATTTCTTAGACTTCCTTTATTCTTTGTTTTTCAGCAAAGTACCAATATAGATGTAGTTCGTTTCCCATGCGTGGTTTACATAAATGAAGTACGTGTCATTCCTCCGGGAGTAAGAGCTCACACGAGTTTGCCTGACAACAGAGCTTATGGGTAAGTGAAGACACTTGGTGTCTGTTTCAGGAACACCTTCTTGTCATTTTTTCTTGAACTTGTGTATCTCCATAGAACCTCCTATATAAAAAGGTAGAATGCATTTATGTGCCTGCAGAATTTGTAATTATTTTTGGGAATTATTTAAAGAGTATATTATTTTTCCCCCCTTGTTAGTCCTCTGCTTACTCTGATAAGGAGCTCAATGGATTTAACTTTTGCTTTTGGTCTGTTTCCAGAGAGACGTCCCCACATACGTTTCAGCTGGACTTGTTTTTCAACAATGTCAGCAAGCCCAGTGCCCCTGTATTTGATAGGCTGGGGAGGTAAGTACTTTCCAAATTTGTGCATGATTTGGTTATCTACCTTTTCTTCCTGAGAATTTTTTACTGTAGAAAACGCACAACAGAAACTGTGTATCCCCCATGATTTTTTTGGTCTGCTTCTTTGCTAGTTTGTGTTCTTACCCTTTTCCTCATCTGTGTGGGAGGATAGAGGTTCATTCTAAAAAGAAAAGATTCTATTCTTTCTAAACTTACAGAGCCCATATATATTAATGAATAGTATTTTTAGAAATCAGTGATTTTGCACTCTTGTTTTGAAGAGCATGTATTTGTTCAGCGTTTTATTATTGGCTTATATATTTAATACTGCTGTGTTTCTGCATTGTATTAATGGAAACATAACTTTGTACTTTTTATTTAACAGCCTTGAATATGATGAGAACACTTCAATTATTTTCAGACCCAATGCAAAGGTAACACAATGTGATTTAAACCTCCTTTTTTTTTTTCATGCCTGTCATTTAGATGTAAATATGGTTGCATATGGTGTGTAAGGCACTTACTGTGTAGGACCTTGTAAAACCTGCCTGTAGTTCAGATACTCATTTCTTTAGAGTCTGCATCTATAATGGCACAAAGGCAGAAGATTTGATTGCTTGATGGCTCCTATGGAGGTTGCCAACAGAACTGTCCACTGCTCATGAGCAAAGATGAATCTGAAGGTTGTGGCTGCAGGCCACAGCTGAGCACATCATTTTCAGTTCTGTTTTGGTTTCTTTCGTTCAGATCAGTGTTTGTGTGACCCACAGTAATGTTTTTTTCATTAATAGATATAGTAGATTAACCAATATATTGCAAGGGATTGAATGCTTTTAGAGAAAAAATATTTATTTGTTGTAATGATTGATATATTTGAAGTTTTCTCAGTTTTCAAAATTTGGGACGAAGAGAAACTTCAATCCTCCGTTTCCTTTCATCCTTTATGCAGATGCTGATACAATGATACTAAAACAGAATAACTTTTCTGAAGTTGTCTTGTGTTATTTTTAAGTGCTTTTTTCTTTTTAAAAAAAAACCCCAGGTCAACACAGACGGGTTGGTTCTAAGAGGGTGGTACAACTGTCTGACTTTGGCAATATATGGCTCAGTTGACAGAGTGATAAGTCATGAGAGAGAGTCCCCTCCACCACCACCACCTCCACCACCACCTCCCCAGCAACAGCCTGGTTTGAAAAGAAACCCAAAACATGGTAATTAAATCAGCATTATAGTATCCCATCTTAAAAGAAATACACCACCAATTCCTTCACATTTTAGATTTCAGTGGCTATATTTTTCTGGCTTTATAGAATCATAGAATGGTCAGAGTTGGAAGGGACCTTAAAGATCATCAAGTTCCAACCCCCCTGCCATGGGCAGGGACACCTCTCACCAGAGCAGGTTGCTCAAAGCCCCATCCAACCTGGCCTTGAACAATTCCAGGGACGGGGCATCAACAACTTCCCTGGGCAACCTGTTCCAGGATGTCTTTATCCTTTAGCTTTGTATTTTCTTTTAGATTTGTTTTGAATGTTTTTAAGTAGATTCTTGTCTAGTGCTTGTTTTGGGGTGGGAAACTTGCATTGATTTTAGCAAGGCCATTAATAGAATCCATGAGCAAGTTTCTGCTTCAGTTTTGCTTTTAGATTTAAAACTAGAACTGTCTTGTTCATGGTACAGCAGTTGGGCTGCAGACTTTGGATACTCTATCTAGTAAAAAACAGTTGTAAACTCTAAAAACCAGCTGATTAAAATGTAAGCTCTTTTTTTTTAAAGTAACTCAGATACTGTTGGTAGAGTTTTACAGTATTGCTAATGTCAAAGCCAAAACCGGCAGTTATCCATGTTAATTTTAACCCAGTATTGTATTAAAAAACCATCAGTGTTATTAATAAGCTTGCTTATTGATGTAGTTTTTGTTTACATCAAAAGTGACTTCAGATAACTGCCTCACATGCTGCAGATGCAGGTTAAATAACAGCTGGGAAATGAAGGTGCTCCCTAGTCAAAAGTAGAGCACTGAAAAATTAAAAATTTCCTACTTCTATTCCTGTGAGTTTATTAAATGCAAGGTTTTTATTTTCATAATAAATACAGTTGATGGAGAAAAAGAAGACCAATTCAATGGCAGCCCTCCAAGACCACAACCTCGGGGACCAAGGACACCTCCAGGCCCTCCTCCTCCTGATGATGATGAGGATGAACCTATGCCAGTGTCAGGTAGAATGTGAACAGGCTGTGTTTTGCCTGCTGCACGTCACTGCTTAGTGGAGACAGAATTCTGTGTTCCTGCACTGTATGAAGTTTCCTGTCTGCTGTAACTCCTGCTGTTCAGATTCAGTTTTAGGAAAAGGGTTTGGAAGAAAATCTGTTTGCTCTGTTAAATTGTATCAATTTAAATAGTTAATTTGAGAATACCAGCTGTTGACCATTGCTTGAACATGCTATTTATGTTCTATGTGAATGTTCTGTTGACTCTGCTGTTTGTTGCCCTTCTCCTCCATCCTGCAGCATCTGCCAAGTTCTCTGGTCTCTCTATGGGTTAAAAGTGCTGAGAACTCTTTGCATGTTTCTTTATAGTCTTGCTGAACTAAATGATTGTTGCTTGTGTTCAGTCAAATCACGTGAAGATTTTCTTGAAGATGCTTTTTTGGTGTATCCACTATGTGTTATGCAAAATTCTAAAACATACTAGTCAGAGAAGTCTTCTTATTTCTTAAACTTTGTATATATTTTTAGTGGTTGGGGAAAAAGAAGATGATGTGGATCACAGGGAGGATTACTTTGAGCCCATCTCTCCTGATCGAACATCCATTCATCAAGAAAGTCAGTATTCCGATGATGGAGAAGTGGAGGAAGATCAACCAGAGGAAGGAGAAGATGAAGACGATGTGGATGTTGAGGAGGAGGAGGATGAAGATGATGATGATGGGCATACCGTAGAGAGTATTGCTGATGAGGAGGAGGAGGAAGATGATGAAGATGAAGATGAAGAAGAGGGTGAAGAGGAGGAAGAAGGTGAAGGTAAGTGAAGTTGTAAAAAGTTAAAGGAAAAAAAGATGAGGTTTATGAAACTTTGATGACAGTACCATTGTGGTGACTCGGTGCAGAAAGAACTGGATCATTTTCCCTTGGTCATTGCACCGTCACCCGCCTCGTTTATGGTTCTCATATCTCTTGAGAACAGAATTTTGCTGTGGAATATTTATTCCTTTATAGTAAAACTTCCTGTTACTTTCTATAAATAGAGAAAAACAGGTACAGCTTTCATAGGTGAGAATGAACATTTGATCTTGTTACCTCTCTCTGTTAAAAATCGTAGCAAAGTGATGTAAGAAATTATTTCTTAATTAAAAATCAAAGTAGTTTGTGTAATAATGTCAGTAGTCATCATCTTGCGTTACTTGAAGTTCCCACTTATGCCTGTGCGAAACTTCAGGCTAGAAGTTTTATGATAGATGCAATCATAGGAAGAAAATTGAACAATATTCTTGTAGTACCTAGTTGTACCCTAGTTGAACTTTTTTGCCTTATACATTCTTTTAAATGTCTCTGTTATTGCATAAAAAATAATCTGTTGATTGAGGCTTTCACTTTATATGGAGAGAGAAAGCTTCATGCGTTTTAGTGTATGATTGTTCTCTAACCAGTGATATTGTATTAAATACATTATTAATTCTTTATTTGGAGCAGATTCTCAGCAGTTGTGAACTGGTTTATCCACAACTGATATTATTTGATAACTGAGTCTCTTTCTTTTTAGGAGATGATGGATACGAGCAGATTTCAAGCGATGAAGATGGAATTGCTGATCTGGAACGTGAAACGTTTAAGTATCCAAGCTTTGATATTGAATATACTCCTGAGGATCTGGCATCAGTACCTCCTGTGACATACGAGCCTTTTGAAAGGGAGCTTGGACCTCTTTTGTACTTCAGCTGCCCTTACAAGACTGTATTTGAAAATGAAGTTGGTAAAATAAAGGACCAAGATCCAGAAAAAGAAAACTCAGGAGCGGTGGAAGCCTCAGTTAAATTAACTGAACTGTTGGAATTATATCAAGAGGAAAGGGGTGCAAAGTGGGTCACTGCATTAGAAGAAGTTCCAAGTCTAATAGTAAAAGGATTGAGCTACCTGCAGGTGAAAGAGACAAAGCAAGACTATATTGCCCAGCTGGTAGACTGGACCCTGCAAGCTCTGAACCTTCAGGTAGCTCTGAAACAGCCCATTGCTTTGAACGTCCGACAGCTCAAAGCTGGGACAAAACTGGTGTCATCATTAGCAGAATGTGGGACTCAAGGAATAACAGCACTCTTGCAGGCAGGAGTTATTAATGTGTTATTTGAACTGTTGTTTGCAGATCATGTGTCATCTTCCCTTAAACTTAATGCTTTCAAAGCTTTGGATAGTGTTATTAGTATGACTGAGGGAATGGAGATGTTTCTGAGAGGTGGTGTGGATGTGCATGAAAAAAGTGGGTATCAGAAACTCCTGGAACTCATCCTGTTAGATCAGACAGTGAGGGTAGTAACTGCTGGTTCTGCAATTCTCCAGAAATGTCACTTCTATGAGATTCTCTCAGATATTAAAAAGGCAGTTGATCAGTTAGCAGAGAACACTCCTTCTCTTCCTAATCACACGGAGCCAGAACAGGACCAGGACATGTCAGGACTCGAAAGAACCAACCAGGAATATGAGAATGATGTGGAGGCTCCTATGGACATGGATCATCTTTTGGAGTCTTCTAATATAAGTGAAGGAGAGATGGAAAAACTTGTTAGTCTCCTTGAAGAAATCTTCCATTTGATGGAAACTGCTCCTCATACAATGATTCAGCCACCTGTGAAATCTTTCCCCACCATGGCACGCATCACAGGCCCTCCAGAAAGGGATGATCCTTACCCTGTCCTGTTTAGGTATGGCAATTTTAAGCTCACATTCTAGAGTGCATTTCTTCCAGCTCGATACAGATATTTTTTCAGGGTGACCTTGCTGACTTAACACTTTTTTAGATGTTTTCACTTTGTACTTCATTGGAGGATTCTGGATTGTGCTTATAAAGTCTGGGAAAATTTGAGGAGCTGAGGCCAGCTTGCTTTAAGCCGTGTAAAGGTCCCGGATGGGTTATTTCTCTCTCAGCAAGTTTCTGTCTACAAAGTATTTCTCTAAATACTGGCAGGTTTCTTTGCTAGTAGTGGTGTAGGTCATGGCTGAATATAAGTGTCTACATGCAAAGAGTCTTCAAATCACCTCTTACACATGCTGTGATGTTTTTAGCACGTTTAAAAGATGTATTGATGATTCTGATACAGCAAGTTTATGAAAACATAAAGCGTGATTCTGTTTGTAGATAAAGGTGGCTTTTTGTTCTGTTTGTTTTTTTGTTTGTTTGTTTGTTTGGGTTTTTTTTGAGATCAGAACTTTATATTTAGGGATTTATTTCCTAATATTATATTTTGTAAGATTAAAATTTTTGTACTACATAATTAGGTATTACTTCTCACAGAGCAGCAAGTACTGGAGCGAGGAGGCATGTAATTTTATATAATGTTATTATGCAGTGTTGACAGATGATTGTGATATTACTGATTATTTTCCTGTTTGATTTTGGTTTTTTTTCCCCCCAGGTATCTTCACAGTCACCATTTCTTGGAATGCATTACTTTGCTGCTGTCTATTCCAGTGACAGGTGCTCATCCAGGCGTGCTGCAGGCCATACGGGATATCTTGCGCTTCCTGGCACAGTCACAGAAGGGTCTCCTTTTCTTTATTTCCGAGTACGAAGCAACAAACTTGTTGGTTAGAGCTCTTTGCCAGTTTTCTGATCCGGATCAAGAGGAAGGTCTCCAAGCAGATGGTGCCAACGAGGATGCTTTTGCCCTGTGGCTCCTGCACTCGACACAGACGTTACAGTGCATTTCAGAATTGTTCTGCCACTTCCAGCGCTGCACAGCCAGTGAGGAGACGGACCACTCGGATTTGCTGGGAACACTGCACAACCTTTACTTGATTACCTTCAACCCCGTGGGAAGATCTGCTGTGGCTCATGTCTTCAGCCTGGAGAAAAATCTCCAGAGTCTTATTACCTTAATGGAGTACTATTCCAAAGAAGCTTTAGGGTAATTTATGCATTTATATAGAATCATAGAATGGTCAGAGTTGGAAGGGAACTTCAAGATCATCAAGTTCCAACCCCCCTGCCATGGGCAGGGACACCTCTCCCTAGAGCAGGTTGCTCCAAGCCCCATCCAGCCTGGCCTTAAACACTTCCATGGACGGGGCATCCACAGCTTCTCTGGGCAACCTGTTCCACTGCCTCGCCACCCTCACAGGAAAGAACTTCTTCCTAATATCTAATCTAAATCTCCCCTCTTCCAATTTAAAACCATTACCCCTCATCCTGTCACTAGACTTCCTGACAAAGAGTCCCTCCTTTACATTCTTATATTTTAAAAGTATCTATCTTTTATAAATAATTAAGTAAATGTAAAATATTTTATTCTTTTAGATCGTGATGTTTTTGTTTAAAAACAAAGCAAAACAACTTCTCAGTAGGAGAATGTAATAGAAATCAGGCCTATCATTTTTAATCAAGTGCATAATACCCAGAATTTGCATAAGTTGTCCACAAATGTGTTGTAGTATAGGTCAGACTTTGGCTATTATGAAAAGAATCAGTAAGTAGAGAGTTTTCATTCCAGCATGAAATTTGACTGAAACAAACAAAAGATTTGACTGGGGAAACTGGACACCATGCACTTCTCCGGGGTGGGAATGTCTCAGTTCTTGAGGTTCTTACACATGTTAAAAACAGTCACTGTTTTCTCTGGACAGGCAGTTTTACGACTTTAGGTAGCAGTGCTTTTACAACCAGATTTGTAAAACAGACAAAAGTTAGGGAAGAAGATTTGGGTGTTGCTTGACTCATCTTTTGTGGATGTAGAAATAAATATAAAGTCAGTGTAAAAGAAAGTTTCCGCTTTTTGAAAAGCATAGGAGAAAACTGGGGTTTTTGGTTGTTAGTTATACGTGGCAATCCTTGGTGAAGGGAAGAATTCTGTGGGTAGATTTTTAGAGGTCAGAGAATGAGAATGTAACCGATATCCAGTCTTAGCTGAAGCTAAAAATCCTTGTTATTGCAGAGACTCAAAGTCTAAGAAGTCAGTTGCTTATAATTACGCCTGCATCCTTGTGTTGCTGGTGGTTCAGTCTTCCAGTGATGTCCAAATGCTGGAGCAGCACTCGGCGCCTCTGCTGAAGCTTTGTAAAGCAGACGAAAATAACACCAAATTGCAAGGTACAGTATGTGCCATTATCAACTGGATTGTTTGAATGTATAGAAGAAACCTTCTCTGTGTGTCTAATTGGTGCTTCACAATCATCTGGTTTGGGTAATGTATATAATGAAATTCCTTTTCCAGCTGCATCTGATTAGTTGAGTCACTGAGATAATGTGTAATTTATTTTTTTTTTCTGTTAATGGGAGTTAAATAGGAAATTCTTTATAGTTAAATTCCTTTTCAAGTAATATTAACTACCATGAATTTTGGATAATTACAGGAAGTTTGAAGTTATTTCCGTGTTGAAAATAGGAGGCCAAATTTTAATAAAAATGGACTAACTAGTCAGTGAGCTGATTCTTAGCTTTGTTGTTCCCTTTAGTGATGTATTCCTATAGAGTCTTTATATACTCATAAATAATCCTGGGAGTGTTTTCTTGGCCAACTGGCATGGAATAGTCCGTGTTACCTTTGTTACTACATCTTTTTACTTCCAAACTGTGTCCGGGTGTGTTCCTGGCTTGTGTTGACTTGTGGATCAGGCCCATGTCATGTAGGGAAAGCCCTCTTGGGATGATTCTGGTGCCTGGACGTTGAAACTGGGGTGTGTGGAGTTCTGCTCTGCTCTGCTTAGCTGACTCATGAAGACATACCAATGATTTCTTCCAAAGTTTTAGTTTAAGTCTCTTCTCTCCTATACTTTTATTTCTTTGCTCCTCACCTGAGCATCAGACAGTTTCATGAGAAGCAGGACCAGTTTATTAAACCAAATCGTTAAATCAGTCTGAGAAGAGGTGTCAACTCAGATATTCAGTCAACCTTTGAACCTGCACATTCTTTTAAGTATTTTTCAGGACCAATAGATTTTAAAACTTTAAATTTCTTGTCCCAAAATATTGGGATTTCTTTTTTTCTCTGGACTGTTAATCTCTAAGGATTTCCAGAGTGCAGAGATTGGCTCCATTTGGGCGTTTAAATAGAGTTTTGTGTTCAGTTTCTAATAACTTGTTACGTACATCAAGGAGAGTGTGCTTTGGCCCTTGATCTTGATGGCTTTTTCTTTAGCTGACAGTGGGGCCTTTAGTGTCTTCTATAAAATATGTTGAATTACAAGTAATACAGATGATAAGATGAAAATTAATTGGGTTTTTGGGTTGACTCGAGCCAAGTTTTGTCCATGTATGTGAGGTATATTGCCTCTTCTGCACTTCTTGATGCTTTCCAGCTGGCTAGAGCTGTAGCATATGCCTCACAAATTTCACACTTGGCCTTAGTACCTGATTTGTAAATTAAGTAAATTTTTAGTGAAAAAAGTTTTATGTTCATAAACACACTGACAAGTTACGTGGTTAACTCTAAGTTGTTTGTTTTTTTTCTCCAGAGCTCAGCAAGTGGCTTGAACCTTTGAAAAATCTGAGATTTGAAATAAATTGTATTCCAAATCTCATTGAATATATAAAACAGGTTAGTAAAATACAACTAGATGCTGTCTTTTAGTTGTGCTCAATACACTTAGAGCTTTTGTGGTTTGATATTTTATCTTAGGTGTGTATTAACACATGATATTTAAAAATGTATGCCGTTATCCAAAATAGATGTTTTTATTATTGCTTATCGTAGAATCATAGAATGGTCAGAGTTGGAAGGGACCTTCAAGATCATCAAGTTCCAACCTCCCTGCCATGGGCAGGGACACCTCTCCCTAGAGCAGGTTGCTCCAAGCCCNCCTCCCGTGACCTGCTGCTCACACTTCTTTTGATGCAACCCAGGATACAGTTGGCAGTGATCTGTCAGTTCTTGCACCCAATTATATTTATTGGAAGGTAACTACACACTGCAAAGATCCGATGGTTTAAAGCTCCTAGGTTTCCCATAAAACCATAATGCAACGTTGACCCTCCTTTTTTCACTTCTGCCATATTTGTGACTTCTTTCCAAAAGGTGGAATAATTGAACTTAAATTTTATGGGATACAATACTTACAGTAATTAAATACAGAATTTGAATACTAAGTACTTGTTGTAAAAATTCTTCTTGTGATATGGTAATACGAGTTCTTTATCTTTTTCTTCTTATTTTTTCCCCATACAAGAATATCGACAGTTTGATGACCCCAGATGGAGTTGGTCTTCCCACTGCCCTTCGTGTTCTTTGTCATGTTGCGTGTCCACCACCTATGGTAGAAGGTACAGTTGATCTACTTGTACTGCTGAACATAGAAATACCAGTTGTTTGAGTGATAGAATCGTAGAATCATAGAATGGTCAGAGTTGGAAAGGACCTTAAAAGATCATCAAGTTCCAACCCCCCTGCTCTGGGCAGGGACACCTCTCCCTAGAGCAGGTTGCTCTAGTCTTCTGCTTAAATGGGTCTGAAGTGTAACTGTGATTGCCCAGGAGAAATTAGACATACAGAAATGTTATTTGTTTTCCGTACAGGTCAACAGAAAGACCTCAAATGGAACCTTGCAGTGATTCAGCTCTTTTCTTCTGAGGGGATGGACACCTTCATCCGGGTGTTGCAGAAGCTGAACAGCGTGCTTATTCAGCCTTGGCGACTCCATGTCAACATGGGCACCACGCTCCACAGAGTCACTACCATTTCTATGGCCCGCTGTACTCTTACTCTCCTTAAAACGATGCTAACAGAACTCCTGAGAGGTGGATCTTTTGAATTCAAAGACATGCGCGTTCCCTCAGCCCTTGTTTCCTTACACATGCTCCTGTGCTCCATTCCTCTCTCGGGCCGCTTAGATAGCGATGAACAGAGAATCCAGAACGACATTGTCGATATCTTACTGACTTTTACACAAGGTGTTAATGAAAAACTGACCATTTCTGAAGAAACTTTGGCAAACAATACTTGGTCTTTAATGCTGAAGGAAGTTCTCTCTTCAATTTTGAGGATTCCCGAAGGCTTTTTCTCTGGACTTATTCTGCTTTCAGAATTGTTGCCTCTTCCACTGCCCATGCAGACGACTCAGGTATAATTTAGATTTATTTAGTTTTTAAAAGATTTTAATTACTTAGACCAGTTTTGTAGTTGTGGAAAAGATGGGTGTGTGAATGGGTGAGTTAAAGTTTCTGTAAAGCATTTGTGTTCACATAAGTTCTTTGAAGATACACCTCTTTCATCAGGATCAAAATTGTTCTTGTTTGGAGCATATTTTAAAGTTAGTGACTTCTGTCCCATGTAAAATTGCTGGGACTCCCATTTTATCACTTAAATGGTGGTCTGTGAAGCCTTTGAGTTTAACCCTGAATCCCAAACTCTAGGTGTATTAAGGCTTGTGATCTTTAATAATAAGTAAGCACAAAAGGTGTCTGACAAACTGTGTTCCCGAAGGAATACAGGGCTTGTGCCCTGTCATTCAGTGATAATAAAGACAGTGACATTGCATGTTTTTGACGAGGACAGTGTTAATGCTTAGTCTTTGTTTAGGCCTTGGGGTGGGACTTGGGTTTTGTGATAACAGTGGAAAGGGAAAAACTTTCTGTCCTTCTGTTCCTGCAGGTAATCGAACCGCATGACATTTCAGTGGCGCTCAACACCAGGAAGCTGTGGAGCATGCACCTTCATGTCCAAGCCAAACTGATCCAAGAGATAGTTCGATCTTTCTCTGGTTCATCTTGCCAGCCCATTCAGCACATGTTGCGACGTATTTGTGTGCAGTTGTGTGACTTGGCTTCACCTACTGCACTTCTTATCATGAGGACTGTATTGGATCTGATTGTTGAAGACCTACAAAGGTATCTTTGTTTTCTATTGCAACTATTAAATTCACCTTGGTTCTGTGTAGTAGATTTAGCAGAAGAAAAGGAATCTTTTCAGACTTTTCAGTTCACCCATTATGAACAGACTGAATTCTCAGTCTGGTGCTATGTACTGTGTCCTGATAATGCTTCATGTTAACAAGGAACCATCTCATGTTTTGAAGTTTGGATGTAGGCTGTAGTTTCACGTTGTATGTTTACGGTGAGGATTTTAGGAAGGCTTTCTTCAGGCTGTCCCTACAAAGCCTTGTTTTTGTCTGCAAAGTGCTTCTCAAGGATGTCTGATATAATTAAGAAAAGTAGGCCAGTAAAATTTGCCAGACTGGGATTTGCATACTCACAGGAAAACGCACAGATGTTTGTAAGCTGGAGGAGGTTGAGTACTACAAATTCAGAGGGGTTTGAAACAATGGATTACTGTTTATTTAAAAGAATAATTATCCACATAGAATCAGATGCTGTTTGTATTAAAGCATATTTATCCATGTATGAGTAGATGCTCAATAGTGTGTTAAATGCATAGTTGGTCAGTTAATTTATGGTGCAACCAGAAGTCATTTCGTGAAAGTTGAGCAGTTTTCAAAAAGTAAATGAAACTGTAAGTTTAAGTTCATAAATTAGGTGTTATTTTGCAGAATTACATGACTCCTGTAATGGTTGTTTTTGTAGTCTTCTTGATCCCTTTAAAACAGCTTTCTCAAAGTGCATTGATATCCTTTCAACAGCACAGAAGATAAAGAGAAGCAGTACACTGGCCAGACCACTCGGTTGCTTGCTTTACTGGATGCCCTGGCTTCACATAAAGCTTGTAAATTGGCTATTCTGCATCTTATCAGTGGAACTACTAAAGGTGATGAGAAGTATGCAGAGGTTTTCCAGGAGCTCTTGGCTTTGATGAGATCTGCTGGGGACAATGTCACTCATCAGCAGTGTGCTGAATGTGTAACTTCCCTTTTGCAGTCCCTCTGTGATCAGGTATTTTCTATGTTTAATTCATAATGTGTATTGATAATTGTAGGAGACTGAATGAGGTTGTTTCTTAGATGCCTGCTTTTTTCCAAAATAAAAACCCAAACCCACCAACATTGTTAAAACACAAAAAGAAAAAAGTTCATATGGTTGGCTGCTTTGGCAGACTTGCTGTCATGTTGCTCTCAAGTGAAAATCCTTTCATTTTATGAACTTTTTTTGCATTAAGTGCACTGTTATGGTGGCTCTTTAGAGACCAAAACCTGAATGGCACAAAGATTGACTGTCCCCTCAGCTGAGAGGGGGGTGCCATTTCTCCCTGTGGGCCGCTGGCAAAACTTGAGTGGTCACTATTCACCTTTTTCCCAATTGAATAAATATGTATCTCTCAGCTGTCAGACTGAAACCTCTTAAAAAAGTATTCCAGATACAAAGATGTGTGTGATACACTGCTGCCATGAAACTCCACCATTAAAAACAAAGCATAAGTTACCAGAGCAAAGTAAGAAACGTGACCTGAAAACTGATTCATAGACTAGCCCTGGTAGTTTCTCATTAGTTCCATGCATAGATTTGCACCTTCCTAATTGCGTGGCTTTGCTTTAGTGCTTACCCACTTATGCAGAGGAGAATTGGGCATTGTTGGTCAGTAGAGATTAATCAGCCATTTGCATATAAACAAGAGCTCTTTGCCCGTGAAAAATTGATTGTGAAAGTCAATCTTGTTTTATTTTATGTAAAATGCAGAGGGACCAGTAGATCTTAAACTTTCCTGGATGGTGTCTGCAGCCTTGTAACTTTCATAGAACCATAGAGTCATAGAATATCTCAAGTTGGGAGAGACCCATAAGGATCATGGAATACAACTCCCTGCTCCTCGCAGGACTACCTTAAAGTAAACCATATGACAAAGAGTGTCATCCAGACGCTCCCTGAACTCTGCCAGGCTTGGTTATGTGACCACTTCACTGGGGAGCCTGCTCCAGTGACTGACCACCCTCTCAGTGAAGGACCTTTTCCTGATGTCCAACTTGAACTTCCCCTGATGTAGCTTCATTCCATTTCCATGTGTCCTGTTGCTGGTCACCAGAGAGTGGAGATCAGCACCTCCCTCTCTGTCCCCGTGGAGGAGGTTGTAGGCTGCCATGAGGTCACCCCTCAGCCTTCTGCAAGCTGAGCAAGTCATCTCAGCTGCTCCTCATGTTTTGATGAATGTTTTGAGATTCAGGGACAGTTTGACTACTGAGGCAAGAGAGCATATGTGTATTATCCAATACCTGGCTGGGTTTTAGCTGTGGCTCTGCTGTCGCATTTCACCCTTGGAAGCTTTTATTTTTTTAGTAATCAGTAATGGTTGGTAACCTGTATCAGAACCAAACTGAAATGGATACTCTGGATTAGTATTTTGTTGGTGAGTGATAACTGACATACTGGACTAAGATGATAAAGGGGCAGTGAAAGAACCTCGTGCTTCTGACTTAATGTGTGTTTTATACTTATTGCTGGTTTACAGAATGCATTTTTTAATATGTGTGTAACAATTTTCTGTAGGACATTGCTCTCATTTTACCAAGTTCATCAGAAGGCTCCGTGTCTGAATCAGAGCAGCTTTCCAACTCCTTACCAGGCAAAGACCTGCTGCCCTCAATTTGTGACTGTCTGATGGAAACATTAACCAATTCTGAGAGCAGTTACACTTGCCTGCTGACCTGTATCCGAACGATGATGTTCCTTACAGAGCATGACTATGGCTTCTATCACTTAAAGAGGTAAGGTGTCTTAAATTTTATTTAAAGACTTCTCTGGTGTGAAATCATTCCCCAGTCATCTAGTAGGAAATGTTGAGGATAAGGCACCTGAACTTTCATTTCCCTGTGGGGCTTTACTCAGTGTTTTGGTCTTCTTCACCTGTATGCATACAGGAGTGCTTTCTTCCAAAAAACAAAGCAAACATTGGAAAAAGGCTTTTTACACTCCCATTTCCCCACTTCAAGGCTGGAGGATTAGAATGAGATACAGTGCTTGTGCTCTTCCCTTTGAGTCACTCAGTAGTTGGAGCTCTCATCTGGGACGTGTGTCATTCCCTCTATTTTGAGGGGATTCAGTTTGCACTTCCCCAGAGTATTCTGACCTCCAGGCAATTAAGGCTTTTGAAATGAGGATTGTTTTTTTTTTTTAAACAATTGTTTTTTCCCACTCCAGTCCCTTTGGAACAATATATACATACATTGGACAGTACTGGTCGGTTCAGACACTGGATTCCTTGTCCTGTGTTTGGACCTGTTTCTGTCCACTGAAGGTGAGGTGTGGAGAGGCAAGAAAGCTGGGAAAAAAGTAGTACCTGGAGCCTTGTCAATAAAAGGTTGCACAAAACACTCCTCTAAGTAGTGCTGCAGAACTGTGCTGCTCAGGCTGCAGGAAGCTATACAACCTGTGACCAGAAAGTCAGCAGGTAAAGATGTTGTTGTTTCTGTGGTCCCATGTGTGTAGCTGACAACTTGAGTGCACAGCCTCACTCCTCCTGGGCTGGTGATTACCTTTCTGCTCTGGTTCTGGAGTTTAGGCATCATGGGATGCAGGGAAAGTGTAACACCAAGCTTGGTGCTGCTTTATATATAAGGCCAGTGTGCAAGCAAATATTTTTTTACTCCTCTCCCTTTTCTGTCAAAGCTAAAAACATGATTTCTTGCAGGTTTTAAAGGTATTGCTGTAGTCTGTATAGCTGTATATGTGCAGTCTGAAGTGTTTGCAGACAGCACTGGTGAGGACAACAATCTGGTATGGAGGAAATAATGAAGCTCCAGCTTTGTAATCAAAACTCAACTTGATAATTGTAAAATTTACCAAATTTCCTTTGCATATCTGTTGTTTTTTACAAGTTACAGTGGAATGCGCACAATGTGTGCACTAATAAAGTATTTTCTCTCTTTTCATTTTGAAAACAGCTCTCTAAGAAAACACAGCAATGCTCTGTACACTGTGTTAAAGCGAGTCGTAACTAGTTTTAGCAAAGACACGGGTGAACTGGCCTCTTCTTTTTTGGATTTCACGCGACAGATTCTGAACTCTGAGACGCTGGTAAGTGGGTACTTGGATAAACTAAGCTGTGCTTCTGTGAAATCTGCAGTGAGACACGTTCAGGAACAATTATTTCAGAAAGAAGTTGATTGCTGTGTAAGGCTTTTCCATCAGTACTATTAGTGCCATCTTTAGATTTTAATGAAATCTGTGAATGCTTGGCAGAGCGTGTGTTTAGAGTAAACCAGAAGGTTTTTCAGCAGGAAGAGTGGCATATTGATTCATCGTGATTTCCTGTTGTGCCCAGGTTTGAGATTCATGGCACCCTGCTAGAGAATTGCTGTATTGCTATGTAGTGTAAGAGAGGCATCTAAAATACCAGTTAATTCTGTGATACAAACCTCAGTCTATTAGACTAGATATGAGGAAGAAGTTCTTTCCTGTGAGGGTGGTGAGGCACTGGAACAGGTTGCCCAGGGAAGATGTTGATGCCCCATCCCTGGAAGTGTTTAAGGCCAGGCTGGATGGGGCTTGGAGCAACCTGCTCTAGGGAGAGGTGTCCCTGACCATGGCAGGGGGGTTGGAACTTGATGATCTTTAAGGTCCCTTCCAACTCTGACCGTTCTATGATTCTATATAGGAAGGGATTGCATTCATCTTGATGCAGCACCCAAACTTGCCTATTCTTCAATAGTTTATTAAAATATTTTGCATAATATGTTTTTAAATCAAGAGATTACTCTAGATTTGCCCTGATATACATTTGAATTCTGAGAGTTATAATGAATATTTAAGTGTACTAATTTCCCACTTGTCAAATACTCCAGGGATGCTGTGGTGATGATGGAAGCCTTATGGAAGCCGACGGATCTCATCCAGGCAGAACGCTGGGTCTGACTACTGCAGAGTTAAAACATCTGCTGCAGCACAAAGATGAAACACCAGAAAACCTGCTGCTTGATCTGGAGAAACACGTTATGGTAAAAGAATTGAAATCATCAAATTGATGTTGTGTCTTTTATCTGAACATGTTTTCAAAACAATATAGGCTATCCCTCCTTGGTAGGTGCACAGTTCTGTGGCATACCTTGTGGTGTTGGTAATAGCAGTTGCTGTTGTCCAAAATCACCTGTTGTGGTGCAGGATGGATTTTGACTTTTTGTTTATACTGTTAAGAAGCTTCAGGTAGGGCTGGGACCCCTTGTGCTGGGAGTATTTGCACACCATAAGAGCACAGGCCGTCAGCTGTGTGATGAGAGGTAGTGAATACATGCAACAAAGAGCACTGGATAGTGGTGAGACAGCCTCTTAGTGCAATCAGCAACAGGAACCACTGCTTACCAGTGGCTTGATGTTACTGGTGACCCGTAACAAGTGGAATACCCAGGCATGAGTACTGGGACTGATGTTGGATGTTGTCATCAGAGACACGAACGATTGACACATCTGCAGCAAGTTTGCAGATGGCAATAAGCTGGGGGAGTGACTGATGTGACAAACAGCAAAGTCTCAATCCAGAGGGAACTCAATCAACTTGCTAGGATTAATTCAGCAGAAAGCTTGTGTGGTTTGCTAGGAAAAATGCAAAGTTCTGCTGTGGGAACAGGATAAACCCATACTTTGATGTGGGCTGGGCTGAAAAGAGCCAGGTAGTCATGGTGGGTGTCAGGTTGAACATGGGCCGACAATGCATGGTCACTACAATCCAGACAGACTGTTCTGAGTTATCCCTGAAGGACAGAGAGAGGAAGAGGAAGCCAGGCTTGTTTAGCCTGGTGAAGGGGGCTAAGGGGTGATCTCAGAGCTACTTAGAGCTGTTTGGGGGATAGTAACAAATGTGGTGGAATCAAATTCCTTCTGAGAACTCCAGATGATAAAACAAGGGGCAAAGGCCCTGAATTGTGGCTTCAGAGTTTCAAGTTGACATTAGGGGGGAAAAAAAGTACTTACTGAGAGAGAAGTGGAGCACTGGAACAGGTTGCTCAGAGTGGGTGTGGGCTTTCTGTGACTGGAGCTCTCTTTTAGACACAGCTTAGATAAAGTTATGGCTCAACTGATCTGGCTTTGATGGTAGTCCTGCTTCAAGCAGGGGGAAATCAGACTAGAGAACATGCAAAATTCAGTGCATCCAACATTTCTGTGGTTCTAATTGCAGACTTAACCCTAATATTCAAATCTAATCCTACAGAATTGATGGCAGCTGTGTGGTAGATGGCTAATTTAGAAGTCCAGAAACCAGCTGCTCCACAGCCTGTTGGTCACAAATGTTGTCTTAGTTTCACTATCTGTGGATGGAGAGGCTGTTTTGTGTGGTACCCTCCCTCCTCCTCCCTTTTTTTTTAATTAACAAAGGCATATTTCCTGGAGAAAAACTTCTGACTTGTGCTCTGTTGACTTTAGGATCGTTCTAAGGAAGATGATGGCCTGGAATCCTTACTGGACAACATTGTTGGAGTGAGGCAGATGCTGGAGTCGGCGGGTGATTCTTGTCCTCTGAGTGACCAGGACGTAGAACCTGTTCTTTCTGCACCAGACTCTCTTCAGAATTTGTTTAACAACAGGTAAAGTGGTGAAGTGTGTGAGCCTACTACTTAATTAAGACAATGCAGTGATTTATGCATGAGTGTATTACAAACAGTGCTGTTGTCACTGCTGCCTGCTAGTCCCAGCGTGTTTAATTTCGTGGGGGTATCAAGGGTGAGGCAGCAGCACTCACCCCAGGTTGTGGGGCACTGTGCACACTTGTGGTTGTGGTTCATAACCAAATGGGCATTGTTTTGCTGCAGGACTACGTATGTGCTGGCAGACGTGATGGATGAGCAGCTGAAGTCCATGTGGTTCTCACCCTTTCAGGCTGAAGAAATAGACACTGATCTGGATATGGTAAGAGGCCTTATCAACATACCTGGGGTGGGTTTGAAAATGAGGGTTCATCAGAGCTAATAGCATCAGAAGTTCAGGTGGCCAAACAGTTTGTTTTCTTGAGCTCACTCTTGTGTAGATTGAGCTGGATATAGGGGTTGGCATTTGGTCAAGGTTGTTATCAGATGGCTTCAGGTTCACTGGGAAGCACTCACATTCCTCAGTGCTCTCAGGCAGAATTTCTTCCTGTAGGGAGCTGTTGCTGTGTCAGTTCTAACCTGCTTTTGCATTCCTGCTGGGGCTTTTCAGCAGTTTGTGCTAAAGGTAGACACAAAATGGGATTCATTTTCTTCTCTATGCCCGTCTTCTGTCATTGCAGTAGTGTTCAAAGGGCCTGGTAGTACAATTTTGTTTGGTTTTGTGTTTTTTTGTCTTGAATCTTTGCTCTGATGTGACAAAACCAGAAAAAGTGTCAGTAGCAAATTAAACTGCTTGCACAAAAACTTTTCACAGTATTTGAAACTTGATTTTGCGAAATATAGTCACTTTTTTAACTAAACACTTGACAGTGCCTTAACTTCTTATGTGAGAAATAATCAGTTTCTGTTGGCTTCATTGCCTTCCCTCTTCTTCTTTCTTTTTCTTTCTTCTCAGCCTGTCCCTCTTCTAGGACAGGCTGAGAGAGCTGGGACTGTTCAGCTTGGAGAAGCTGGAGAGGGACTCTTGGTCAGGAAGTCTAGTGACAGGACAAGGGGTAATGGTTTTAAATTGGAAGAAGGGAGATTTAGATGAGACATTAGGAAGAAGTTCTTTGCTGTGAGGGTGGTGAGGCACTGGAACAGGTTGCCCAGGGAAGTTGTGGATGCCCCATCCCTGGAAGTGTTCAAGGCCAGGCTGGATGGGGCTTGGAGCAACCTGCTCTGGTGGGAGGTGTCCCTGCCCATGGCAGGCACGTTGGAACTTGATGATCTTGAAGGTCCCTTCCAACTCTGACCGTTCTGTGATTCTATGATTCTTCTGTTTTACTCTCTTTTAATTTACATGCAACGATACTTGTGTTTTAATTTCTTCTTTTTCTTCCCTTTGTTTTTCTTCTGTTGATTCCTGTATAAAAGCAGCATTAATACATTTGAAGGGCTGTAACTTAAGCAAAAGAGAGCCTCATTGTGGGTCAGGTTGTCCATACTTGAGAGCTGTGCCCTTGACTTTGCTGAGATTCAGAACCATCAAGACAGTTTTGCTGCAGCACTGCTGCCTTTTTATTTTGTTACTGCTGCCTTTTGTTTTGAGCCACACAGCAACATTAAAAGGTAGAGGATGGAGCTTTTTTGCTCCAGTGAAGGACCCTAGCTGGCTCTCTTCCATACTGGTGCAGCATGTTTTCATCTTCAGAGGTGCTGGTAGTGATCGTTGTGGTAAAAGTAAGCTCTGTCTTTGCAGGTAAAAGTTGACTTAATTGAACTGTCAGAGAAGGGCTGCAGTGACTTCGACTTGCAAGCTGAGCTGGAGAGGTCGTTTTTGTCAGAACCATCATCTCCTGGCCGCACAAAAACCACAAAAGGCTTCAAACTGGGCAAGCACAAGCACGAGACCTTCATAACTTCCAGGTGAGATGAGTTTAATAAGTAATTGAACAGTGTGTTCAGCACTGATCTGTATATTCTCAAAATATCAAATACCTTTCAAACTGCATCTTCAGTACGGAGAAAGCCTGACCTTCACTGTGAGTAACATGGATAAATCCTGTTTTGTCATGACAGTGGAAAATCTGAGTACATAGAACCTGCCAAGAGAGCTCACGTTGTGCCACCGCCGAGAGGACGAGGCCGGGGAGGATTTGGACAAGGAATCCGACCCCACGACATCTTCCGCCAGAGGAAGCAGAACACGAGCAGGCCGCCCTCCATGCACGTGGATGACTTTGTTGCTGCAGAGAGCAAGGAAGTGGTTGCTCCAGATGGGATACCACCAGCCAAAAGGCCACCAAAAGTGTCACAGAAGATTTCTTCGCGTGGTGGGTTCTCAGGGAACCGTGGAGGACGAGGAGCTTTTCACAGTCAGAACAGGTTCTTTACACCACCTGCTTCAAAAGGTATGTTGTCTCCTGCTTTAGAATCAGGGTGAATGAATGCTAAAAGCACCTCAGTTACACTAACCCAGTTTCTAGCAGTTAATTGCCCTGGTGTGAGATGTTCCTGGAGCAGTGGTGTTGAAATAAGTTCTAGAAAAAGTTCTCTTGCGTGCTGTGGAATGGAAACAAGGCTGCCAGCTCCTGTGTTGCCTCTCTCTCCCTCTCTCTTACAAAAGCAGTTAGCTGTTTCCTCTTAGCAGCTGTTGGAATGCTTCAGAGATGCTCTCAGAAAAACAAAAAGCCCTCTCCACGGCTTATGACACGATAGTTTCTGAAACCAAGCATCACAGTGTGTCTCTGGGTTCAAATGAGGCTTTTGAATTAAAGGATGGAAGATCCTGACAAGAACAAGATGCAGTTTTTGGTGAACCTGGAGATTTTTAACTGGAGTATGAAGTTTCTTTCATATAGGAAGATGAGGTTGCATTCCTTTCCCTGCCACCTGGTAATTAGGGCAAGTCCTTGTGCAGGAGAAACAGAAAGTACTTTCATGTAATCAAGTTAGAAGTACTGGTGTTTGCCACAAAACCTTAAACTGTAGGGGTCNAGTTCCATGTCATTTCTATGTTGAGGACTCCAGAGCTGGACACAGGACTCCAGGTGGGGTCTCCCAAGTGCAGAGTAGAGGGGGAGAATCACCTCCCGTGACCTGCTGCTCACACTGCTTTTGATGCAAATACATTAGATCATATCAATTCTTTTAAACTTGAATTCACGCTGAAAAATAGATATTTTCACCAGATTTTATGTATAATACAGTAACTTGTAGACTTTGAATGAGAATAGTGAGGGTATGTTGGTGCAGAGTGGCTTTATCTATTCAAATTACATAAATATTCTGTTTACCACTCTTGAATAGTGTGAAGATTGAAATGAGAGGGGAAAAAAATGAAGTTCTGTTTGCTTAAATGTGTTTTTCTTCCCATCCAGGAAATTACAGTCGTCGTGAAGGCGCTCGAGGCTCAAGCTGGAGCGCCCAGAGCACGCCCAGGGGAACCTACAATGACAGTAGAGGTGGTCAAAGCAATTTTAACAGGGGTCCACTGCCACCACTGAGACCATTAAGTTCAGCAGGTACATGGTATTCATATGGGCATCGAACTATAGAGAATTCCTTGAATTTCATTTTCGCTTTACAAATGAAACCGTGCAAGGATGCTGCAAACACCTTGAAATTCAGCAAATGTTTTAAGCATATATGAACAGTTGTCACTCAGACCGGGGCAAATGAACCGCCCTCTAACCCCGTAGAACTTGCTGAATTGAACACTTGATGGCAGAGCTTAAGTTTTGCATTCAGACTTTGGTTGTCAGTTGTCTTCGAACCTACACGGTCGTTAGCGAGGCAATCAATCCGAGCCAAAATGCTTGCCTCAGAGCAAGGAGAAAATTAAAAGGAGCAAACAGACCCCGTTTGTGTCTCACCTGGTTTTTGTTTCTTACGCTTTGGCAGCAGCTGCTACGCCTAGGGCTTCTTCTTCTTCTTTTTGGGTTTTTTTTTTTTTCCTTTTTTTTTCCAACTGAGTATACTTTTCTTTGCTTTAAGGCTACCGACCGAGTCCTCGCGATCGTGCTTCCAGAGGCCGGGGAGGAATTGGACCGTCTTGGACAAGTGCTAATAGTAGTAGCAGTGGTGGCTCGAGAGGAAAGTTTGTTAGTGGAGGCAGTGGAAGAGGCCGTCATGTACGTTCCTTCACACGATAACATGAGACCTAAAGGAACAGCCCAACCATGGGGACTGCTGGGAGGATGGCAAAAGCAAAACGGCGCCACTCAAGGACCAATTCAGAGTTACTGGCATCTGGAGGACACCAAGAGAGAATATTTTTGTCTGAAGAAGAGTTTTTTGTTTGATACAAGACTTGGGATTTCAATAAAATTCAAGACTTTTTGTGTACAATTGTAAATTTTTTTTTTTTTGTTCCTTTTGAAAGAATTGTTTTCATTTTTTTGTGGACTTCAGTAGACAAGACTCAGTCGAGAACCTCTTTGAGTTAAGACTTGAAGGACTTCTAAAATATTCTTTGTGCCAAAAGAAAGGTACAGGTGTTCTGTGTGTGACTTATTACTGCAAGGAAACTAAAAATATATACACATGTAAGGCGATTTTAGTTTTTTCTCTCAGGTTTAGAGCCCTTTTTTCCTTTGTTTTCAGCCACTCTAATGAATGAGGTCTGACAGCAGCTGAAGCAGCAGGTGATAGAAGCTTGACTGAAATGAATTGAGCTGTGAAAGCAAACAAATGGAAATGTAATTTCTGTGGGTTTTGTTGTACAACTTTGGGAATGTGATCAGACACTCAAGTAAGATCCTGCACCTGATAAAATCAGTATAAAATCTGCCATTGACTTCAGGGAGGATAAGAAAACGTTCTAGCATTTACTTCACACTCCAGCTCGTGTGCTGGGAGACTGATTTCATTGGAAAACAGATGGTACTTGGGAGTTAAAAGGCGAGATACCTGTGCCCTCAGAGCTCCTGGAGTTAATTACCTGCCTCCCTCTCTGCTCGTTTAGGTGGCTGAGGAGAGGCTGTACAGACAGGAGGGTGAACCTGAACAACCACAGGGTGAAACACTCGGGCTAAACCTTCCCTCACATAAAGGGTTTGGATCTTTGTGTCTGTGATTAGGCTGAAATATGATGCAGAGAGAAACTTTGAGAACTAGGAATTCAGCAAGAAATGTTACAGCTCCATTCAACTCAAAATGTATTTCCATGTTGAACTCAATGTGCTTGAAGTGAAATTTTTCCATGTTTGCATTCCTTTGGCCTCCATGGGATTTCGTAGAATCAACTGACTCTCAGTAGCCCTTTATTGTGTTTTGGGTTGGGTGAGGAGCAGCAGCTTTTTCTAAGGCCATGTACAAGTTTTACAAGTGAGCTCCACATCAGCTGGGCTGGGTGTTTCCCTGATGCTTTGGTCTCTTGGCATTACAGAAGTGCTATAAAGGGGCCTTCCTCTACTTAATCAAGGCCAAAACATAATGTTCTTGTTTCAATACTCTTATTTTGGGTTGCTTCTCTGCCTTCAACACCCTGTTTAATGATTCCTGAAGTATGATGAGATAATACTTTAATTTTTAGCTGTGTGCTGCCTCCCTAAATTATGTAGGTTTCTATTTGAGCCACAGAAGGCCCAGCCCCCATTGTGTGTGCTTTGTCTGGCTGGAGACCGAGGCAGCATCCCGCTGCTCCACGGGTGATTCCTTGGCACAAAGTCAGTTGGTGTAACCTGTGAGGGTGATTAATTGGGTGCAATTAAAGGGAATAGTATCAGTTGGCAAAGGTACGCCTTCCTAACGGTGTTTAAAATGACCTGAAGAAGGATTTGGATTGGAAACCAAACTGTAAAATAAAAGGAGGGTGTAATTTCACTGGTAATGCAGTTGTAAGACTGAACTGGGTGGAGATCTCGCAGGCATTGCAGGTATTAATGCTGTATTTTTAAGGAGCACTGCATAAATATTTTTAAAGCTGACTCGCTCCTTCAGACCACATGTTTAAGGTTGTTTTATATTTTTAGAAACTTTACTGTGTTGGAAACTAGCAGGGATTATGGCTAATTTGCTCTCTGTCAGGGAATTTGAAATGAAAAGTAAAGTGTTGAGCATGGAATAAATATGTAAATATTCAGTATTGGTTCCTGAAAGTTTCAAATACGTGGCATGTCACACTGATCCTGTTCAAACTAGGAGGAAATAAAGGGTTGGTTAAACTGTTTGATGTATGGAAGCACTGCACATTCCGTTAAACTGGAAAAGAAGTGTGTGTGTGTCATGGTGGGTTTTTTAAAAATGAATTTTCGTTCTGTGACCCCTGGGTGCAAAGCGGTTCCTTTCCTGGACATACTCAGTTGGAAATAACGATGGTTCAGACTCGGGAGTTACGTGGTTTGCTCCTCTAAGCTGGCTTCCTGCTGTAGTAAATGACTCTTTAAGCACTGAATTTTGCTTTTTATACTCTGCCCAAAAAGAAACATCCGAGTTTTGTTTCCTGACTGGAGCACTGGAATGCTGGAAGCAGCTGATGCCAGTATCTCAGTACTGCTTGGTGAAGCATGAGCTCACCTGAGGAGCAGAGACTCAGGAGGAGCCACAGCGGATGCTTCTCCCTCCTCACCTGGGACCTTCTGTTGTTCTTCGCCTCTGGCTGGAATGTGGAGGAACTGCCCTGGTTCAGCACACGAGGAGTTAATGGACAGACCAGGGAGTAGTTTGTGCCTGGGATGAGCCTCGGAGAAGTTGTGGGCATTTGGATTTTATACTTGAAAGATCTCTAGCAGCTGTTGCTGTGGTTGTCTCTGTCTACAACAACCTGGAAGGAGGGTGGAGAGAGGTGGGGGTTGGTCTCATCTCCCAAGCAACAAGCGATCGGACAAGAGGAAACAGCCTCAAGGTCCACCAGGGGAAGTTTAGATTGGATATTAGGAAAAATTTCTTCATGGAAGCAGCTGTCAAGCACTGAAACAGGCTGCCCAGGGAAGCGGTTGAGTCGCCATCCCTGGAGGTATGTAAAGCCAAGCAGCTGTGGTGCTGAGGGACACAGTTTGGTGGTGGCTGTGGCAGGGTTAGGTTCATGGGTGGACCTGATGATCTGAAAGGTCCCTTCCAGCCCGGACAGCTGGCTGGTTCTGTGCTCTGTTGGGGCTGAAGGCCAGGTGCAGCTGGCTGGGTGTAGGCAGGGAGCTGCAGGTTATCTGAGCTGTTGTGCTGCTCGCTCTAGTTGTGACATGGAAGCTTTCAGCCTTTTTTTTCTCCTGAGAAACTCCTCCCGTGGTGGAGAAGGCACTGGAGACAGGGCCTGCATGGAGCTGCACTCTGGAGTGCCCTGTGTCCAGACGGCTCATGCTGAAGCAAAAGCATCCCTAGATACAGCTCCTGGACAACACTCTTGCTTTCTAGATCTTACAGTGTTCCTATCCCTCAGGGGCTCCTGTAGTGGCCAGCAGGGATGAGATCCCATCAGAGGATGGATAGTGAGTTAATTTTTTCCCTTCTTGCCAGTTTATTATCCCGCTGTCTGTGCAGGACGGGAGGGCTGTCTTGTAGTCAAGCAGTTTTCAACTTCTCCGAGCTCTTTGCCTTCAGAAGGGCTGCTCATCCCAGCCAGAAACTCCCCTCTGGTGAGGCAGGAGAACAATCTTTGGAAGGGGAAGATGTTTTGATTGAATTCCTGCCTTGCTCATTGCTACATGTGGCCTCTGTTCAGCAGATCCCTGCCTCGCCTGCTCTGGAGCTCTGCCCCTGGGATGTAGTTTCTTTGTGACTGCCTGCAGCCAACATGCCCAAATTTTGCTATTTCATCTTACAACAAAGGTGCTCAAACTTCTGTAGCAGAAAGAAGTGAACCAAACCCTGTTAATTGTGGTATAAACCTTTATTAGTTCAATTTTCCTACAAAGTGTACTTCAAAGAGATACAAAGAGTGTTACTGTTTCTTTTACGACCTGTCACGCACTGTTTTATCCTTCTCGTGTATATATAAAGGTAGAAAATGGGACTAGGTTGGCAGTGATCCACAACGCTGGAAGACAGCTCAACGTTTGTTTGTTAAGAGAAAGTTGCATAGAACTGGAGCTCTTTATAAAAAGGCATCTATTGATGTAGAAAAGTCTCCCTGACCGGCCATCCTTGGAGGGAGAAGCAGGCCGGGAGAAAGGCAAAGCTGGTGCCGCTCCTCCCAAATTCCATCTAGCACAGGGCCACCAAGATGATCAGAGGGCTGGAGCACCTCTCCTGTGAGGACAGGCTGAGGGAGCTGGGACTGTTCAGCCTNATTCTATGATTCTAAGTGCAGAAGTTATCAACACAGAGGAATGGAATGAAGCTTAAAGCAAGTGCCTGGGTGCGATGCCAGGAGCTGCTCTGTGCCTGCTGGAAATATCTCTGCAAGCACCAAGGCAAAGCCAAGCCCACAGGGCACTCCAGCAGCAGGAGGGCCCAAAGTGGTGCCACAGTTCAGCTCTGGAAGCTCAGCCTCTCCAGAGCTGGCTGCTGGAAGCTTTGTTTTTCCTATGAACGTGCAGCAGCAAGTCCTTCCTCACCTCCTGGGACACGCTTCCTCACACAGTTCCATGTCTGTCACTCAGGGGACAGACAGCAGACCAAGCCCCCAGTAAGAATTAATTCAACCAGATTTCCTTCACTGGAAGGAATTTAGCCATAAATATGAGGGTGAAATTCCTAAAACTAAAGAAATCCAGAGATCCCATTCTAGAAAAAAGCAGAGAGCTAATATTGCTATTTTCCGTGGTCCCACCAGAGAGGATCAGGTGATCCATCAGTGCCCTGCAACTTGGGAGAGATGATCCAGCCTATCTGAGTTCTACAGGATTTTGAAGTCATTTTCTTCTTTCACATGAAGCAAAGTGGATAAAGCCACGTCACAGAACCACACAGTCACAGCACAGGGGAAAGCAGGGATTCATTCCAACAGCGTGAAACCTGGTGCTGCCAAGAAGCTTCAAAATGAGTGTGGAACAGCCACAGAGACCACAGAGACCACCAGCCTGCTCCTTGGGAACACAAGATAAGAAAAGCATCCTTACTCTCTACCTACAGCTTCAATATGCACGCTGGTAACAGTGGGAGGGGAGGTCTTTCCAAAACAGAGCTACTGTTTTCCTGCTTCTGCCTGTGAAATACGGCTGCTTAAGGGAAGTGCTGTCATGAGCTGGTGAGGCTGCTACAGAGACCTAAATACTGTCACTGGCTGCAATTTAATTGAGTCTAAGAACTGAAAACAAATAAATATTTGGATGTAACTCTTCCTATGAATGTTTTTTTTTTCTTTTTTCCAGAAAAGCAAAAAAATACTCTTAAAGAAGAGTGATTTCTGTCAGTTTTTAAGCAGTCAAGACCTGAACGGGTACACACCTGCTTCAGTGGTACTAAAGAAACTGCAATTAGAAGGGTTTGTTAATGCCTGTAATGAAGACAGCCTTTGTAAGGTAGTGGATGTGCTACAGAAGGCTGCTGCCTCTCTCTTTGGTTATGCTGTTAGCTATACAAGCATTGCCCTAAGGGACAGCAAGGCATGAACAGGAATGTGTTTCCTTTCTACACTGTAAAATGAGCTTAGTCAGATCCTGCACATGTTTTCCTGAAAGTTCAAAACTGATTCAGCACGTTCAGTAAACAGGAGGCCAGGTTCTCCCCTGGATACTCCACGGAAGAGCTGCACCACAGGACAGAATATGGCTTAATTCTAGCACTGAGAACACCAAGAACAGGCTGTGTGAGAAGCTGAGAGAAAAGTATTTGAACTGCACAGATTTCTCGTGCAGTTCTTACACATAAATGCCCCCTTGATTCAGTATTTGTGTGCCTGTCAACAAATCCTAGCTCTTACACAATTGCCAACTTGAGTATTAATAAAGACATCTGAAATCCTGGTGACTGTGCAAATATTCATCAGTTGTAGAAAGATCTATGTTCAAGTAGGCTTAAACCTGCCAATAGAAAAGTAAGGGTACTCAAGATGATGAAATATTCTTTAGAGATACTGAGTAGTGAATGGGCTGGTCTCAAGCTTAAAGAACCCTGGAGAAATAGCTGGTATTTTCACATATAAAAGCTTCAAATTTTTATATAAAACACAGATCCCCTCCCACAAACTCCAAGTTACTCACACATCTATTGAAAAAGTTTCAGATGACTCTACGACCTTGCGCTTTGGTATTAGTCTCTGAAGTCTGTATCAGCCTGGGAAATTAGAGAAGCTCTAAAGTGAAAGCCAACCTCACCGGAGGCCGTTACACAGCAGTAGAATTGCAATTTAAAGTGCTTTCCACCTTTGAAATTGGCCACCTACAAACTATACACAAACAAAATCTATCCATTTCTGAGTTGCTAATGCTACTACTGACTTTTCTCACAACTAAGTACATCCCAAATGTCATTACTCATGACCACGTTTTCTTTCTGTTTCAAGTAAAAGCATGAACGAGACTCATACGGACCACACCAGACCAGGATGAAAGGACCTTTAAGTATCTTCAACTTTAAAAGGCTCTGGCCTTCAGGCTTGAAAGACTCCTGTAAATGATGCACTGAAGAGATGACAAATCGAGTCTCCTTCCCCCTTTTTATAAAAACATTAGCTAAAAATGTAGTTGCTAATTACTGGTTCTAATGCCCAGTGTTCCCTAAGGGAAAATTCCCCTGTTTGTTTCCATGCCCCAAGAGGAAATAAAGAAGTAATCCAGATTTCAAAAAAACCCAAGCAGGTAAATCAGAAGTGTTTTTCAGTTCACCAGTCATCCATGAAAAGCAGAAAAGTTGCCAGATGGTCACAGAAATCAGAAGAAAACACCTTTTTGAGCTTACTTCTGGTTAGATAACTGTAACTTCTCTAGGTTTTCGTTTCACACTCTCCAGTCGTGCCAGAGGGCGGAAATTCATGGACTTCCTGCTTCCTTCATTAGTGGTTAACCGACAGTCCTTCTGCAGCCCCCTCAGCAGCTCCATCAGCTCCCTTTTCTCCAGCTCTGCCTGCTCCAGCTCCTGCTGGTGCTGCCTCTCTGCAGCCATCAGGGAGCGCACGTCTGACATCAGTCGGGACATCTGACTCTGAAATGAAAATGCAGATTTACTGCAAAAAACAAACACTTTTCTGCTGATGGAGGCAAGAAATTGAACTGACTGTGCATGGAGGGTGATGGATTATAAACAAGCAACACGTAAATAATGTTTTGATGGCAGAACAAATGTAAACTGTGACACACAATCCAGCATTTGCCTACTGAGATGGGCTTGTTTCAAAGACTCCAGTACAGTTTTCCTAAAAGTGCAAATGTTGCTTATAAAAGTATAATGAGCAGCAGTGGATTTATCCAGTTGCTGCTATTCCAAGACCCCAAACAAAATCAGGTTTTGGTTACATTCAGGTACATTCTTCAAGGTTTTAACATCAAATTCAGTGAAAATACAAACGTAAGCTATAAAGCACATCCATTGATTTGAGTTTTAAAAACCATTATTCCATGATAAAGTGAGAACTGGATGAATGAGAAGGGCAGACAGCTTTCCTCCTTACTTGATGAAGTGCAGCTTTCCAGCCTTTTGGCCACAGCTGAACCAGCCTGTAAACACCCCTGGCTGCAGCAGTGCTGTGTCAGCACTGGTTTAAGCCACTTTGGAAGTGCTAAGAAAGGAGCTGGATATTGAATTACACCCAGTTTGTGATGCAGACCCCATGTTTAGGCACCAAAAGAGAGTTTCAGACCAATCTGCAGATGTTATGTACACACAGAACAACACAGCCCCTGTACAGGGGTGTCCAGGTTAGTTCCAATTAAGTTGGAAGCAGACAAACCCCACCCCACAGCACCCAGCCTGCTCCTCAGCAGAGCTGAGAGCTTAGTGCTGTGCTCACACCTCTTTTGCTTCCCATACTTTATGTAATTCTCATTTGCACGAGACCACATTAACAAAATAAGAGACTACTACTGGGAATGGCAAAAAGCTAGACTGTCAGGAGAGGAAACAAAAAAAATAATCATATTTACCTTTAGTTCTTCAATTTCATTTTGCAGAATACTCTCTTTTTGGACCATATGCCTTCTCTGTGAATCTAACCTTGACTCCATCTCATGTTTTGCCTCCTCCACTCTGCAGATCATTTCTGACCTAGAAAGTTTATTTCTCTTTATTAGGTCTTGGAAGTATGGAAAAAAACCCATATTTTCAAATCTTGTTGCAGTCAAACAGCCCGATCCCATCCCCATCACACTCTACAGGACACCTCTCCAGAGGCAGGACAGTACTATTTATGAATTGAAATAAAACTAAATGTTATTGATCTGCCTGGACTTTAATCAAAATTGAAAATGAGATCCTCAGAATTTTAATCTATCGGTGTGGACCTGACAAAATAATTAGATTTTTATCTTCTGGATTTATAAAAAACCATAAATTAAACATATAATGTGACTTTAGGTATACATCAGGCCAATGGATAAATTAAATTGCCAATTTCATGTCAGGAGAGGAAACTATTTTATACTTTAATATAGTCAGCTTGCAGTTCAACAGCAAGCAATGGTACTTGGACAAAAAACTTGGACAAAAAAAGTAGCAAAAACATCAAACCAGTATGAATTTACAGTCTGTGCTGACACCCCGGCCCATCAGTATCAAGTTAACAGACTTTTTAACCCACACCAGAATCCAGTGCTAGTTTTGAAGTACTTTATGCAGTAATTTTAGGCCCAGACTAAGGCAAAACTCAAAGAAGCAGAAGATTGGTACCGAAGTAGCTCCAGCTCTGTTCTTAGCTCTGCTACACAGTTATGCTGAGTGTCTTCTGCGCTGAGAATGGTGTAACCACAACCGTTGGGGCACTCCCGGCTCCGGTACTCACACACTGCCAGGTGACCGTCTAAGTTGCGTCGTTCAATCTGAACCGTGCAACCTGGAAAGGGAGCAGCAAGTCACTTACAACTAACAAAAGCACTTTAATTTCTTAATTAACTCCAAAGCACTCCAGCAAACGAGCTACAATGTCAATCTGTTAGAATCATAGAATGGTCAGAGTTGGAAGGGACCTTAAAGATCATCGAGTTCCAACCCCCCTGCCATGGGCAGGGACACCTCCCACCAGAGCAGGTTGCTCCAAGCCCCATCCAGCCTGGCCTTGAACACTTCCAGGGATGGGGCATCAACAACTTCCCTGGGCAACCTGTTCCAGTGCCTCCTGTTAAAGCAATGAAAAAAGTGATCTCTTTAGAATACGAAATGTGACAGTTCTAACACAACTACTAGTAATAAAACACTCTTAAAAAGTCTGATTAATATATTTATCCATTAACTGAAAATACATACTAAAAAGTAGGTATTTTCTGTGAAGTCTTCTGGCCTTAAAGCACCTTCAGAGATGAGCCCACTGATGCCAGGCTCAGAGGGCAGCACCCAGCCTGCAGTCCACCATGGGCTGCAAGGACTGGAATTGAAACAGAATTCACCTTTGGAAAAGATCAAAAGATCATTTTGGATCAAATTTAGAAAAAAGTTCCAAGGACACATAGTAAAAAGGTGGGTGTGATGAACATAACGTCATTTCCCTAAACATTGGCTGGTCCTGTGTATAATATACCAGGCCACAGAAACAACAACATTTATGTATGAACATTAGATATCTGCTGCAAAACCAGAAACATTTCTACAGAAATTCCAGGACAAAAACTTTACAAGTCTGGAGTGTGAAATGTGCAGAACCAGAAATGAACACTATATAAATTACTGCTACATTTAACACTCTAAACTCTGAAGTTTGTAGTCTTTACTTTTAGTGTTTGAGTCACACTGATGTAATATATACTTATGGCTACTGCCAATTCATCTGAAGGCAAAACAGATGTAGGAAAACTGAAACAATGGAGCAATGACACAAACCCTTAACAGAAAGTTACAGAAGATGATCCTCTAGAAAGGCTTCTTAATAAATATAATGATTTGTAATTGGAGGTGCTCAGAATACTCTTGAGGAAGAATTCAAGCGTGTAAGAGCCCTCACGCCCTGAACACCAGGCATCAGAGAAGAGGCGTGATAACCCTAAAAATGCTGCTGTTCCCACAGAAAGTAAAGCAGGTGAATCTGAAGCATCTGCAGGAGTCACTGCTGAGAGAAATTACAGCTGCCAGGGGAGCAATTCGAGCACTTTTATCTTGTTATAATTAATTATGCTGCCAGACTCGGCTATGCCCCCAGAATCATTAATTAGAAATTAACTTTGTCTTGGAAGAGACGACATTTTGGATAAAACCAACTGAGAAATTTTAACAGAATGTTTCTTTTTAGCAGTGTGTTTCTTCCTCAGGAGGTGCAGCCTTCTTTTAAACAAAGACCTTTATATGAACTCTATGAATTCTAACCAGAATTTAGTTTAAAGCAATTCTCATTTTCTAGATGTGTTTTTGGCAACACCACAAGACAGAGCGAGCACATGCACCAGGGAACCAGATGTTGTGACTCATAAGCATTCTGTAGGTGCTACTGCATTGATTTAATTATCAAAATGAACAGTCGAAACTGAAACACAAACTCCTAACTTGACAGAAAGTAAAACAAACACGTTACTGTATTTTCATCAATTTGAAGTCCATCATTCTCATTCGTTATGATTAGCTCCTGCATAAGAAATTGTACCTAGTGATCACGATTGCCATAAATCAGTAACAAATTTCATTCAAAAAGACAGTTGTAAAAAGCAGATCATGCTCAAGCCTGGAATTTCTGTTTGGAAATAACGGCTATTATTGCCAGTCTGTTGACAGAAAGATGGCAAACACACGTTTTCTGAATATACAGGATTCAACTTCTTTCAGTGTTACTCACCAGCATTGGAGCAAGGTATCTGGCTGTATTCACACTCCCTCTCATGCCTGTCTATAGACTCCAGAGAACAAACCATTCCACAGCCATGCTCTCTGTTTCTGCAATGCAGCTGAAGACGGTTTAAGTCATTTTTCATGTATCTACACGCAACAAAAAATGTGGGAACAATATTGAAAAATGTGTATTTTCAGCTTTTGGGCACAAAAAAGTACAACTCTAATCTCCATAAGGAAAAACTGTGAATAATGACACTATATTTCTCTTTTTTATTCTCTTTTTCTTTCTTTCAGAATTCAAGTGACTATTGGAAAAGAGCAGGTTTAAAGGAAACGATGTTAATGGGAATTCCAGTCTCCAAAATTAAATGTGCAAATGAACTCTTTATTTTTTTAATGACTTTTTAACCCTGACCTTTCAGCAGATATTACCAATAACAAACTCTAGGGCTACTCAGTCCTCACTTAAGTTTTGTGTTCGTAAACCTGACAACCAAACTGACCACAGTGAGTACAGACAAAACGGTCCATAAATGAAACTGGAGGGTTCTGACCCTGCTACACTCCAACTTCCCACACAGTAAAATCTCATTAGTGACAAAAATACTGGGAGTACTAATGGAGTTAATTTAACACCTGTGTCTGAAGGTTTTAAACACAAACAGAACTGTCAATCTGAGCAAGACTAGACAACACAGGGGTTAAACAGTAAGCTGTCTACTGATGGAACTCTGTGCTGGCAAGGAATTTTGGAAACCACTTGTGAAAACAGCCTGCTTCACATGACAAGGTGGCTCATCAGGTATGTTCTTATGGCTAAGGACCTTTCTAAAAAAACCATTTAAAGGTGAGAAGTTTGGCTTATATTGACAGGAATTATTAATTATGAATTCCACTACAATATCTAGGTAAGACTGAAAAGAAAAACAAAAGATAAGTTTGTTTAGTGACTGTTTGTTTGACTGTTGCTGTCAAGAGTTGCTTTGCCTGCTTTCTCTAAAATAGTATGGGAAGGTTTTGGTGCTGTAGAAGACATTCAGCACAATTTCCAGACCTATAATTATATATTGTAGAATTCCATTCCAGGGGGAATAGCATGACACCTCCATGTGCTTACAGAAATATTTAATATTTGGGAAGATAAAGAAGCCAAAACTGCAGCAAAGCTTGAAACCATGAGGAGCTGTGCTCTTCTCCTACATGACCTATTTTATGAAACTGAGCTGCCTTTAAAATGGATTTAGAAGCTTTGTGAAAAAATAACAGGGAATCTGCCTTCATCAAAATCCTATCATGAAAGCTCAGTAGAATTTGGTAACACTCCACAGAATTGACTTAGAATAATGGAATTATATATAATTCCAGATCTAGAATCAGCATTCAAGATATAAAAAAGTGGAGAACAAATCAAGTGTTCCTTCCACTTTGAAATATTAGCACCTTGAAAGTTAGTTATAATTAATAGAAAATGCTAATGCCTTCATGCAAGTGATCAGTTTCTGCCATAGGCACACTGGATAAAGACAATTCCAGTAACAGTAAATGACAAGAGATGAAGCTGTGCAAGCAAAGTTGAGACTTTCATATAATTTAACACACAGCAAGATTATTATATACCTGTAGAGAGGTCGTAGCAAAGATGCATCAATCATTTGCCTGTCTTCAGGGCAGTTACTGTGATGAACAAGCCACCCATGGATACAGGCAGTACAGAAAGCATGTTCACAAGGAGCCTGTAATGGATCTTCCAACACGTCCCGGCAGATGGAGCACAACAGCCCCTCATTGACATAGCCAACAAAACGCTCGATGTCATAACCCATCCTCTCCACACACTTCCAACCTATTAAAACAACAGAGAGAAATAAAGCAGCTTTGTACTGAATCTGAATGGCTTGATCCACAAAAAGGCCTGGAAGCAATTCTAGCACTACAAAGATCGCGAATAAAGAAGTTCACAGGTGAGAATGCAAANTGAGGGTACATTCGATCCCCTCTTTCACTTTAAGACTTAAGTGAAATTTAAGGATCATACTTTTGGTTGCCAGAATCCCAATTTTATATCAAGATTCTCCAGATTCTGAAAGCAAAGACTTAGCAGAGAGTTGAGCTGTGCTTGTTCTGAACTCTGCTATGGAACATAGTTCTAGCCGTCACTGTGAAATACAGTTTCCATTTACATGAAGTCTACCTGAAGCAGAAACATCATCCTACAAGTTCAAATGCAAATGTTTGCTTCCCATTTTAATGCCTTTTACGTAATGCTGAACAAAGTGGCCAACCAGTGTCCTTACAGATGGTATCTGTGAAACTTTCAGCCAGTAGATTTTGTATTTGTGAACTGCACATTGCTTAATGTGTTGCTTTCATACTGAAAAAATGGCCGAGATTCTCTACCTGTTGTAGAATTCCATTCCAGGGGGAATAGCATGACACCTCCATGTGCTTACAGAAATATTTAATATTTGGGAAGATAAAGAAGCCAAAACTGCAGCAAAGCTTGAAACCATGAGGAGCTGTGCTCTTCTCCTACATGACCTATTTTATGAAACTGAGCAGTCTTTAAAATGGGTTTAAAAGCCTTGTGAAGAAATACCAGGGAATCTGCCTTCATCAAAATCCTATCATGAAAGCTCAGTAGAATTTGGTAACACTCCACAGAACTGACTTAGAATAATATGTTTCAGGCTTTGCATTTCTCCTTAACATACAAAATTACTTTTCCAACCCCACCAAGACTTGTGAGAGATTAAAGATATCCTACCTTTTTAGATTTTACTACATATATTCGTAGTTTATCCAAATACTTCAGAAAGTTTTCTGATCAGTGAGACATGTAATACTTCCTTCTTTCAGTTTCTCTTCATTGCTTTACTGTGCCTATGAGAAAAATTAGAAAGAAAAAAGCTCAGTAGTGTTTCCTAAGTTACCGAGTTCTATGTCTAACCAGCCAGTTGCTGAATAGATGCTGTCCTAACAGTCCCTTAAAATAAAGCTTTCCAAAGCAAGCCACTGGAAAACCTACAAAATCTCAATACAAGAGATCTGCCTAGATTAAGGGGAAGGAAAAAATAATCACCAGTCTCTCTTTGAAGTATTACTGATGCAGAAAACTGAAACAGTTTGCTGACACTTAAATTTGAAGCCTTAGTTTTGTTTGTAAGATAGAAGACAACAGAATTCAATATCATTGAAAAGTAGCAACTGACATATCTTAATTATATTCCTTAAAAAGATGAGTTTCTTACCGAACTGGGTTGAGAGACCCAGGACTAACTTTTCTTCTAATGCCGGGAAAAATTGCACTTTTCTAAGATTCTGGTGTCTGAATTCATGAAAATATTTACACTATGGCCAGCCAGGCTCTGCGAGACTCAAGGTCTCAGTATTTTCGAGCCTTGTCAGGTGCAGGGATAAGGAGGAGCAGGGCTTGGGCATTTGACCCAAGCTGGCCAACAAGATTATTTCATACCATGAACGTCACATTCAATATAAACTAGAAAAAGTTTGCTGTGCAGCTGGCTCTCCCTTGATGGTGGTGGGTCCAGACAACTCCTTGCCCTGGTGCTGGACCCCTGAGCCCTTCCTTTCCTCCCAAAGCTGTTGCACACACACTCTCCCACATTTGCTGTCCCTGCTGGGAGTGCACAGCTGCCTGCTGATAGAATTGGCTGAGTATAATTCTTGTATATCTTATATCAGTATTGAAATTAATACTGGTTCTTTAGTATTATTGTTAATTATTTAATCTTATTCTACTAAATCTATTTACATTTCAAACCTTGTGTTTCTTTGTGTTCCCTGATTCCCCTTTCCTGGGTGGGGAGGGGTCATTGGGTGACAGAATAATTGTCTGAATGACAATACATTGTTATGAGTTTTCTCAAACCATAACACTTATCTAATCTGGTTTTACCTGACCATAACATACAGTTCATTTTTAAAACAGAACTATCACAGTCAAGTTCATTGTATTGACAAACAGCACTGCTCTGATGTGTAACAACTACGGTTGCTCACTTAAAAAAGAAAGAAAAAAGATGTCACTGCTCAAATCCTTTAAAGTAACACCTAGCAACTGTAATACAACATTCCAAGAGAACCTCAGTCTGAATTAGAACTGTTTAAGGATCTCTAAGGACCAATGTTAAATTTTGCTCTGAAGGGAAAAAAACCTTTGCAATTCCTCTCCGTGAATACAATACAAATCTGGAATTTAGGAGATTTTATGTATCTTCACTGATTAGGAAAGGTGCTTGTGCTAAAGGGGTGCTCGCTAAGATTGAAGTTAATAAAACCTGTAATGAAGACACACATAACACAAGCCAGCATGCACTGGCTTCTCAGACCACATTTAGCTCCGTGCCTCCTCTGTCATCAACAACACAGGGAAACTAAAGTGACAGATATCAGGGATATCCTCCTGCTTTGGCCACAGTCTATGTCTTAAAAATGCCTGCTCAAGAAAATAGCACGTTATGAAGATGACAATTCTTTTCACACTGTTGTTTCTGTGTACGGTTTTGACAGGTCTCCCACAAAGACAGGGAATTCAGGACTTTGCTAGTTCAGTGTGAACAAAATGAACATTATGTTTGCACAAAGCTATGACTGTCAGGCCAGCAAGGACCACAAAAAGTGGCCAACAATGCTAATTATCAGTAGTAGAATGTGAAGTCAAGTACTAGTTCCCAAAACCGATGAAAGCATTAAAACATACAGTATGTTTATGCTGGAGGACTGTATAAATAGTCTATAATTTGAATTTTGAGCCTAAAATTTTTATTTGGCTTGTTTCATTCCAGAAGATTCAGTTTTAGGAAACACTAATAGAGGTACAAAATAAATCACCAAAACTTTTTGGTATTTTTGTTCTCCTAGGGTTTCTGCTCTACTGGAACTGTGGATGCTGGAGCTACATTGTACACACACCTTGCTGATCCCTGAACACCAAGTCTTCAAGACACCCTTTGACATATTTTAGCAAGTTTGAAGTTGTCCCGGTTTGACAGGACAAAAGTCTACCAGAATGCAGGAAAGAGTATTTTTATCAAGTGGGAAACAAAAAATTTACTTGTGCTTGACAGAAAAATGAAGCACAACAAATATAGATACATATATGTGTGTGTGTGTACGTTTGTGAAAGTATGTACGTACAAAGCCCCAACCAAAATCAGAGTTCAAATGAACATGGATGGGAACTTTGAAGGAGAAAACACAATCAAGGAGGTTTCAGTATGTTTTCAAGACTAATGTTGGAGAAGCACCATCCCATGCAGTACCAGAATCCTTGTGGCTTTGAGTCTGAGATGTACAACAGCAGCTGCCACTGAAGCCCCAGACCTCTTCTGGTAGAAATTCCCTGAAGAACCAGAGATGGCCAACTTCAAGAAATGCACTTTAGTCAAGAGATAAGCAGAGGGAGAGCATCAGATGAATGCCACGCACTCTAGCAGTACAGATCACTTCACTCAGTAGTTCCACCACAAAATGACTTCAATTTCTGCACTTCCCCAGAAATTTCTCATGACTTGGCCTCAAAGCTGCTTCTTCTATTGCAATTCACTGATTGTCACATTCCTCTTTTGTTTGCACTTAGAAACTACATTATTTATCACTGCCTTCTCACACTCCACTAGTATTTCCAGACCTGGCCTTGTCTTTGGGTTCTCTAGTCCAGAATTTTGGCCATCAACCAGCCATTACCAGTGACAATGCCCACAAGGACACCTAGAATTTGTGGGTGCCAAACCTGGAAGGCGAAGAAAACACAAACTATTAAATGCTATTTGCTTTCCATATATTTTATTTCTCCCCATAGTTTTTGACAAGCAAAAATCTCCTCCAGATTTCACAGATATTAACTCATTTTTCAGTAGCTGGCATCCCATGTTGTTTGGCAGGCAGCTGCACACTGAAAATAAGCCTTGAGCTACAGTGTTCAAACAGATTTTGTGGCAATATAGTAGAGGGAGATTTTGTGGGGAGAACACAGAGGGGATGAAGTTCCCAACAACATAATGTCACAGCTTGTAATGTCACAGCTTGCTTAACATCTAGCACTAATCAAAGCTATTTGATTGTAAAACCCAGGACACTGAGATCTGGTTAGTAACTTGCATTCTTTCATCTACAGTAGTTTCTGATTTTTAAAAGTTGCTTCTTTTCCATGTGACAAAACAAAGTGTAACTGTTTGAAATGCTGAAGGGAATTACAACAGAATTACAGATGTGCACAACTAGGACAGAATTTTCAGCTGTGCTGTGTGGCTGGAAGGACAAACAACCTGTGCATGGCCCAGGGATGAGGTGCCATTAAAATACAATATTGCTTCAGCTTCTCTTTTCACAAAGATTGACTGTATGTTAAATCCTGATACACAGAAGCAGTGTTTTAGGGCATCTTATGCCACTCTGCCAGTCACTGTGAGCAACTTCAAGCCAGCATTAACGCCCAAAAAGGCAGACTCACCCCTTCAACTGTGACAGTACAAGCTGGTGTTACTGCCACTTGATGGATCATACTGGGTTACTGACCTATTTTAGGCCTAAATTAGTGAAAAGCCCTAAAATTTTAAATCTGACAGTTGTCCTACAGTAGCCCAAGCCAATCTACCCACTGATTAACATTCTCTTAGCATCTCTCTGTTTTCTCCCTTGAATGACTTATAACATTTAATTTGGCCCTTTCCTGACTTGGCTCAAACAACTAACTACTCATTGATTTGCTAGGCTAGATTTTTTTGTAGATAGCTCAGCAAAAGCTCCAGTGACTATGGAAGGGATGAGAAACCACAGCCAGGGCAGAAAGGAAAGAAAGACAGCAGTGGTGTCTACATCTAAGGCTGCTACAGAGCCCCAGCTCAGCTCAGCTCTCCACACCGGCTCATTGTGGAGTCTCATGAACATTTGTGTAAGAGAAAGGGAACAGAAGAGGATAAGAATGAACAGAGAGCAATACCAGCTCACACTAATGTAGAAAACTCACTTAATCAACGTTTTAAGAATAACCAATGTGAGATATACAAGTAATTCAAGGCTTATGACTCCATCAGGAACTCCATAAGAAACTAGAACTACTTAGAACATAATTTACATAATGATTCCAGCTGCTGTCCCACTACAAAACCTACTCAAAACAGAGTGAAAGAAGATCTGGACCTCACAGACACACTTTTAGGCTTTGAAGGGCTGGATGCTGCTGCACCAAAGCAAGATCAACGCCAGAAGAGCTCTCCTCAGAGGCTCTGGTGGGGAGCGGAGGGCTTTTCACCGCCCGGAGGAAGGCCTCTGGGTCATGTCTGGGTGGGCTCTTCAGGAACGGTCAACGATCTCGCTCACGGTGACCAAAACCGACCTGCAAACAGCCCGCAGCAGCAACCTCACACCGAGCAACGGCACCCAGGCCGACTGAAACAGCTGACACACACACACTGACCTGGATTTCGATGCCCACTAGGCCGCAGCGGGCCGAGCCACCACCAGCCGGGCCCTAAGGGTGCCAACACCAGGCCCGCCGGCCGCCAGCGACCCCTGACAAGCCCTCAGGCCCCCGCCGACCGCCGCCCCGCCCCGCTCCGCACAGCCATGTCCTTCGGCCCCGCTGGCCGCCAGCAACAGGGCCCGTCCTGCAACACAGCCCCCGGTAAAGTCGGACCCCGCCGCCGCCCGGTGTCGCGAAACGGGGGTTACATTTGCGGCCGCTCTCGCTTGACGGCTGCAGGGCGGGCGGCAGGGCGGTACCGCCATGCTGTGCGCGGCTCGAGGGGCTAAGCGCATGCGCCAAGAGCCGCCCTCGCAGAGAGGCCCTGCGCGCGCGCAACCTCGCGCTTTCCCGGGCGGTTGAGGGACACACACACCGCCCCCCCCGACCCATCACCTCCGCGCGGCCCTGGCGCATGCGTGCTGGGCGCGAGGGTCCTGCGCGGGGCGCATGCGCGGGGCGGGCAGCGGGCTGACGGGAGCCCGCGGCGGGATAATTGAATGGCGGCGCCGCTGGGCTGAGGTAAGGTTCGGGACTGAGGTACGGTCGGGCCGAGCCGAGGTACCGGGCCCGGGGGCTGAGGTGCCGGGTCCAGGGGTGCTGAAGGTTACCCTGCAGAAGGGCTGCTGGTCTCTTCTGGCAGAGAGCCGCCCGGGCGCTCCCAGCTCCTGTGGGATCCCCTCCTGCTACCGTGCAGCTGGAGGCCGGGGTAAATAGCAGCTTGTGTAGCATCGCTTTTTAGGGCCTGCTCCAAATCATAGAATCATAGAATGGCTAGAGTTGGAAGGGAGCTTAAAGATCATCAAGTTCCAACCCCCCTGCTATGGGCAGGGACACCTCCCACCAGAGCAGGTTGCTCCAAGCCCCATCCAGCCTTGAACACTTCCAAGGATGGGGCATCAACAGCTTCCCTGGCCAACCTGTTCCAGTGCCTCACCACCCTCACAGGAAAGAATTTCTTCCTAATATCTAATCTAAATCTTCCCTCTTCCAATTTAAAACCATTACCCCTTGTCCTATCACTGCACTTCCTGACAAAGAGTCCCTCTCCTTACGCTTATTGCTTGTCTGAGGTGTTTTTTCACCAATACTGGCATCCATGGCAATGCAGTTGCTGCCTGCAGTTTAGCTGAGGGAAAATTAATCCCGAGTTATGTCTTCGTGGTTGCCTACAAGTGATTTAAACAAGAAATGCTTATTGAAGTGCTTTGCAAGGCAGCCTGCTAAATTTTTGCTAAGGTGGCTAATGTAACCACCTTTAACAGGATTCCACACATACTGTGTTGGGTTGCGTGTTTAAAATTTTGACATATTCTTTGTATGTGTGGTTTTTTTTTTAAATGCAGTTGTTAAGGTGTCTTTAAGGAGAAACAATCAATGCATACAAACCCAGATGCATTCATGAGGCATTTCAGGATGTGGTTTCATGCTACACTTAATTTGGTCAAGCTAATAAAAGGCAGGAGCAGTGCTTTTCTCATTGCCTCCAGCTGTTTCCTTGCAACTGTACCTAATGTACAGGGTGATTACAGTATTGGTGGCTGTCTCAGAGGAAAGGGCATATTTGATTGTCAGTTGATTTATCTGCAATGTGGAACTATTCCTTGCTCTTGTTGTACCTACTGTGATCCCATCTAAAAGATCTAGCAGTTGTGTGTCCCTAACATCCTTTATTTCCGTATAATATTGTAAAGGCATAAAATATAAATATTTATATTTGTATTATATTTTATAAAAGCTTATACTTTGAAGACACAGATATATTGTTTCCAGAAATATAAATATGTATTACACTTTAAAAACCACAACTTCCTAATGGTTTTGGTAGTTGCCAGTAGGTAATACTGGTAATATTTTTACACGTTCTTAAATTTTATGGGAGTGAAGTTAAGCTTTCACAGTGACTATCAGTTGTTTACACTGCAGGTACTGCTCTTACAGTAACCATGCTACTCCCTAATTGCATAGAGTTAACTAACGTTCACATGCTAACACTGTTGTCGAGTAGGCTTAAAGTGTGAGTGGCTGTTGACACAGCCAGAGGCCTCTTTCCTTGGATTTTTAATAATAGCCATTATGGAAGTGAAAACAGCTCAGGCCACTTTGCCATAAAGGTTTATGTCTCGTAACAGCATCATATATATGCTAATTGTTCAGTTATGAAGGAGATAGCAGTACCCACGTCAGTGTCTGCATGTTTGCCAAGTATTTTGACAGCACTCCGTTACTCCTTCTGTGCAAATCTTGGGAAGAAAGGTTGTTGTGCCCTAGTAAGCCACTGGAGTGCAGAGTAGTGTCAAAAAAGTGGAGAAACACTAGCTGTTGCAACAGGCAAGGTGGTAGAGGGGTAGAAAAGTTTGTGTCTTCAATCTGTATTGTGGTTTATTTTTACCTAATAGTTGGTGGGGGGAATCAATTGAAATACATGGTCCACATATGAACGGAGAATTAAACCAAAGCATGTTCCATAAATTGCTGTACCATGCTTGTCTTCATCATTCCAGGTGCTGAGTTATTCTACTGGAATTTTATTTTCTTGTTTTGTTTCTACCACGTTGAAGTATTAAGATTATAACTTGATATCCTAGTGATTACAATTATGCTTTGTCATATAAACATTGATGTATGTTTGGTTTTGTCCTGAGGTTGTTTACAGTAATAATGGTCTTATATTTTGAGGGAAAACCTGTGATATGTTCCTTCTACTGTTCAAGCAGGCGTAACATGGAGTGATAATCTCCAGTGTCATTTTGAGATAAGATCTGAAGTCAGCAGAAAATTATTATGGTGAATCTGAATGACCAATATAATTGACCATTTAATGCTAAGTACTACTTACAGATATGAAACAAACCTCCAACATTCATTGCTCATTCTGCAGTAATACTGGGCTTTTCAAAATCACATTTTAAGTTATTAGAATAGTTAGTTCTGTTTCAAACTCTTTATACTGGTTTAAGTTTGTTAAGCAGCCCTATGTTGTGCATCTCCAGAGTGTTTCTTGCTATTGAGAACTGCATTATTGGCTGTTGGCATTTTCCAAATGGAAAAGGAAGAGTTCAACTGCAGAATTTGCTGTAGTCAATCTTTTGTAATATTTGAATAATGCATTGCAACAATACTGTTTTTTCTTAAATTGTATTATGCGTGTGAATTAAGATTATTCTCTTAAAATCTTTCATGCTATCTTTTATTTTGTTTTCAGATAGTGCTTATATTATTATTTATGGATATATTTTTATAATTAAAGTCTATTCTGACTACAGCTGTCTTTATCTGCTTGCTTCCTTCCTCTCCACCCTCCAGAGCAGTATAACTAAATATGAGACGATCAGCAGCTCCAAGTCAAGTGCTAGGAAATGTAGCCAAAAAGCCAAGGTTTATACCACCAGGAAAAAGAATCACAGTTTGTCTCGAGAACGAAACTAAAGAGGTGGACCAAGAAATGAAATTAAAGGAGGTAAGTTAAAGTGATGCATTAAAAAGTATATTTGTTTGTACAGTATTTTTACTAAAAGATAGAATCTGAGCTCACCACAATCTCTGCTTAAATAATCAGTCTGTCGGAATAGACTTTGATACCTTTCCTCTTACTACATCTGATCATGCTTCTTAGGCAGGTTTCTCTCACTCTGTGAAGTGGATGCAGAAAAATGTTTTTCAAATGAATAAAAATAATCAACATTACACCCAAATAAAATTCTCAGTGTAGCTGAGGTATGGTCTGGGCTTTGTTGGATTCAAGTATTTGAAACGCCTGGGCAAAACCAGTTAAAAACCCAAGATACTTAGTAAGTGAGTATCAGTACATCAAGGTGCAGTTTTTCTACAAGGAACTGTATCTGAAACCTTGAATATCAACCAAAAAAAGCACCACAACTTTTATTGATTTTTATCTACTTGCACAAATGGTGTTTGGCATCGTGTGCATCCCGCTTTTGGTTGTGAACACCGGGATGCATGAATTTGTGTAGGNTGCACAAATGGTGTTTGGCATCGTGTGCATCCGCTTTTTGTTGTGAACACCGGGATTTATGTAGGGATGCATATATTTAGGTAGATAGCTCGATAATGAGGATTAGTCTGTGATAAGATCTCTTCTCCTTCCACTTTTCTCCATTTCTCTTCACCCTTATGAAAGAAATGCTATTGTGAACTTGTTTCTCTTGCAGGTAGATGAGAAAGATGGCAGTGCTTCATCGCTTTCCAAAATGTATGGCCAAAATCAAAATGCAAATTTTACACAGTCTTTGGAGTCAGCTGGGAAAGTAAAGACTACAAAAGCATGTTTCAACATTAATAAGTGCAGCAAGATGGAAATGAAAGCACTAAACATGCCCAAGGCTGGTAAGATGCTCTTTATTATTTGCTGTCATGTATCATAAGAGAATTTTAAAGCTTATGATTGATACGCTACTTACTAAACTTTTATGGATCACTAAGATATGAGTCATGCAATAATGGCATTATTTGGTGTTCTGTTGGGTAGAGAGTGAAAAAAACAAACATAAAATGTTTTTATTATTTTTTATTTTTAATAGAAAAGGAAAAAAAGGTCGATGTTTTAGAAGACAGTTGGTATTTCTGCTGTTGCAGTGTGTGTCTTCCAGAGGAGTGCTTTGGTCAACTCACTTTAATCCAGAGCAGTATCAAGATGAGAGGCAGGATATCCTAAACAGTGGGAAAGCGTTGTAATTTAGAGATCTTGTTGGCTTCAAGCAGAGAGTGCTAACTGTTCTGAGTGGATTCACATTTTTCAGAATTCATGAGGGTTTCTTTTCTTCAGTGCAAGATCTGAGCTGTTTTCTTCAGTGTCTCCAGTGGGCACTTAAGCACGAGCACTTCAAGCACAAGCTGCTAATTTTAGTGTAGGATCAGAGCAGGGTGGGCTCTGTTCCTTCCTGTGTGTGCGCTTACTCATTTGTCACCCTGGTAAGGCAGGGTAAGTAAGCAGTAAGCACTGCAAAGATACCAAAGTGTCTGAACTGTAGCACTTTGATGGACCTTACCCACTCTGTGGGGTCGGTTGAGCGTCTTCGTTTCCCACTCTTCATGTGCCCTGACCACAGTCAGAGCGCAGGGACGTTCTGTGTTGTGTGAATGCAGGTGTACGACCTCAGGAGCCCAGTGCACCTTGAAAGTGTTGCACATGAACTGGGTTACTAACATTGCTGGATGAAACTCACTCCTCTTGGAGCCAGCTCAGACATTTCAACATCTGTCTTGCTATTAATTCACTGTTGTTGAGGACAGGCTGAGAGAGCTGAGACTGTTCGGCTTGGAGAAGAGGACGCTCCAGGGAGACCAGATAGCAGCCTTCCAGTATCTGAAGGGAGCTCCAGGAGAGCTGGGGAGGGACTCTTCGTCAGGAAGTGTAGTGACAGGACAAGGGGTAATGGTTTTAAATTGGAAGAGGGGAGATTTAGATTAGATATTAGGAAGAAGTTCTTTCCTGTGAGGGTGGTGAGGCCCTGGAACAGGTTGCCCAGAGAAGTTGTTGATGCCCCATCCCTGGAAGTGTTCAAGGCCAGGCTGGATGGGGCTTGGAGCAACCTGCTCTAGGGAGAGGTGTCCCTGCCCATGGCAGGGGGGGTGGAACTTGATGATCTTTAAGGTCCCTTCCAACTCTGACCATTATATGATTCTATGATTCTATGTGTATCCTTCTAAATGACTATACGTGTATCTAGGTATAGATACACACAGAATATAGATCCCTCCCAGTATGTTATGCATTCATTCTATTCAGTAGCTGACCCCTTGATTTGTTGGACACCCCAGCTGCAGGCACGTGGACATATGAAGTCCCATTGCTGGTACTCAGACCTGCGCTCCCACAAGTGAAAGCACAGTATAGGTCCCTCCAATAATTGGCCTTAAGACACTTGGTCTACTTAGTGGTGGACTACTGGATCCACTGGTCTCCCATTTGCCTTGTGCACAAGGGGTGCATGGATACAGACATGTCTCTGTGGTAACCAGAGTTAGCAGCAGATACCCTCCAGATACCCTGGTCTCTCTAGTAACTCACTTGGACTTCCTGGTCCCTCCAGTAGCCAACTCCTAGACCCTCTGTTTTTTCCAATATCTGGCCCAGACTCATGGCTGCTCCAATACTTAGCTTGAAGTCCTCTTATCCTACTTGCCAGCTAGTCCAGCTTAGTGTTTGCTAGTGATCACACACTGGCATGTGTACCCAGGCAGCATGCATGGGCTCTGGCCTAATGTGCTGCTATATCAGGTACCTGGACCTTATGACCGCTCTATGTGGTCCAACTCCAGTAGCTGGCATATATACTTCCATACTCACTTATGCATGCAGAATAGAGTCTCTTCACCCAGAAAAATATTTAGAAATGTTGTTTAGTAAGAAGGTGGGACAGGCTGTGGCAATAGGTTGCTGGACAAGCATACTGACCAGTCACCTGTTCAAAGGTGGCTGCTTTTTTCCTTTTATTTTCCTGTGCTTGTTCCTCTGTGAACCACCTTCATCTGTCCCTTGTGCTTGTCCTTGGTTTTTTTTTGTTTGTTTTTTTGTTTTCCTTCAAAAATTTCATTATAAGCCTTGTGTGATCTCCAGATGCCCTTTGTAGCAATTTATGAATTCCAGGCTGCAGTAGGCAGCAACTCACCTCTGAAGAGCCCTTCCCATTGACTCTTCTTGTTGGCTTTCACCCTCGGAAAATGCGGGTTGATCGGTCCTCTGTGGTAGCCCTGAGAGGATGCTGCCATTATCACATTACGTGGCCATATGCACTCTGTTCGGCAGAGCTAATGTAGGAAAATTCAGCCTCCTTGTATGTCTTAAGTCCTTCTAGTCTTACAGCTTTTGTGTTTATCTGCTGCATGCTCTAAGTTCCAGTTCTTCTGATGAAGCTCATACTTGCAGGAAATTTTCAGTGTGTATGGGACACGTTATTTGAGGAGTCCCACTTCCCTATAGGTACATCTGCAAAAGTTTGAGTTTGCTGGTTCTGTCTAGTAGTGCACTTGAAAGATAACTCGTGCATTTATTTCCAAAATAATCTGGGAAACTGGCAGTCTTCCCGACAACAAATGTTGTGAAGTGGAAAAGATCCTTAATGCTTTTTTCAGTATGATGAATTCCGGGTGCAGCTGGTATGGCTTCTCTGTGATGACTTTAGAAAAATCAAAACGTTGTGGAGTGAGACTGGGTGAGCTGTTTCTGGTGATGCTGTGCTGCTACCTTTCTGAGTGACTGAACAAGCTATTTTGTACCAAAGTTTTTCTGTGTCTGTATAATGGGGCTAACCCTACGAGTCTTTGTAAAGCTACAATGAAATGTGGTATAAGATAAGGGTATCTTATAGCAGGGTTAGATATGGCCATCGGGTTCACTGGTGATGTAAGCACTGTACTGTAAAAGCAATACTGCATTGAGACTCTGTTAAATAATACATAATTTCTTAAAAATTTAGAGTTTACAAAGAGTTTCTGTTCTTTACGTCACTCTTTTCTGCTGTTGCTTACAGCTAATGTAGCAATTACGTAGATTGTGTAAGCTATAACCTCCTTTGTAGTGTGAAATAAAATTGTTTTGTCAAAGCTGTTTTTGGTATGAAATTCAGAAGTAATGGAATCCAGTTGTCAAAGTCAGAGACAGTTTGGGATTTTTATTATTAATATTGTAATGGAATTGTATCTGACTGGCACTCTGTGCAGCCAAAGATGACTTCTCTGTTAAAGGGACGCTAGAATAATTTAAAGATTGAAAATGTCTGTGTGTTTGCATTATTTTGATTTATTGTCTCCATATCGTTTAATGCAGATGATAAACTGTTTGTTAGCTTTATATCAAGCTCAAAGCTCCTGTGTTTGGGTTTCCAGTGCAGCAATGGAATGTGTAAATAAATACTCCAGTTTCCACTGAAATTCTCCTGAAACACCTGTGGACCGTTGGACAACTGTGCTGTTCATAAAGCTAATCTTTCTGAAACCCAGCATAGAAAATGCTGCACATTCTTTCAAAAAACTTATCTGACACATGGTGTCCATTTCCTGGAGCAGACAAGGAAGGATATGATTAGATAGCATCCAGCTAAGAATTATAGCATAGCTGGCTTAAAAAAACCCTACTTGCTTTTCTAGGCTTCTATTCAAAATAAACTTCTTCCTAAAATTTCACTAATAAAAGTAAAGTGTAAGGAATTCTGAAATTCTGTGAGGTTGAGGTATTTCTAAAGATGTTTTAATCAGACTGTAGCAACTGTTGTTGAGTGAAATGTAACTGTGTTGTAGTTTCAAGACAGTCTGAACTGTAAGATACTGAACATGCAGTTCGACAGGCTGTTTGCTAATCAGGATTGTGAGTTGTGAATACTGGAAAGTGATGTTTTTCCTTAAATACATATCCTTGTAGGAAAATGAACTTTACTACTGCTTTATCAATCAGTGTTTGTTTGTTTTTAAGAGGCAAAGAGCACAGCAATATTTCTGGTACCTTTGTTTTGTATTCAGAATATAGTACTTGTTGACAGTAACAATAGATGTGCAGATAATTTATTTGACATTGTCATTAGTGGTTTTTCTCATGTGCTGCCAGAGAATCCTATTGGATAAGTTTGCACACTTTGAAAATGAAAGTTACTTTAACATTCCCAAACTATTTAAAAGTAATTGAAAACAATCATGAATGTGTTTGGAAGGATATTATTGCAGCTCTTAAAAGGACCTATAAACAATAACAAAAAACCCCCACAAATAATTTGAATTTGAATAAACAATGGACAGGCAGATTGCTGATCTATGCTTAGTATTGCCTCAGTGTTGCTAGTAAGGGTGATTGGTCAGAGGTTTTTACCTACATTGACTTCTTCAACTTAATGTTTTTCATATATATATGATTTTATTTATATAAAACATACATAATGAAGTTATGCTTATTTGAGCTTACAGCTTGCTTTCTGTCGGTATTTTTCATCTAAGAGAGTGTTGCTCTGTTTTTTTTCCCTCTGAGCTTACTTATGATGTGTGGAAATGAATAGCTGCTTCACCTGCATACTTACACACAACATTCTGGTTGGACTGAAATGTCATTACTTGAACCTGATGTGGATGAATAGAAAAGCTGGATATAGAGTTTTACTCGGGTACAGTTCACCTCCTGTTTGGTTTTTGGTTCAGGAGTACTTTGTCTTTCACCCATCACTAACGTCTGTCAACGCATCTTCCAAGAGGAACTTTGTCAGAAGTCATACTCTCAAATACTGTCTTTGAGCTAACAATGAAGACAGGTAACTACTCCCTAACAGGGTTAATGTGTTCACCCCATGTCCCTTGACAGATGTTTCTGAATGGTTTTCATGTCTGTGACATAAACTGTATTTTTATTTGCATACAGTTTTGCATGTATTTGCTCTATCTTCTCTGGCATATTAATGTTTACTGAGTACACTGGTCTATAAGGTTTAGACTCTTTGCTCATTTATGTAAGTTTTATTTTTATAATAGGAACGTTTGTTGGCTCCTGCAACTTTCTACAAGTTTATTACAAGGTAGTCTGATACCTCCTGTCACTTGCTACGAATAAAAAGCTTCTTACCCAACTAATTTGAATATTATAAAAGAAAATCCACTTTTCATTCAGTTCAATCAATCAATTGCCTATGACTTTTAATCAGGGGATTAAAAAATGTTATTTTCAGGATTTGTCATATTGTCCTATTTCAGTCTAACTGCCTGCTTCTGGTTTCTAGATGACATAGGTAAAAACATTCATGCCTGACATCTCATAATGAAGCATATTATTGCTAGAATTACTTGGATATCTGCAAATGTAGGACTGTTAATTGTAATTTCTGTTACTGCATGCATTTCCGTTGTTGCACTTCACAGATTGCATTGGAAAACATATTCCAGTCAAGGATTATTTTTAACGCCTGTCTATTTTAGTGGTGGAGCTGCGTGTAGAGCTGCAGTACAGTGGGCCCTTCAAATTTTATAAACAGTTGGTAATGCAGTTAAGTTTCTGGGTACAAGATACCGCGTAAACATCTGTACCTCTTAATAGTTGCCAAGCTACTGGGTGCCTGAGTGCTAACAATTTATCACTGTGATGCTTGCAAGTTAGATTTTACAAGTTTGTAAATTTTGTTGTAATTTCGTATTTGAAATAGTATCAAATTACTTTGCTAGCTCTTTATGATTTAAAATGACCTTCATCTCCATGTTCTAGACAGAACAGTTTATAGAGAGTGAATGGACAAATTTACAGACAAGCTGTTCCTCAGTTCAGGATAGTTTCTTTACTGTTTAAATGTCATCTGTACCTGGATGTACATCTCAGAAGATGGGGAAGTTAAGAAAACTAGATTGATGTAAATGCACCAGAAGATAAATTATCCATATCTCTGATCTGACACTGGTTCCAGAAGTGTTCACTTATACATCCATCATGGTGGCTATACATGCAATTTTTCACTTATTGGCCCTATACCCCACTGTCTGCTGCAGGTAAACATCTTACTGAGCCTTCTGTGACTGATTGATTGATTTATTTTTTAGTCCTAGATGGCTTGTGTTTTCTGGTCTGCAGCTTCAGGACTCTCTGGCATCTTCTGAGGACACCACCTTTTGCATGGTGTGTTCTTCCTTGGGATGTGAGATGATGTCTTCTACTCTGTTGTTGGTATAAGCCCTTCCCTAGCATTTCCCCAGCTGATTGTGTACACTCTGGGTTCCACTTGGCTGTGGTCATGCATGGTTTGCAGTCATGCACAGAGATGGTACGACAGCAAAGCAGGAACAGCATTTTAACAATATAACTTTACTACTATAATCTTAAAGTGTTCATGAGATGTTCATTAGTCTGATATTGCTCGTTCTCATGACACTTCAGTTTTTTGAGGTAGATTTTTGGGTTTTTTTTTTACCTCCTCCTTCCTATAGATTCATCACCACCTGTGTGGCAGTGATCTGAACGGCACACTGGGCATACCACTGTCCTCAAGGGCTTCTGTTTCTGTGCTCAGAAACACCAAATGCAGCAGCCACGAATTCCCTTCTTCTTAAGTTTTATCAGTGGAGAAAGCATTACTGGATTTTAGCAATAGTTGGATAATGTGGAGTTGGTTGCCATAGACTGAAAGCGGTCCTGATACACCAGCCCATTGAAGAACTTCCACCCCTCACCAGTGTTACATACTCATCTCAAGTTTGGGCTGCCCACCAACTGACTGGTCAGATACCTTGTGGTAGTAGAACTGGCAACCAAGAGTGAGATCATAGAATCATAGAATGGTTAGAGTTGGAAGGGACATTAAAGATCATCAAGTTCCAACCCCCCTGCCATGGGCAGGGACACCTCTCCCTAGAGCAGGTTGCTCCAACCCCCCTCCAGGCTGGCCTAGAATGCTTCCAGGGAAGGGGCATCCACAGCTTCTCTGGGCAGCCTGTTCCAGTGCCTCACCACCCTCACAGGAAAGAACTTCTTCCTAATATCTAATCTAAATCTCCCCTCTTTCAATTTAAAACCATTACCCCTCATCCTATCACTAGACTTCCTGACAAAGAGTCCCTCTCCAGTTCTCCTGTAGGCTCCCTTCAGAGATGGGATGAAGGAACTTACAGCTTCACCACCAAAGACAACATATCGTATAATGTTCAGCAACTGCAAAGCCACTTTCCTGGACAGCGCAGCCATCTGCAATGCAGTATTACAGGCTGCTGTAAAACAAACCCAGGCTTGCATAATTCTAGTGTGATATTTCCACAGTTAGTACAACATAATTTATAATTTCATACCATCATATCTTGCTGTCATGTGAATAACCAGGCTTTATGTAATAGATGATATAACCAGGATACTCGCACATCTGAGAAAAGAGCAGTGAATTGACAGTGAAATATACGTGTCGTTTTTCCTGCTTAAGTGTGCTCTGATATGGGTATTGAACTAATGGAGATAGTGGAGAGGGGAATGAAATCAGGAATTAAAAGGGTGCTACGTGGTCAGAAAATAAAAAACAACCCTGAGTTGTTTTAAGATATTTAACGTTTTCCAAAAAAGCAGAGGGATTTAAGTGAAAGTTCTTGTCTATTGAATAGAAGTGTTGTTGGTTCTTTACAACGCAAAAAATATAAATTGCTAGGCTCTTTACTTTAGAGTAGTGATATATCTGCTATTGAAGAGAGCTGCGCTGCATGTAAAGATAGTAATATTTTAGGCATTTTTCTTTAACTTGTTAAGTTACTGAAAAATAAGATTTGTAAACAAGAAAAAAAGACTTAAATGCTCTTTTCTGTATGGAGACAGAGACCTAATTTTGAAACTGCAGCTAGAAAGCAAAATCTCCTTTCCAAGTCATGGTGGGGGATGTGTTGGGAAATGAACTTACTATCCCAATATATTTATTATAATTTAGCTCCCAGGGCTTGCACGCAAACACATGGCATATAGTCTACAGTATACAGAAAAGGAGATTATGTAATACCGTAACTTCAAAAATTAAGAGCCTTGGAAATACTTTGTGTAGAGCCTGTTCTCAAGGATACAGGTTTAGCGCTGGTAATTCTTTCAGTTTCTTCATTCATTCTGAGGGAAGCTGTATGCACAGGTTCTTCTTATTTTCTTCTTGAAAGTTTTCTTACTGAAATTTATTATCAGACCGCCTGTGTCTAAGAAGTGGACACAGGCACAAGAGAAAGACATGCCTATTCTAAATTTCTTGGATATTTTTGCTTTCCACTCTCCCATCCTTTAGAAAGTCCTAGTTTGGGGTGTGGGAACTGGGTTTTTTTTTTTCTCCCCCAGTTCCCGTCTCCAGTAGATATGAAGGTGGATTTAAAGAAAGGTGGAGAGAACGTAGCTATCAGGTGGAAGGACAAATAATGCCTTACTGAAGGGAACTGGAAGGGGTTTTTTGTGCTATCGTGACTGTTACTGCAGACTTGGCCTGGATCCCTTCAAAGACAGTCTCCAAATCTTTCTGTGGCCATGCTCATTGTTTGGATCCCCTTTGTTGCCATGCCAGCATAACTACAGTTCAGCCCCAACTCTTGGCTTTGGGCCTTGAGTTTTCCCCTGAAACAGAAGCTTTGTCACAATAAGACTTTCCTAAAAATCAACAAGATAGTGATAAGATGGCTATCTCACTGCCCTCAAAATACCCCACTGAGCAAAAGCAGAAGAATGGTGGAAGCTGCTCCTGTGTCAAATGCAGGGAATAGTGCATGGGGAAGTATTTTGAGGTTAGTATTTAAAAGTGAAATCTCCCAAAATTTTAGTTTCTATGAAAAGATAGGAGAATTGCAGAAACTTGGCTTTTCTTCTACTGTTTCTTTTTTCTAGAGGCTATCTTGCTAACAGGGTTTTAAGAATATAGGCAAAATACCCTGAGAAAATCATACTTTCAAATCTCTCAGTATTTCTCAGCTGCTTTCTGATCAATCATCAGAGAGCTTGTTGAAAGAGAGGATCAGAGAAGATAGAAGCATGTATTAGGAACTGGATGCAGTCTTGAATTTGTAGAGAATGGTGCTCTTAGCTTTTGTTTGTTTGAGGATGTGACTTATGAAGTGATGAGCTAATTCATGGTGCTGTATCGTCACTGAAGTGTTATATTTTAGAGTGCTGTAGCTTTAAGCCAACCTTAGTTTGAAGGATGGTTACAGATCTAAATGTGTGGGCCCTGGAACGTCAGATGGAGATCAAGATAAATTCTTTAAAATTTGGCAGGGGAGGGCATTTTAATTGTCTAGTTTAACCCACTGAAATGAGAAATATTCAAACGTTGAGAGAATGCCTTATATCAGCAGAGGGACAAAAGTGTAGGTAGCTGTTACACTTGGAATTTCAGCTGATAAGAGCTCTGGAGCAGGATCTCTGCAATTCAGGCCAGTTTCAAGAGTGTGGTGTAAAGGTAATAAATACACTGTTAACGTCTGTGTTTTCTATGTTTGTCGTGAGATACATGCACCTTTGTTCTTGGAGCAGTTGCAAGAACTGTTAGATGGTAGAAGTTAATATGTGTTAGATGGTGAGCACAGAAACAGATGCAGAAAAAACAAGGTAAAGCTTCCTCTGGTTCTCCCTGCTCCCAATGTGTTTAGAAATAATGATGCAGAAGAAAGAAAAGGGATGGTCTTGAGGGGTTCAGATACAGCAAGGATAAGAATGAGAAAGTGCAACATTGATGGTGAAAAGTGATGATGAAGATGAGAAAAAAAAAATAAAACAAGTGGAATGAGAAAGCTGTTTGAAAAAGTATTTTTAAAAAGTCTAGTGAGAATGTATTTAAGCACTTTAACTTCCAGGTGAAGTCATCTTGCGACTTTTGGGTCACAAAACTTTGTCTTCCTCAACTCAGCCCTCTCCTTAATAAATAATGCCTGCAACCCTTTGTTTTGGAGATTGCCCACGATACAACTTGTCCCTGTGAGAGACCTTTGGAATTGAAAACTTTCTCACCCACCTCCCCTGCAGCAAGCTCTTAAAACAGCCAGATCAAATGACTTGGCGCTGCCTTGCTGTGGTGTCAGTAAAGAGCACTATATGATGACCTAATGGAACTTGCAGCCCTCGCTACCTATAGCCACTCTCAAATCATCTTATGCAGCTGCCAAATTCATTTGCAAGAGTGAGCAACTGCCTCAATACTTGCCAAATGTTTCCACTGCCAGTGTGCCCTAGCGTATTCATTGATGTGTAACATACCCATTCCTAGCTGCTGAATCTTCTTGTAGTTTCTCTTGAGCACAGAGGTATCAGGGTTTCACATCAGCTTTGATTCAAATCTCACAATTTTCCTCTTGTTCCTAAGATTTTCAGGCTCTTACATGATTGCAAACACCGAACACAGAGCTTGTTTTTGTGCACATGATCGAATAAGGACACATGTCCTTCAGACTTATTCTGGAGCAACCACTTTGTGGGCTGAGCACCTTCACAGAATTTTGAAATCCTTGAGCTGTTGATTTGATTATTTTTTTGCACTTTTTGTCTTAAGCTGGCTTCGTTCCCTTCAACATTCAAGTTTGCTGTCTTATACAAACTGCATCTTTCAAGATACATTCTTTCTTAGGGCATCCTTAATTCTCTTGGATGGTTTTTTTGCCTTTGAATTATGTACCTTATAGCAATACTTTTTTTTTTTTAAAGTGTGTCATGAAAAGATTCTTCCTCAATTCTGTGTGACAAAGGATCCTTCCTCTCCCTACATCCAAGATGCTTCCCTGATTTAAGATGTTCTCCTTTTTGAAGGAGATGTACCTAAATTTGCTTGGATCACCTGAGGCAGTTATTGGCCACAACACAAATCAGCCACTTGTAAAATGTGAGCCTGTTGGACTTTTTCAGCAATGTGTAGTTATTTGGCGACTTTAATCCCTGACTATATTATAGAAGTGATTCATTCATCTCTTGACAGCTGTCCAGGATGAGAGATTGTATAATTTCTTTTGTATTCATTCTAGACTTTTCCACAGCAAAAATCTGAATTTACCTGTTACTTGTAGTTTTGAGACTTATTTCCCATCTGTCGAAGTTCTGCAATCTTAGCAAGGGGCTGTTGCTCATTTTTTTGAATAATCATGCTGATTTTCCTTTCCCTAGGAAAAAAAACCTTTGATCTACTGTCACAACTCTCATTTTTCATGAATTTCCAAATACAAATACAAAGATTTCATCCACTTGAAAGCTGGGCTTCTAAATATTAACATTTAAATTGGGAATTTAATAAAAGAAAAAAATCGAGCAAATTAAAAAACCAACAAATTGAATCCAAGACTTTTTTATTTTCAGAATTCTGAATCTATTAGCAAATACCACCTTCAAAATATGAAGAAAAAATGAGCTGTACCTTGTGCACGGGATTAAAAGTCAGTGAAATGATAACAGGGGTGCACGTATGGCTATTTTCTTCAGCAGTGACCCGAATTTCCTCCCTGCTACCTCTGGTTTGCTGTCCCCTCAGTTATGCTAATACAAGTTTTGTAGGGTGCGTTGCAAACCACAGCTCTGAAGTGATCCAGATGGAGTCTGAAGAAGTTTTTTCACTGTATTTCTTTAGTGTGAGTTATTTGTGTGGTGGCACATTGGATCAGGGAAATGCTTGTGGTTAAAACTGACCCAGATCAGCAAAAATGATTAATTTGCAGACGAATCAGTTCCCTGACCTGGCTTGCTCAGAAGATTTGTGAGTGCTCATATCAGAACAGTGAAGGGGCAGGAACATGACAGGGTTGGGGGGAGGCAGAAATTCCTGTTTTGGCAACGTCCCACATCTATGTTGACTTAAACCAATTACTGAACTCTATGCTTGCCGAAAAAAATTCAATTGATTACTTTGTAGCTGGATCATCTCCCTAAACTGGCTGCGTACCATGTTGTATAAGTGCCAGCATTGGTGGAAGGTATAGGATGAAGTGTGGACTGTGGCAACATATATATATATATTTTCTAATTGTCTTGGTACTACACCTATTGTTTAAGCTCAAAGAAGTCTATATGTAACGTTAACATCCAGGCTTCCCACCTTCTGTGATTTCTCATCCAAACACTGATATGACCTTAGGCTGATGAGCAGAGCTATTTTAAAAAGGCAGGAAAAAAAAAAAAGGAAGGAAAAAATCTTGGTTGGCAGCCAGATTTGTTTTTACAAGGGTTATTTTACACTCCTGCAGAACAATATGTAATTCAGACTGATTCCTTCAGGCACTTGCTCAAAAGAAATCTTTGTAGCGGTATTTGGCTATAATTGCATTAGTGTGGAAGCTTGGTCTCTCTAGCAACGTTGAGCAGGAAGGTGAGAGAGTAATACAAGTTTAGATAGGTCTGTATTAGGAGTTGCTGGTATAGAGGAAAACTGCTGCAGCTCCTGGTGGCCAGGTCCAGAAGGATGTATTCCCAAGAGGCAGAGGCCTCTATATACTATAAGTATATACCACAGGGCCAGCCATATAGAAAATGCAGAACACACACAAATACAAGCAGCATTCGTGGCCTCATCCTTTCTCTTCACTGGCTGACTGGGATGAAAGCCTGTTTGTTGGAAATACATATGTACACAATATGGATCCCTCCAGTAAGTGGCTGCAGGCTCTTATTCTGCTCAGGATCTGGTCCCTGGATCCCCTGGTCTCCCAGCTGCCTCACAGACCTGCACTGGCTGTCTCTGGCAGCTGGTCCAGATCTATGACCTTACCAGTGGCCAGACCTCAGGTGTCCTAGGTCCTCCAGTAGACAAATCTCAGACTATCTGGCCCAGACTCGCAGTTCTTCAATTCTTGGCTCCCAAGCCTCCTTGCTGGCTAGTCTGGCTCGCTGTTTTGCATGCTGAAACCCAGGCAGGATGCAGGTGCTCCCACCTCTGCTTGCTGCTGCCCCAACCACCTGGGGCCCTGTGACCCCTGGTATTTTCCCCAGTAATTTCCTATCCTTGTTCTATCCCAAACCACTTTCATATATCCCTTTTTCTGCCTTTGGTTCTTCCTCTAAATACCCTGCAGTATGCCAAAATACTCCTGCTGGCATCTTGTAATGAGTCCCATCCCCAAGGGGCTCTAGGGAGAGCCTCTCCCTCTCGCCCCCAGCCCCCTGGGCTGCTCCTGTTTCCCACAGCCCTGGGAGCAGCCGGACTTGGGGCTCAATTTCTTTCACTTGGGTTATCGGGGTTCCTCTGCCTGACACTATTCATCTGTGCTCTTTGTGTGTGTGTGGAGGAGCCTTCAGCCTCACAACCCAACACTGACTCCTTTCTTTTGGTCACTAAAAGGTCAAGAGACCGGGCGCTGCATAAAGCTTCAACAGCGGAGGGTACAGCGTGGGCTCGCCTGTGGCTCCTCAGTTCTGATGCTGCCAGAGCCTAAACTATCTGAGGCACACTCAATTATTTTTCTTTTTTTTTTCTTTTTTTTTTTTTTTTTTTTCTTTTTTTCTTAGCAGCTGCTGAGGAACAACCAAGTGTATAAATTAACAACAACAACAAAAAAAGGGGTAACCACCAGCTTTCTACTCATAATATTAGTAAAGTGCAAAGTGTGGGGAAATAGGGAAGGATTAGGTGTTTAAAAGCGATGGTTTTCGTGCAGGGCTTCTAACCACACAACTATTTAGTTTCCCAAAATCTAGTGTAATGGGCTTCAGTCTATAAAATGCTTTATTTAATCTTGGCTTGAAAGCAATTCCAGCAAAGTGGACCGGTCGCAATTTCGCTAGGTGGTACCGACAAGCCAAATCTCAGAAACGGTTCCAAATGTGCTTGTTATTCTAAATGCTAATTGATTTTTAGCAGTTAAAAGTCTCCCTTTGTTTAGTTTGAATTCCTTGTTTTGAATACCGTTTGTGTCGTACTTTTTTCTTTTTTTTCTTTTTTCCCTCAGAGCAAACAAGTTTATACCTAGATGTTTATAGCCTGAAGATATTTCAAACTATAATTAGATTTCCCTTTCCTTCACCCCCCTTCCAGGCTCCCTTCTTTTCAAGGCTGAACATGTTAAGCTCCAGCAGCAGTTGCCACTCTCTCAAATGGTGTTTGTTTCCACCCTCGTGGAAACGTGATTTTTTTTCAAACACAGGGTGTTTTTTTGTCTTTTTTTTGTATTGGAGAGCACCTTTCCTTGCGGTTTTTCCTCATTTGTCGATGTAGAGCACTGAGATTTAAAGCCCTGCGAACATTTTTTTACGGGAAGACTCGGCTTAAGGCGAGCAAACACGAGAGCGGCGCAAAACCGCTCTCGTTAAACAAAAAAATCACATTTTTTACCCCCAAAGCACGCCCGCCAGTATTATTTTAGCAGTAAGGCCGTTTCCTGGTGGATATTATGGAAATCCCAGCATGCCCGGGGAACCCGTTACCGGGGGCAGCCCCAGCGCCGGTCGNCTTAAGGTGTAAAATCATCCGGAGCGCGGTTTCAGTCTGAGATATGTGTTGAGGGAGCGAGGGAGATGTGTCAGAGCTTGTTACTCAGGCTAAATTAGGTAATTTTTAGCTGGGTAACGTGCTAATCTTTAAACCTGCGTGTTTTTAAATCCTGCGTGTGTCTGGTCTCTTCGTGCAAAAGTGCGTTTTGCTTGTTTCTTCTCGTCTCCTTCAGTCTGAAGCCTTATGTAGGTCAGGCTTGGCTTAAGCAGATTTCCTGAACCTGCGTCAGCTTAAGCTGAAGGAATTTTAATAAACCCTCCCTTGTAGGCGTGGGCCTAAATGAGACTAGCCTAGTTAAGCCTGATCTTTTTCTGTTTGTGAAAAAGAGCTGAGCAGAGCTAGGGACTGCATGGTGGCTTCAGGAACGGCTTCCTTAATTCAAAGATAACAATGGTTGGGAAGGCCAGATCTTCTAATTTTACCTTATCTGAAAAGCTCGATTTGCTAAAACTCGTGAAGCCGTACGTTAAAATTCTCGAGGAACATACCAATAAGCATTCTGTAATAGTGGAAAAAAACAAATGCTGGGATATCATAGCTGATAACTACAATGCCATCGGAGTAGATCGCCCTCCTCGCACCGCACAGGGCCTGCGCACGCTGTACAAGAGGCTCAAAGAATATGCCAAACAGGAGCTGTTGCAGCAAAAGGAGACCCACTCAGATTGTAAAAGCAGCATTTCCGAGCCAACCAAGAAAGTTGTGGAGATGATTCCACAGATTTCCAATGTGTGTTTAAGAGACAGGAGCGGTGTTCAAAGGTGAGATGATTCTTTTTATTTTGTTACTGAATGGAAATTATGGCGCCTCCTACCTACTCTGTAACGCTTTGCTTGTGTTCAGGCTCCTAAAGGAAATGTTTATCAGAGAGAATTCCCAAATGGGGGAACAATGGTAAAATAAGATTGTTTTTATTTTATGGGAAGCTTTGTGGTGACTTAGCACTGCATTCATTATTTATTTATTTTTTTCCCCCCCAGCTGTCTTTCAAAGCCTGTTTCAGAGTCTTTGTCATACTCTGGAAAGTGAGGGTTAAGAGAGAATCAAAGAGAAATAGTAGCTCCAACCTCTACCCCTCCCCTACCTTTTAATAGGCAGATTATTCAAACACTGGCAAAGTGATGGCTATTCTCCTCCATTTAAGGTAACACTGCAGTCATTTTGTAACATATGGAACTATTACCAGTTTATACAGGATTTTTAATAAACTTAGTTCATGGAGTTAAGAAACCTTACTTCTACACCTTTTTTTTCTCTCTCATTTACTCTGATGTTTGCATGTTATGATTTAACTGATCCCAGTCCTTTAAAAAAGAAAAAAAAAATTGATTCCCCACACTACTGTGCCTTTGTGAGTACAAATGTTTTTTAAAATCATGCTTTTCTTGCCTTGATGGTAATTCCCTGGAAGTGGAGCAGAGCTAATTGCAGTCTAAACTCCAGGCAGTTCAGTATCGTACGGTAGGTAGCTCAAATACAGAGAGAAACTGAGAGCACTAGAAGTTTTCTTTTTTTGTAGGTTGTTTTTCTTTTTTTTTTTTTTACTGCTCAGTAAACTGAGACACACTGTCTAGATTTGAGCCAGACATAATACAGGCAGGCAGCATGCAGCCTTTCTCCCACAGCTGGCTAATGCCCCTCATATCTGACTTGCTGGTTCTGTATTGGTCCTTGAGGGATCAAAAAATGCCTGGGTCACGTTTTGATTCCTCCAGATACAAAAACTAAGCCAGGGAGGAGGTGGGGGAAAAGTCAAATAACTCCCCAGCAAGCTTGAGAAAGCTGTGATTTTTCTGATTTCCCCAAGCAGATTAATGGGAAGCGAACTTTCTGTGTTTTAATCAGCTATCCTGGTAGTCGGTGCAGCAGCGTAACGCTCCCAGGAAAGCTGGCATGCGCACACACGCCGAATCGGATTCACGGTGCCACTGGTTGAACTGAATGGTAACAATTGTCTAAATCCCAACATGCCAGATGCTCTAAAAATATGCTGTTGTGGGTCCTTTGCGTAAAGAAGTCTGAAGTAACTGGGTTGTGCTGCTGCTCCTGCTGAATGCCCCCGGAGGAACCGTTCCAAAGAATTCTCTGGAACAAAACGAGGCTTTTAATTGCGCTAATAAAGGTTGCAGTGTCTTGGCTACCAAGTTTTGTAAGGAGGGGGGAAAAAAAAGAAATAGTGTGAGAACTTTGGTTAGTAGGTCGGCTTATAAAAAGCACAGACGCTTTTTGTGAATGATTAAGAGCTAATGATCTCCATAGTTTGTCTCCTATAATTTAAACGTTTTGTGCAGTCCCTTATGGGTCTGGGAACGCCGACTTGGTTACTGCTTACCCAAAGTGGTTGTTCCTAGGGATAGCCAACACGCTGTGTGCCAAAGGAAAAGAATATAATTTAAAAGATTATTATTATTTTTTTTACCCCTGCCCAAATACATCATTATTTGATAACTCTGAGTTGTGTTTTACCCTAATTTTCAAATTTTCCCTAATTTTCACACCCCTGTAACTGGGTTTTAACTCGCCAGGATATGGCTTGGGTTTTGCAGGAGGGAAGCACAACTTAAAATGACTCCAAATTCTTAATCGCACCTTTAAGCAATTCCTAGCTCGCTGTGATTAAACAAAACTTGGTGAATCATGGGTGCCTGCAGGGTTGTAAACACCATCTCCCAATTGTGGTAACTGTTGTTTGTCTTTCTTTCAGTCAAGTTGTCAGAAACAACATTAGTAACCACCGTACAGGCGGCTCTTTTGCTCTTTTGTTTCCCAATTCCTTCTTTCTCTCTTTGCTGTCTGTTTTCCTCTTACGAGACTGACTCTAATAAGAGAAAAAAAAAAGAAGAAAGTGCCGTCTAAGAGTTACCTGAAGATTTGGTAATTTTCTGGTTCAGCATGGATTACACTTTAAGAAATGGGTTTTTCACTGTTTGGAGGTTCTAGTCTATGTTAGACTAAATCTTCCCTACCTTTCTTCTCTTTAACCTCTCTCACTTTCTCTTTCTGCCCTCACTCTCTCCTTTTGTCAGAATGACCTGCTTCTCCTGCTGGTTGTTTCCACTTTTTCTCAGGCTAGGGGCTGGCCAGGAGCCAGCAAGTAAGAAGGAGGGAAGCTGTATTAGAAGCTGCGGTTGCGAAGAGGGGGAAACCCAGAATTACAGTCAGCACTGGGGAAAACAAGTGAAAATTTGCGTGCAGGATACTAGTGCTGATGCTCAGTGAGAGGAGTAAAAGGAATGTGAGAAAGGTATACAGGAGAGGGCGAAGCGTAAGGTGATATCGTTACTCTATAGGCAGCTCAGGTAACAGTCAACAGAGTAAAGATGATCCTGGCATTTTCTTTAGGGAATAAATGAAATGTCTATTTTAAATAGCTGCTTCAGATAGGCCTTTTAAAAAAAAATATCTTTAATTAAAATAGTTTGGATGATTGATGGGATTTTTTTTTTTGAAAATATATAGCTGACTTCTTATTTCGTTTAAACCAAGAGTTTTTGAAGACCATGGGAGATGCAGAAGAGCTGATCATGCCAACTTTTGATTAAGGATTTAGTGAGTTTATGCGAGACATAGGATGTGCAAATTGAATTTCTCCTTTTCTTCTGGGAATTTGAAGCCATATCTATTGCTAACCAGGAGAGTGTTTCAATAATCAGATGGTGTTTCTCAGTTTGTGGATTGTAGGGCTCCCAAGGATTTTAAACAACTTGGGTCCCCCAGGTTGGGGGGCATTTGTGGATGTTACATGAATCGTGGATCCACTCACTGCTAGCAGCAGCTCAGCTCTTCAAGGGATGGGGGATGAGACCCATTCTATGATTCTATGTCTCATATCTGCAGCCACCAGTTAGTTAGGGCCTCTGTTTTAGACTGCTGATGTACTGTCTTTGGTGTTGGTCCCAGGTTAATGTTCTCCTGTTCCCATGTTACACCATGCTGCCTTCCCAGTCATGCTGAAAGTATTCTTTGTAGATCTGTACTGTAAAATAGATCAAGAAGCTCATCTGGCTTAAAAAAGCATTACCTGAGTGAAGGAGTGATGTGCAGAAGGTTAATGTTTCAAACACAGTTGATGGCAGAGAATTGGCAGGAACAGCTTGAGCCATTATTACCATCAAAGCCAATGTAATGTCAAATCACGATTTGAGGTGCTGCTGACTCAGGGATTTACACAAAGACAGATGAGTCAAGTAGGTGTTGGACTTTCAAAAAGAAATGCACAGAACTATAGGCTGTTCTTAATGGAACACTTCTGTGTCTTCTCTTGAAGCTTCAGAAAAAATACTGAGATCACTGAGAAGAGAAGGAGCAAGGATTACCTTGATTCCCTAATCTACGGGCAAGGTCGTCGTTTGGGCTCTGGTTTCTTCTCCCAAGGCTCTGTGTCAGTTTTTCAGTGATTGTTTTACATAAAAGCCCCCAAAAACTTGGTGCACAAATCAGAAACAGGGAGCACATTAGAGAAAGAGGAGATTAATAAATTTGGGGGATGGAAATGCTTCTGCAACAGCTTACTTGATCGATGTTTATGACCTTTTACAATCACATTATATAAACTCTTTACTACTTGCATTGCTGCTGCTTTGCTTAGCCCATCTTGGTTTTCCAGTGTCAGAAGAAGGGCCCACCAGGGTAGTTCTGTCAGCTATACTGCCTTTATAGCTATAGAATCTGAGTAAGACTGGGCTTTGTATGTGTGGTGGAAACAAGGAAGGGTACAGGTGGTGTTGATGTAGTGGAGTCCCAAGCACAGATAGCAGAATAGTACTGCAAATGAAGTCTTGATTGCTGAGAGCTATGCCTTTTAAAAATAGTTTTTAATGGATTATTTAAATATGATTTTGTGTATTCTAGTGCTGGTATCGATAAAGAAACAATTGCTGGTACCAGTTCACCACAGGCAATGTTGGATCACCATCCAGCCACAGTCATGATGGAGTTGCAGTCGGAAGAGGATGTCAAACCTCCTCCTTCTTTGATTATAGACTCACAGCAGAATGAGAACGTAGAACAAGAGGAAGAACACCAGCTGGTTCATATTATGGAGAGGTCTCCTTCAACATCAGTATCTTCAGTTGATATGAGAGTGATGATGTCTCCCTCTCCTGTACCAAGAAGAGATGAGTTTTTTAGGCTTGAGGTTGGAGAACGCTTTAGACCAATGTGTGGGTATGACCCGCAGATGCTACAAATGCTGAAAGAAGAGCATCAAATAATACTAGAAAATCAAAGAAAAATTGGTCTTTATGTCCAGGAAAAAAGGGATGGTTTGAAAAGAAAGCAGCAACTGGAAGAAGAACTGTTGCGAACAAAAATTAAAGTAGAGAAGCTGAAGGCAATACGACTACGCCGTGATCTGCCAGAATACAGCAATATCTAAATATTTTATTACTTCTGTCATATTCTTTGAAATACTTAATAATACATGCTTTTGCCCTAGCAAAATTGATCCTTATGCTAATATGGGTGGATCAAAATCTGGGTTTGAGAGATGAAAGCATCTTTTCCATGTTGCTGTTTGTGTACCTTAGAACAATACCTTGTCTGGATTTGAATGCAGCAACTCTTCTGGTCTGAAGTAAAATCAAATCCTGTGTTAAGTGTTTAGGCTGATACAAGTCCAAACCTTTAAAATATTTCCAGTTATCTCTATTAGAGTTGTGATGAGCTAATGGAAATTTAGCTCAGCTCTTTTTAAAAATGTTGACCATATGCATTATTTTTTCAGGAAATTACCTATCCTTTAATATGTTATTGAGTTACAAGTTAATAAATGCATATTAAAAGGAGAAAGAAGAGGCTATGCTTAAATGTCTTATTCTTTTTAAGTTGGTAAATCTTATGACAGTGGTGAGATTTTGCTGATAAATCAGCTTGGATAAATAAGCTTGGAAAACAAAATTACTGGATTGTTATATTTTTTTAATGTTCAGTAGACAGTTGAATAAATGTACATATTTTTCCAAGTTTAATTGTTCCCAGTGCAGGAGTGTTTCCATAGGATGTTGTCCAAGTATAGAGACAATGAATGCAATGCTTGGTTTTTAAAACTGCATGCATGTGTAATTTGTGTGTACAGTTACCATGATGGTATATTCAGTTATAATAATTATACTGGTGATCAACCACAAAAAAAATGTCTAATTTCCTCATTTGCATGCATAATTACTCCAGTGCATGTGCAGCCGAGACAGTTGCAGGTGCCTTTGATCAATATCACTCTGACTATAAGCTACCGAGATGAAATAGTTTCTGTATGTAACACGTGACTTGAAATCAACAGGAGGTTCTTTGTTATTCTGGGTACCTTTTATAAATGCTGTTGTTCTGGTCTTTCGATTAGTTTCAAATAAAAAGCCCAAAATGAAAGAGAAATTGATTCTTCTGTCTGTCCTAGTAGCAACCGTTTCCTCGGCAGTTACGATCAATGTTCATAACTGGAAGAAAAATACCTGGAAAGCATAAGTCTCAGATGATTGAGTTCATAATTCTTCATCTCCCGCCTGTTATGAATGGATCCACAACTGCCTTAGAGGTTCCTTGTTCCCTCTAACAATATTTTCTCCTGCCTCTAGCCTTTAGCACAAAGAAAGGAAATTATGTACAGCATCGAGGAAAAAGAGGGAACAAAGGAGATGTAATTCCTCTTGTGCTTCCCATCTCTGAGGGCTCCAACAACAAAAAGAAGAAAAGCAATAGGAAGGAGAATTCTTCTCCCGTGGCCGCTTGTAGCTGCTGCTCCTGTCACCACAGTTTTCCCAAACTTGCTGCTTTCTCCACTCCCACAGATCCTCAGCGTGCGAGCATGGGGCACTGCTCTGCATCAGCAGGCTCTGGATGAGGTAAGCTCGCACCTCCTTCTCGGTCTTCTGAGTGAATTGCGTTCCCATTGCAGTCCCAGGGCTGAATGCTTATTAAAAACTGAAGGCTGGGAGTGTGTAAGTTTAATTGAGGGGTTACTGGAGCTTAAAGAATTGTAGTTAAAACTTTTCAATAGTGATAGAAGAGAAATAATCTGGACTGTGGGTGCCCAGGGTGACTTTTACAGGTTACAGGTGGAAAGAGTAGAGGAACCAAGCCTTCTCTTTATAGACTGAGGAGAATTAGGCAGTGAAAACAGATGTGGTCAATATGGAGCTCCCTAATACTTTTCCGATTGTTTTCTAGAGAAGAGAGCACTGTGCTTGTTCTGTTGGGAATTTTGTGTGCATTGAAAACGATGGTGCCTGAATAAGTGGCCTCTGTTTCTGCACAGTCCTTGGCTTTATGCTCTGTTTCTCGGTTCAAGGACATTGATCTGGTTTTGTGTAGCTGGAAACACTTCAATGAGATACTCACTTCCCTGAGTTTACAAGCATCTGAATATTGGCTTTAATAAATAAATCAAGATTTTATTTGCTCTACTTTGCCATCTGAAATGTGCTTCTCAGAAATGGGAAACAGAACTAAATTCTCTGCACTCGGCTTCATTTGGAAATGCCCGATCTTATCCTTTCAGTTGAAAATCAGGATTTTGTTTTGCAGTGACAAGGAGTTAATTTCTGTTTGTTGTTTCTCTCTTTACATATTATGCAAATGAACAAATTTTTAATAGTTCAGAAAATAATTCTAATACAGCTCATCGTTTTGCAGTGAATTGCAGCTACTCGTGTGTTGGCCATCAAAATGCTCTAGAGACTTTAGAATATTTTCTGTTGAATTCTCTGGTCTCCTTGAGCTAGATGAAGAGGTGACCTCTAGGGTTTCTGTCACCATGGGACTAGAACCAGAGGAATTTCCAGTCTTTGCAGTCCTTTCTGAACTGAAAGACGTGGTAATTGTGAAAACAGGACTTTGGGTAGATCAAAGTCTCTCTTGTGTTCCTGATATCGGATGGGGAGGGATGCAAAGTAGTAAAAAAATAAATACACTGGCCTGGTCAGAACTGTCTTCCTATAATCAGTGTTCTCCTGTGTTTGGTTCTTCTTTGTCTCATTCCTTAGTGGAAGAGCTCTCGTTATTATCTGTAGGTAACACTTCTGGTTCACAGCTCTTTCATGCTTCTCCTTTCCGTTCTTCTCGGTTGTGTTTCTTTTGGTTTTTGGAGGAGAAATCTCTTGAGTCCATGTGTAACTTGCTTGTTTCGATATCAGTGACATGACATTTATCTCCTTTCACTACACAAATGTTTTCTCCTTCAGTGACATTATATTGCTCTGTCAGTGCGATACGGTGCTGGCTACATATCATACCCTTCCTTGCTGGTGGATCTGCACGTCTTTCTCACCCCACATCTGCTTTGCAGTATCAGGTTATCTGTCTGAGCCAGACTTCTCACTTCTCAGTGCCTGTTCCTGGTTTTTTTCCATGTATTCCTAATGTGGGTACATGCACCACAGCTGTGGCTAGTCCTTCTGGACCCTGGAGTGCTATGAATTTTTACTGTTCCAGCAAATGATATTTCATAAGCACGTGGGAAAGGGATGGTAGGAACCCTTTCCCTGCCTCACCCCCTTTCTTACACTCTTATTGCTTTCATTACATCTGGCAGTGCCATTCCCAGTCTGCATGTTTATAATGTACATAGTACAAGCAGAGTAATTTTAGGCAAGGGCAAATTTCCACCATGTGTTCATGTCCTTCTGCTGAGATAACTGAAATAAACAGGCTCCAGGGGTAATTTAATTCTCAGCATCTAATGGATTGATGTTTAGGATTAGAATAAAAAACTGTAACTGGGATAACTTTGTGATAATTGTGATAGCATCTTGTGTAACTTCATCTGTCTGAGTAATTGTTTAATGATCAGTCTATAATTTTGTCATCTGCTGCCTAATTATCTTGTTTGTTTGGTCCCTCCCTTCTTTGCCCTGTAAGCTTTTGACTCCTGTGAAATGGGCTTAGTTGATGCACTTGCCTTAGATCAGAAATTCTTACCCGGTAAAAAAGGTAGGAGAGACATATATTTCCAAGACCAGGAGAGATGACTTACAGCTAATCTTGCTTGTCATACTCCTGTTTTCTAATATCTTCTACCTCTCTGGCTTCACTTTCTTTATTTTATTTATATTTCTACACATTTTCTGGTTTGGGATTATTTTTCATGCAGACTAGAGCCTGCTTGTCATCTTCTTTGGGTAGACGTTATGTCCACTGGATTTCCAGTAGGCAGAGTCATTAAGTTACCTGTGATTGAGTTTGTTCTAAGGAGGAGGAGCAAATGGGGAATTGTGGTGCCCAGGCTGGCTGACTAAGCTGTCTTTTAAAGTGCTTTAGGATGGTTCCATATGAATTTTAACTTTGGTAAAATCATAAAAAGGTTATTCATGGACGTGATAAAGTGGTGTTTTTCTAGTATGTTGATTGTTTTAAGAAGAATGCCTTTTAGTATTTGTCCAGGTTTTAAAATGCATAAAACGTAGCTTCTCAGTGTGTATTCCTAAGAGGTCATGCTTTTATTCTGTTTTTAAATATCCAGCTCTTCAATCATTTGAAAAATCTTGTCTAAGTTTTTGGCTTTTTTTTTTTAAATGTGCTGTTTACAGTAGCTAAAATAATAGTCTGTCAGCTGGGTGTGTAGCACATGAGCAAATGTCTGTCATTCTGTGTTTTACCTCTGCTGAAAATGCAAGTGGCAGCAGAGTTGCCTGTGTAGTGATGGTTGCTCTTCAATGGCATTCAGCAAGTCTGGGCAAAGTTTCCTTCATGATAAATGTATGATTTCCTGAAGTTTTATTGAAGACTAGTTAAAAAAAAAGTAGTCTCTGTGAATTCTTCCTTGAAAATTCTACAGTTGCTCACTGCTAATGCAGTTGAAAACCTCGGTTGTGATTTGTGGGTAAGATGAGGATGAGGGTCAGAGAACCCAAGGGAAGCTCAGGCATCTGCAGGCACTGGCATTCCCTGCTGCCCCTGCTTTTATTCTGTGCTGTGGGATTTCACACAGTTTTATCCTGGTGATTACACAGGACGATTTGTTGGTGTATCCAAACATCTCTGAATGAACCTAACACCTTGTTTGACTCTGTGTAATTCACACAAGAAGAATATAACATAATTTTCATTGAATACTTAATCAGCAGTTACTCCACATGATTTATGACTTTAACGTGCTGTTTAGCAAAGCTGCAGACTTGAAAATTCCTTCTTTATATTTTTTTTTGGTATTTTCTGTATGCAAATAGAATTTTTTAAAAATTAATTGTTTCTGGCTATTTCCTCCTGGCTCTTGATTTTCATCTCTAGTTAGCATAATCACAATAATTAGCATAATTTAACATAAATGGCAGCTAAAAAATAATTCCTCTGGATTATAGTGCCCCATGCTCAGTTGGTGTCAGGACCCAATTTGGTTAAAGCTCAGTCATTTATTTTGTTTTTACAATATTCTGTCTGTTGGCATTTGCTTACTTGGTATGTCTTTGTGTGATCCTTGTCTACATTATTAATGCTTTCTCAAAAACGTCTGGTTTTGAAGCTCAGAACTTTCTGCATGCTTAAAATCAGTAAATCAGTTTATAAATTACTGTGCTGGTGTCTTCGTTTTTCCTTTAATTTAGAAGTGAAACAATAGGACAAAATGTGTATCTAGTTTGGGGATAGGGAGGAGGGATTTTGGACTGCCTGCAGCTGGTTACTACAACGTTATTTGTTTCCTCTGTTGTATCAGATAAAATCTGTTGCAGTAGTCTCGAGTCAGATCTATTATTAATTGTTGATGTCATCTGAAAGAAAGTGATTTATCATAAATCTTCAGTGCTTTGCAGCTGAATTTTGCTCGACTGACTTGTCCATACTGTTAAGAATCCTGTTCTGCAAAGTCCAGAAATGTTTGTGTGGTGTGTACTATATAACCAATTTTACTTCTCTGTGAGGGGAGATTTAGATTAGATATTAGGAAGAAGTTCTTTACTGTAAGGGTGGTGAGGCACTGGAACAGGTTGCCCAGGGAAGTTGTGGATGCCCCATCCCTGGAAGTGTTCAAGACCAGGCTGGATGGGGCTTGGAGCAACCTGCTCTAGGGAGAGGTGCCCCTGCCCATGGCAGGGGGGTTGGAACTTAATGATCTTTAAGGCCCCTTCCAACTCTGACCATTCTATGATTCTATGTGTAACATTACTATTGCTGTTGATACATTATCTGTCATAACATGGCATTCACTTAGGGGTGCACCTGTGAGCCAAAACTTGCTATTTTTGACTTGTAAACTCTCCAGGTCTCACCCAGGTGATGTTCACGTTGCTGTGCATTGGAAGGAAGCTTTGGCAGTAGGTTGTACATCATACTGGACCTCCAGGTGACATCGGTAGCATCAGCTCTCAGTTTGGCCAAACCCCTTTATGCTGGGTTACCTCCTCTCAAGCTGTAATTTGCGTGTTCTCAGCCTTTTTTCTGTGACCCAGATTGAGGGGAGAATACGCTGTTTTGGATGCACTGAATTTTTATCTTCTTCCCTTTGTAGTGTTCTAGTTTCTCTCTGCTTTTGAAAAAGTACTTGAAATTTGGCACCAAGATGATTCCTATAAAACCTCCCTCGAGTCTGTCTAATTCGTAAGTCACTGGAAAGCACAGAACTTGGTCATTTTCAGTTTGTTATACTTCAGATATAGTCCCTCACTGAATTCTTAGGAGAGCCTGTCCAACCTGGGCACGTTTCACTGTTGAGAGAATGGTGATTTCCTGACTTTGAACACCTTGAACAAAAGCAAGAAAATGTGTTCCTGGTTTTGCCAGTAGCAAGCCAGGCCGCCTGGGTGAGGATGCCACTTTGTTTAGATCCAGAGAGGGTGACAGATGACACTGAAGATCTCAAGCACAATTCCCCTTCTTTCAGGGCCGTCAGGATTTGAAAGCTCTTGGACTGTGCAGCTGGAATGGCCCAGCTCTTCTGTGAAAAGTTCAAGACCAGCAGTAGCCTGGAAAATTCGGCTGGTAGCTCTGTGGTTTGGGATACTGCATCGTGTGTGCCCAGGGGAGGGCTGAATTAAGCTTGCTTAGGGAATTTAGCTGTTATAGAATCATAGAATGGTTTGTTATCATTGTTTCTGCCAGACAAACTTTGTTCCTTTATGAAGAGATTTTGTTACGTAGCTGTATGTGCTGATTTGCTGTAGTTGAGTTTTGAAAATACACAATTCCTCAGTCAGCTTCCAAGATGGTACTACGGTGGTTTTTCAACAGTCGAGAAGTTGAACATACTTTGATAGTTTCAGATACTTTAGCTCTGAAGATCATAGAATCATAGAATGGTCAGAGTTGGAAGGGACCTTAAAGATCATCAAGTTCCAACCTCCCTGCCATGGGCAGGGACACCTCTCCCTAGAGCAGGTTGCTCCAAGCCCCATCCAACCTGGCCTTAAACACTTCCAGGGATGGGGCATCAACGACTTCCCTGGGCAACCTGTTCCAGTGCCTCACCACCCTCACAGCAAAGAACTTCTTCCTAGTATCTCATCTAAATCTCCCCTCCTCCAATTTAAAACCATTCCCCCTCGTCCTGTCACTAGACTTCCTGACAAAGAGTCCCTCTCCAGCTCTCCTGGAGCTCCCTTCAGATACTGGAAGGCTCCTATCAGGTCTCCCCGGAGCCTTCTCTTCTCGAGACTGAACAGATGCCCAGATGTAGTGGGCATCTGTAAAGATGTACAGTAGAAACACATCTGCTCTTTTTTTGGATCTCACCCTTCTCTGATGAGTATGTTCATGTGCATACATACGTGTACACACCCAATGAGATACGCATTTGGGAAGCTGATAAGAGGAGCTGCACGTGCTGCAGAGACTTTTGAGTGACATCAAGAGTCAAGGAAGTCCCTCAGGAATAGCAGGTGGACCCGTTCTGCTGATGGAGAGCTGCCACATCTCCATGTCTTTGAGAATTTTCTTATGTAAGTGGTCAGCTCAGGACCAAAAATAGGCAGGGTTGACACAACACGGACTCTGTTAAAAGCATCCTGAATTTATGGCTCCCTGCATGGAATCACCTTATTAATTTGCATTAGAGCATCTAGTTGCACTTAATTTTCTTACACACAGGATCAGCAAAGGCAGCACAACAAGCACTGCTTACCTCCACAAGGATAAATGTCTCCTCTTCCCTCCTTCCTCATCTTCCCTGGTCCAGTTTTGCTTTCCCAGTAAGAATTACAACTAGAGCTCTAGGTTTTTGTGCTCGGGCCATAAATATTACTTTCCTGCTTGGACTACCGAATGGATTACATTTATGTACATCAAAGTTATGTAACTTGCCTTGGAGAGATTACTCTTTCCCTTTCCAAATATTTCGTCAGCCACTCTGCAAGTAATCATTGCTGCATAACACATGAAAATGCTCAAAAATATGACTCATCCTTTGTCTACCTCTTTCCAGGGTAATGTCATAAATTTTAAACAGCCCTGTTTAATTAATTTAGGATAGGAATGTATTGTGTTTCATGCTTATGACAGTGGGCGTAAGGTTTATTGATTATCTTTATTGTAAGGACTCTTTATTATAATCCAGGAAAATCAAAGTTGGCCATTAGCAAACAGAAACTACATTAAGGTGGGGTTTTTGTGCTAAAACCAGATGTTAATATGAAGGATACCTCATCTTAATAAATCCCATTCTGCCTGCTTGCTCTTTGTTACAGATCTAAAAGTCTTTGCATTTTAGGAACAGAGTAGGCAGCACAGGAATCTAGTTTTATTTTTACTATAAAGCAGTAGAAGTAATAGCAAGTGCTCAAGAAGGTGCCAAACTTTGTATTTTCAAAGTACTACGTATGGATTTTGCTGTGTATTTTCCATAAAATTTAACCACTAAAGGATGCATCCTTACATCTGTGAACACTGATTCAGAAATGAACTGCTCTTTGAGATGGCTGCAATAGTCTAATACCTATTTCTTAGTAATTTGGCTTTTTTGTTATTTAAATACTTCGAATTTTTTCACTTAAATCCCATTTGGACTATTGTTATTGCAATAAAACATTGAGTATTTACAGAAGTATAGATGTTGCATTCTGTCATGACTTTTGCACTTATTGTGCTAAGTAAAAGAGCCTTTACTGGACAAATCAATCAAAACAACTTTTTGGTGCGGATGGCAACATGGAGAAGTGCAGTGAACAGTCAGCTTGGATGGCATCTGACTGGTCCCAGGGCTTCAGCGGGCTGATGTGGCTCCCTGCGCCGCGCGATGCCTGCAGCCCTTCAGAATCCTCAATGATGCTGCTTTTCCCTTTGATAATAGGTCTTGCACATCTATTTCTGTGGGCTTGACAGGAGCTTTCAGCTGAGTTCATTAAATTTTTACAACGGAAGCTGGAGTCAGTGGGATTTTTAGACAGTTGAGAGGTTTAGGAAGAACAGTTTTCTGCCGTGGAGCTATAATTTTGAAAGCATGTATTCTCCATGCTCCTTTCTCTGCAGCTGAGACCCTTAAGAGGTAAATCTTTCATTAAAAGGTGCTGAGAGGATTGTTCCTACGTGTTCAAACTAACTACATCTACCATCTCTATTGTTGTGTAGGGAAAGTTCCTATTTGAAAAGAAAATTAAGGTTACAAACTTAAGCACCCCAAAACTTGCAAATATACACAACCTGAATTCAGCCATCTCCTGCTGTTGGTTGTAGTCATTAATTACATGATTATGGATTAGATTTCTGGAGGCTTCCTTGCCAATTTCAGTTCACAGAATGGACTGTTGTCCACTTAGCAAGTTACTATTCAGTGTTTTCTTTCCACCTCTTTGTTCATTTATAGACTTATCCGTTATTTTCAGCACACTATTCAAACTGTTTTGAATTAATTAGCTAATATTTTGTTTGGTTTTTTTTTTTCTGGTGCCCATCATGATAGCATCTGAGTGCTTCACGGATATAATTACGTTTCACAGCATCCTTGTGAGATAAGAGGTTGGGATAATCTCCGCTTTCTAGGAGATAATGCAGGAATTGAGGCGCAGAGGAAATAAAACCAAAAAGTCAAGTTATGACTGAAGGTGCAGAGTGAATCATACGGGACTGCATTATCTCAGTGCTATAGTATATTGTACCCTTCATCCTCCCAAACCACAGCTCCCATTTGCTCCTGTGAGCCTTCACTATTGCTACAAATGAGACCGAATCACAAATTGGACAAATGTTTAAAAGCTGAAAAGTTGGGGTTAAATGACATTCCTTACACTCCAGAAGAACTCCAGAAGACGTGCAGACCTCTGTGAGGGTGGTGAGGCCCTGGAAGAGGTTGCCCAGGGAAGTTGTGGATGCCCCATCCCTGGAAGTGTTCAAGGCCAGGCTGGATGGGGCTTGGAGCAACCTGCTCTAGGGAGAGGTGTCCCTGCCCATGGCAGGGGGGTTGGAACTTGGTGATCTTTAAGGTCCCTTCCAACTCTGACCATTCTATGATTCTATGAAAATCCAGTTGTCTGAGGCACTGTTCACCTTATCTAACCACCAGGCAGGACGTTGTGTCTTTGCAGCCTCTTTTTTCTTGCTGCTGCCAAGCAGTTCACTTCTCTGCACTGAATGAGCAAGAGGTGCCACGTCAATGTGGTGCAGCATGTTTTCTGTGAAGACTTTATCATTAATGCATGCACACGATGGGGCAGATCAGGTCACCAGAACAGTCTTATTTTTGACATCTCCAAACTTTCCTCAACTTCACAACCTTAAATCTATTCACTTAGTGGAAGCTGGGCTTTGGGGCATGGGGTGAGGGGTGTGACCTAGTTTTGTACTATGGGGTTGCGGATGTTAATCTTTTGGCTTTTAGAGCAAATTAACATTTCTAAACAGATGATTCCATATAATTTGATGTTTTCATCTATGCATGACATGCAAGGTTGGAACTCTTATCTTTATCTTTTGGGATAATAAAGTGAATGAATACATTAGGAGGTCACTGGAGTCAGTGTAAACCATTAACATAGTGCTCTGTGGTGTTTTGCCCAGTGAGTTTTGCATGTGTTTGCTGACAGCAAAAATCTTGAAAGGCTGAACATTTTTCAGGTTGACGAGCAAAAAGTACCAAAGGGACTTGGAGGAAAACAGTCTGATGATTCAAGCTTTAGCTCCTGCTTTGACTTCACCAACTAGTCCACGAGAAATTAGTTGTCCAGTTCTGTGTCCTGGACCAGCTTCAAACTCAGAATTCATTTGGGTTTGTCTGGCAGGGTGTGATGGGTCAAATGGATCCAATTGAAAAGCTTAATTGCCTCCATCTCTTATGTTGCACCTAAATCTCCCTTTGCTCTTCTCCCCGAGTCCTACCCACATGGAGAGCAGCTGTAAAATTCTGTAAGGTTATTTAGAAAAGCTATAGTAGTTTTATGTTGACTACTTTTAATTCTGCTTCGATAGTCTTAAACTTTGAATTAGGGAAAAAGTTAAACTAGAAGGCAGGGGCAAGAGGAGTGGGCCCTGTTTACCAGGAGATTGGGTTGCTCTGAGTGCCCTTCTGGGCTCACCTGCTTGACATCTCCTGTGTAGCAATGCCATATTGTCCTTCACTGATTTCTTCCACTGTCACTTTTTACTTTATTTTCCCTATCACTGTCTAATCAGCTCTTGTTCTCATTTCTTCCCCTCAAGACTTTTCTTGATATCCCTTGGTTGCTTCCAGCTGTTTGTTTTTCAGTGAACTTTGAATTTTGAGGGACAGAGATGACAGTAGTAAGTTTTTCTTGCCCCAGTTTCTGCTTAGAAAATCCCAACTCTCTCCCTGCTGCTTGACTCCTATACTGGACTGCAGTCCCAGTCTGCCCCAGCTATTTTCCCCATCCCTTCTCCTAAAATAATCTGTTGTCTTTTCCTTGCTTAGTTTCTAGCCTTTCCCTGGCATGCTCTCCTTCCAGCTCAGACTTACAGTCTTTTACTTGGTTGTCAGTTTTCTTCTGGTTTAACATCAGCCTTCCTTTCCAGCAGCAGTCTTTCTTTGCGGGCTTCTTCTCCCAACCTGCTCTTCCTTGTAGCTGGTCCTTGTTCCTCCCTGGTTGGTGTCAGGAGGGGAGATGATGTCTCTGAAAGAGAGAGACCAGGAAAAATTGCCTGCTTGGTGCTCTTGGAAGAGACCCAGCTTTGGTCTGAGCAGTGGGAGCTGTGACTACAGAGAAAGCTGTTCTCAGCCTCAGTTAGAGCTTGTCCAGTGTGTAATCCCCAGGAAATTAAGCTGCAGAAAATGTGCAAACTGCATTTATTTCTGAGAGCTTTTAGCTTTCAGGAAGGGAAAAAGTTTTACCCCAGCCAAAAGAAAAAGGAAGCACCATTTTCTCCCTAGATTTTTGGATTTCTTTTTCTTCTCCAAACTGTTGACTTATTAGAGCTTCCACAAGGAGTAATAGTTTATTGTGACTAAAGCTGTATTAATCTGTGATTTTTGTTCTCATAAACAGTGATTTTTCTTTCACTGAAACTTTTTGTGGACATTGTGCAAGTGTGTCAATAATTATGCTTAAATTGAGACAGCTGGTGTGGAGGATGGTGTGTGGACTGATGAAGGCTTGGCAAAGTTATCAGCTGTGTAAAGTAAGCTCAACTTCTGCAGATCCCTGTAGTAATGCACATTCAGCAGCCCAGAGGCTAGTTTGGAGTTTCAGATGAAAGCTCTGCCTGTAAAGTGATTTTGACACAGATGTGTACAAATATTAAAATATATTTGATCCTTTGCATTTTTGCTTAATAATAATTGTGGTTGTAAAACAATGATGTGTTTTTTAAAGAAAATATTCCTGCTTGAAATATCAGTCTTTGTGGGAGTTTGCTGATGATGCTGATGTGTGCAGGACAAATTACACAGTGTACATTTTGTGTTTAAAAGAAGGGTATGAAGCACTCCGTTGTAATCAGGTGACTCTGAAATATAATCCCAGCTGTCCTTGATTCCTATGGTTTTAGGGCAAGTCAGCTTGACTCTTACTGGTTGTGCTCCTTACAAAAGTCTCATAGAAGTGCTGTAGAGAAGAGTTATTACGTATTTTTCCCATCTCTGAGACACAAATACCCTCTTACATGTTGGTTTAGTATTAAGTTTATCATTAGACTAAAACTGTGTTGCAAATGAAGGACGATGCTATCTCCATCTTGTATTTTTTTAAATATTCCTGGGATATCTTGGGAATGTTTAACATACAAATCTTCCATACGGGATAAGACATTTAACTGCTATGTAAACATCTGTTCTGTAAATGCTATGAATTAATTTGATTAAGGAACTTTTTGATTACTTCCTTTACTCAGGAGACGGAGGTGATGCTGTCTCTGTGGAGCAGATCAATGGCACACGTGCAGAGTGACTGCACGGCCATTGAGTTCCAGCTGTGATTCATTCAGAGCCCAAATCTCCTTTTACCTTAGTCCAGATTTTTCACTCTTTAATTCCTTAGCACCTTAGAGCGTAATAATCAAAGCTTTAATGTTTTGCATTTTGACAATGTATTTTATTTAGTGGATTCAGATGTTGAGGGAAAACTCCCCATGGTTCTCTACTGGCTTACAAGGTGGAAGCTCAGGTGTGGAGGTGTTGGGTACCTTGGCAGGTCCTGTGGTTTCAAAATCACCCTGACCTAACAGTAGCTGCCACAAAAGAGGGAGCAGTCTCCCAGTCTCCTTGTCCCAAACTGCACATAGCCCTTCCCTGTATTGACTGTAGCTGCTGGTGGGATTGATTGAGCTGGCTTGCCTGCAGCTGGTGGGTGAGAAGCAGAAGCAGAGAGGGAAGGAAAGGTGAGCTGGTGGGTTTTGGCAGCGGCCTGTCCTGGGATGGGGCTCAGCCATCCATTAAACCACACCTCAGGCTGGGGTGTCTGCTGCCCTGCTCGCTGGAGCCTGCCCTGCTCCTGAAGGCAACACCCCTTTGCAGATCTTTGAGCTACACTGCACAGGCTGGAGAGGCACCTTGGGGTTGCCTTTCATGGTCTTTCATAATGCAGCTGCTTTCTTGGTGCCTTGGGAGTAACCTAACACACTTAATCAATGCATTTTCTCTAAATCCTGCTCATCAGAAACTGGTTAAACTAGTTTGCCATTGGAATGCTCCCCATCCCCTCTCCTGGATCCTGTCCCGCTTTCTGTAAATCATCACCTTCCTGAGGCTGCTGAAACTTTTCCTCGTATCAGCTAGGCTATGGTTTATATCCTGAAACTTAAGCCCTTGCTCTCTCAGCCAGAGGGAGAAAGCTTTTATTTTGTGGAAGCTTTTATAAACCTTACTAGCTACATCTTTAAAGTTCCCAAGCCCTTTGCTCTGTGAGGAAAGACAAGTCACTCAATAGGGTTCCTTCATGGTTAAAGCAACCAGGCTGGGCAGTTTGCTGTTTGGGAGAGAAATGAGTGTGCACAATTTCCTGAACTTTCCCTAACTCTGATGTACACATAGTTCCTGTTACTTATTATTTTTAGCCTAAACTGATTAACAGCCAAGCTCAGAATTTACAGTTGCAGTTTATCTTCCAGGGTCTCAGCAAACCCAGCTCTATTTAAGATTCTGTCCACGGTCAGTGAGCAGCAAGGGGTTTGCTGTTGAAACTGTATCACACACTGAACTTAGTCCCTGTGCCTACCATACCAGTCTCATTTCAGTTCCCGACGTGTTCCTGACACTGTATTTAACTAATTTGGATATTCTGCTGTTGCCCTGGAGTAAATCTTTGAAGCTAAAATAGGTGTGATGCTGAATAGAAACAGAAATGAGAGGATAAAAAGGAGGTTGGATGCAAGTGCCTGTTCCGCGTTGTTGGTGAACAGGTTTAGGTTATCTATTCAAGGAAATTCTATGGAAGATAATTGCAAGAGGATGTAATTATTTATACATTAAAATGTTTGATTTTTTGAAAAAAGAAAAATACCTTAGCACTTTTATCTGAAACTCTGCTGTAGTTACAGGTAAAGGGAGAATAGAAACGAGTAATTATTGGGTATTTTTATTGACAGAAATTAGGATAATTCAGAAGACAAATTAAGTAAGTAATCTGCAAAGGCTGTTATTTTCCACTTCTCCGATAGGAACTTGGTAGTATTATATGGAATATTGGTGCCCAGTTTGCTTCTCAGTGGGGGCAGGTTACTTTAGAAATCCTTTTTGCCAAAAATCCCTGTTACAAAATGCTAACAGTTTTCAGCCCTGTTCCTAAATTATTGGTTTTCTTATTATTTTAAATGAAGAGTTTGAAGAATTGTTATTGACCCAAGAGTTAATCTACTGGTGGTTTAGATAACACCATGCAGGACTCCCTGAGTAAAAGAGTAATGACCATAAAACATATCTCAGGGGTCACCAAATTCACGTGGGAGGTCAGTGGAGGAGACAAGGAGGTGGTCATTTGTTTATGGTGGCCGTCCTTCAAGAGAGAAGAGGAGGGTTCTGCAATGAAACCTCCAGTTCTTGCAGTAATAGTTACTTAAAAACTTAATATGAGGGAAGAAGTTGCTGATTAAACTAAGAAAATCAGTTTGAAAACCAAAGGGAAAATAGTTTTATATTTATCTCATTGAATCAGTTGACAGAAACAGTACAGAATTAAATTAGTCTGTTGTATTTTAAGCAATGTAGAGGTTTTCTTTCTTCCCACCTCCCCTCTCTCCTAAGCTCCTCCAAATCTTATCTTTTGCAGTTACTTGAAGATCCAATAGAGCTCTTTTAGCGTTTTGCAAAACTGCAAGGATTTATTCTGGCTCAGTTCCCAGGTTTCATCTACAAAGAACCCTCTGCTTCTCAGAAAGAGATGCTCTGTTCTGCTTTCTCATCCTTGCGCGTTGTGCCAGTGTTCAGTGGCTGCTCTGTTACCCCTTGGAGAGGGGGGTATCTGTCATATGAAACTCTACAGATCATAGAATCATAGAATGGTCAGAGTTGGAAGGGACCTTAAAGATCATCAAGTTCCAACCCCCCTGCCATGGGCAGGGACACCTCTCCCTACAGCAGGTGGCTCCAAGCCCCATCCAACCTGGCCTTGAACACTTCCAGGGATGGGGCATCAACAACTTCCCTGGGCAACCTGTTCCAGTGCCTCACCACCCTCACAGCAAAGAACTTCTTCCTCATATCTAATCTAAATCTCCCCTCTTCCAATTTAATACCATTACCCCTTGTCCTGTCACTAGACTTCCTGACCAAGAGTCCCTCCCCAGCTCTCCTGTAGGCTCCCTTCAGATACTGGAAGGCACTGAAGAAACATCCACCTATAGGAAATCCTATCCATGTTAGGCACTGTGTTAGCAGAGAGTCCTGTACAGACAATAAAACATTCGGAGAGCTTTGGGAAGAAAACTCCATTTGATAAATATAGCAACATTTTTCATTTCAATCATACTTTGTTAGTAAATGTTGGTCTGAAAAATTGCACTCATTTTAGGCATGTAACTTAGGAGTGTCTCACAGTTTTAAGAATATGTGGACTTGATGTAGAAGTGATAAAGTTGCCTCTTTATTGGGCCATTATTGTAAGCAAGAGTTTACTCTTGCTACTTCTTCTTTAAATATGTGGAAGTTTTGGAAAGGTTAGTCTGTGGAATAAACACTTTATTGTAACGCATTTGTATAGCATTGAGTCCCAGGTGGAATCAAAGGAGCAAACTGATTTAAGCCCTTAACCAGCCTGCATGGGTATTTTAATGAAAATTAGTCTGATTCTCTCTTTGAAGCTGTGCATGTGCTGAAAAGGAATGCTACAGATAGTCCTTGAGGTAATGCTGGGGACTTATCTACCATTACTTATGTTCCATTGCTAACTCTTGAAAGCATGTGTTTATTCTTAATCAATATTATAATCAGCTGCTGTCTTTTCTATTATGATTTCTGAGCCTTGTTACCTAAATATTTCCAATTAATTTTTATATCCCTGACACTTATAATTAGATAAGTGCTGACAAATCTAAATGAGTCTAAGCCTAGTGACAACATTTGAATTGCTGCAAGCTCACACGATGATCTGTGTCAAGATTTGCACAATAACTCACTTTTAAAGGGTGTAAGGAAAGCTGCAGAAGAATTCTTTTTGCATTATTACAGTTAGTTATTCTGCCATTTAGTACTAATGTCTTCAGCCTCAGATCTGGTTACTGGCCTCCTTTGCTCCCTTTCCTCAGTTTTCTTTTCCTGTCCTTGCTCCCAGCACTGTCCCACCTGGACCATGTTCTAATTTTCTCCTCTGGTTGTTTCCCTTTTGTTCATTTTTTTCCCCCCAGCCTACCCTTTTATTCTTTTTCCACTCCTAGTCTTGTATGTCAAATCAGGAGCTGGCTTACTAATGTACCAAGTAATGTGTTTTGCCTGAAAGTGCTTGCTTTCCAAAAACAGATCAATGGTTCCTATTTCAGGATGAGTCCTTGTGTGCTGTTCTGTCTTGGCCCAAACTTACCATGAGCCCAGGACAGGAAATACACCACTTTGTTTACGTAAGATGAATGCATAGATTGTACTTGATTTGTTTGAAATGCAAACGACTGTACAATTCATCAAGAGACACTGAGATGTTCTTTGTTATTTTATTTCCCTTTTAGATGCAACGTATTTGCCAGCATCAGGGACAGCAAAGGGAGCAGCCTCTCAGGAGGAACCTGACTGCCTCACGAAGTATTTCAGTGTTGTGTGGTGTAAGGCATCAAAGAAAAAGCACAAGAAGTGGGAAGGCGATGCTGTTCTTATCACAAAAGGAAAGACAGTAATATTAAAAGATATGGAAGGCAAAGACATTGGAAGAGGTACTGTAGGTTTGCATACTTGTGTGAGTGAACAACTGGCTGAAAATTATTGTGCTTTGCATGACAGAGACATGTCTCTCTAGGTAATTTGGAGTTCTCCCTACCAATGTCAACTGCAGGATGAAAAAACAGCAGGTTTTGGGGGTGAGAAGGAGGCAGAAAACTTCATATTTCTTACATGTAAGGCAGATACATGAGGGAGGCTGAGGCAGGCTGAACAACATTCACAGAAACAGCAAATGCTAGTCCAAGGAGAGAATCTGGAAACGAATGACTGTACAAATTCAACAGATGCCAAATGAGGGATAAGTGGTTGATTTTGGTTGCTCACATAATGCATTGGAGAAGGTGTTAGAATTAGGGGAAGATACACAGTTAGGTTTCTTGTCAATATTCCAGTCAGTAGTATGGCAACTGTGAATGTCAGAGGTTGGATCTGTACTTTTCAGCTAAGAATACTATCTTTGTCAGAAAGACAAGCGAACAGCAACGTTTTCCAGCCCAGCCAAAGTCAACTGTGTGGCAATTTTTAGTCTTGTAGTTTTAGCAGCAGCTGCTACTGTAAGACACAGTTTGGGTTGATATCAGAGTTAAAAATAAGACTTGCAGACTATAGGCTGCAGTCAGTTTGAAGCAGTAATTTTTTACTGAGAGCAAAGCAAGAATTAACTTTGCGAACTGAGCCAAAGATATTTTGTAAGGGAGTAGGATTGGACAATGTTGCTACAAAACATAATTTGATTAATTTTAGGGCTGAGATGGCTTCTCTGCTTCTTTGTTACAATCATGACATTGTTAGGACCAGGCAATTTTGATTTGCAAATCAGTTTGTGCCTTAGAAGTTAATTAGAATTTATTTATAGCAAAGCAATATGTGTACAGACTTGCTTGGTTTTGAAAAAGGCAGAGAGAAAGAGAGTAATGCCTGGAATGCCTCAGACACCACCCTGTTGTTCTTGTGTTGTTGGTTTTTTTTTCAAATCCTGTCTCCTTGAATTAGCAGAAAACACAATAGAAAAACGAATATTCTGGGTTTTGGTGTGTTTGATGGTGTGAGGGAGCACAATGATACCAGTGTCATTGGTGCTAACTTGCCCATTCAGAGTTGCTTTCAATGCTTGTTGTTGAAAAGAAAATCATAAATTGACCAATTAAGACAGTGTAAGTTTTAAATTTCTGCAATTATTCTCCAAGCCCATTGAGTGAGAAGGAAAGACCCAATAGTAGCACTTAACTCCAAAATGACATTTAATACAGGAAGTTTACAGTGAATGTGAATAAGCATCCAGGAATATTATTTTTAAAAGGGAAGAAAAGGACAAAGGGTGATTTTATTATTTATTTTTTTTTATTTAGGCATACCAACACTGGATCTAAGAAGGGGCATGGGAACCTAAAAGCAGCACAAGCTGCAGCTGGTTTCTAAGGCAGTAGAATATCTTACTTTTCTCCCCTGCAAATATCCTAATTCCTTAATAATTTGTTAGAAGAATTTAGGAAGTGCTCTCTTGTAATATGATGCATGTCATAAACGTTTGAGCTTTGCAGGGTGGCTTTTTGCCTTTCCTAAGTTCCCATCTATCCTTAAAGCCCATCTTATCTTAGACTCTTCAGAATGGAATCCAAAAGATCCTCCCCAGCAATACACCTGTATTCAGTATGTTCAGCTTGAAGCTCTGTAGAGATAATAAGAGAAAACAAAAAGGCAGAGCAAAGGAGAGGTCATAAATGCCCTCTCCTGGCACCTGGCTTGGATGGACAAGAGTTCTCTTGTGTTCATCTTCAGCTCTTTCCTGAAAGCAAGTGTTCTCCTTTCAAGAGCCAAACAAGGTTTGTCGTGTGCTTTTTGCATGCATTTGGAGGAGGGAAGAAACTATCTCCCTTTCTGTTTTGGCAGACTATTTTTCAGCACTTGCTTGGACTGTGAAACACCTCAGTAAATTTATTCTCTGAAGGCATTAAAATCTAGATCTTCACCTTCTAACCCTTTGGGAAAGGCACATTCCTAGAAGTAGGAGATCTGAGCTTTGCAAACAGGTCCCAGCAGTCTTTATAGATAGTGTTTGTTGGTTAAAATATGTGCTGAACCGTGGGGAATTTTGTCCCTTTCACAGGTGAGTGCTTTAACTGCGGGTCTACACAGTCATGCTTTTTAAATTTTTGGCCCAACTAAGGATCTAAGCCTGTTTATTCAAGGTGGCACAAATTTTGAGGTAGAGATGTGGCTTTGACCTCCCTGAGTTAAGAAAAGAAACTATATATATCTCCCGTTTCTTATCATAGAATCATAGAATGGTCAGAGTTGGAAGGGACCTTAAAGATCATCAAGTTCCAACCCCCCTGCCATGGGCAGGGACACCTCTCCCTAGAGCAGGTTGCTCCAAGCCCCATCCAGCCTGGCCTT
>VXBW01003904.1:1130820-1314136 GCA_013400375.1 Thinocorus orbignyianus | reverse complement strand
AGCCTGTCCAGGTCTCTCTGGATGGCATCCGTTCCCTCCAGCGTGTCAACCGCGCCACCGAGCTTGGTGTCATCGGCAAATTTGCTGAGGGTGCACTCTATCCCACTGTCCATGTCTCCAACAAAGATGTTAAATAGTACTGGTCCCAGTATTGACCCTTGCGGGACACCACTCGTCACTGGCTGCCACGTTATGTCAGAGCTTAAACCGATGGAGTGCTGTTTAAAAGAAGGAACCACTGCTCTTTCCTACATCTTCTTCTTAAGAGAAAGTTTCAGCTGCAGCTGTATTTTGTAGTGAGACTGATCGTATGTGGTAGCTGCTCTGAGGATGCCCACCTGGCAGAGTCCCTAGGGGCGCACAGAAAAATGAATTGGCTCCCTGATAGGTTTTGGAATGAGCAAACACTTGAGTTAATTGGTAAATACTGGCAAAAATCAGGCATCTGTGTTTCAGAGCATATGCAGAAGCAAAGATTTCAGATGCATATGAGTCCTTAATTGTAAAAAGCTCATTTAGAATTATTTTAGAAGTGGACTAGTGGTGTTCATGTCAGGACATGAAAGGAAGGAAAAAGGAGCTGGAATGAATGATCATTAGTTTTGAGCAAGTTTAATACTAAGGCAAGCTGCTAGATTTCATGATAGGGGGCTGTTTTTTGTAAATTCCCTTAAGTTCATATTTGACATTCAGAAGAACTGGTTGTGGATGATGATGACAGAATATTTGCTTACGTATTCTGTTATCTAATTCTGATTATTAGCACTGAAATGTAAAGGTCTGTTAAGGAGCTTTAGGAGTTCATAGGTGTAACAATTCAAATGCTTAAGAACCAAAAACCTGTTGACAGTTTTGGTTTCTTTTCCTGTAGATGAGTACTGATGTTAAGGAAGTCATATTTGCTGTGTTGTCCTAATTGCTAAATTTTTATATTCTTTTAGGTACTGGGTATAAGTCCAAAGAGCTAGACAGTCTTGATGAAGGCCAGACACTGATGATTGGAGGAAAAGAAATTGAAGTGATGGGTGTCATTTCAGCAGATGACTTCAATAGTGGCAGGTGTTTTCAGGCTGGACCTGCTTTATCACAAATGAATATGAAACCATTCTGTAAACCATTTAAAAGCGTCTGTCAATCCAACACTAAAGAGAATGTCCTCAAAGATTCTCAAAACTACAAACCTCGCCACGATCCAAATGCTTCAAGTAAGATTCAGACTTCTGATTTTCTTTAAGTGTCCTCTGGCTCTCAAAAAAAGTTGAATGTGTAACCAAAACTTTCTTCTTCCACAATGTATTACTATAGTGTTTCTGACATACAGTACTCGTAGTATTTCTATCAATATCATGTTGGGATTTTATCATGTGTGTTTCTAATGGGTGAAATGCTCTGTGCTGCATAAAGTTTCTCATAGATGTTACAGATAGCTGCAGAAACAAGTTAGAATAGTTTCTGAATGTTTTGCCAAGAAAAATGGGTGTATTGATCAAAGAAACAGCCTGACACATGCTAAACATTCTAAATGAGTTCCAGCTTCCCACTGGGGTTAGTGAAGCACTGATATAACACGGCAGCCCAGTAATTCTGGTGCAGAACCAGTAACAGAGAGGTTAAGCCGGATTCAAAGAATTGCTTCTGACCATGCCTGATCCTTCACAGCCAACAAGTGTAACTACGCTGTCCCAAACTCAACCAGACACGTTTTGGAATAAAAGTTGTGTTTTACAGTGCTGGAAGTACCATGTGCTGAAGAGCAACAGGAGCTCACAAACTGCAGAGAAACTGTGAAAGACAATAAAAAAAAGTTTCTATCCATTAGCAACAAAAGGAAGGCTAAGGAGAATTTCTGTCCTATATTGCGTGTGGGGAAAACATAGTGACCAAGGATGAGGAAAAGGCTGAAGTACTTAATTCCTTCTGTGCCTCAGTCTTTAATAGCAAAACCATTTGTTCTCTGGGTACCCAGCTTTCTGAGCTGGAAAACAGGGATGGCTGCCCAGGGAAGTGGTGGAGTCACCATTCCTGGAGGTATTTAGAATGTGTGTGGATGTGTTGCTGAGGGACTTGCTTTAGTGGTGGTCTTGGCAGTGTTAGGTTAACAGTTGCACTTGATGATCTTAAAGGTGTTTTCCAACCCAAATGATTCTCGGAGTGATCCTGCAAATGTTCAATAGCTGCAGGAAGTGGTGTTGCTTATCTAAACAAGAAGTACTCTTTTGTCTGTCAGTAACAAACCAGTTAGGAGCTGTATGGCTTTATCTTTTGGATGGAAGATAAAATGAGTTTAAAGAAATGTTACCAACAGAGCAATGCATATGTAAAAAAAAAATAGTTTGTTTTATACTCTTGCTATAGTTACACCTCCATCCTTTGTCTTACCTCATATCCTGCTGCTATGGGACTTTTCAAAGCTGCTGCCTGGCTGCTATGTAAATAAACAATGAAATCTTAATCAAGTGGTAATTAGTGCTAATATTGGCCCTTTCGTAAAGCAACCTTCTTAACACCAGCTTCTGGTCTGAATTCAACCTGATTATGTTGTGTCAAAGCATATTCCTTCCTCTGGTTGCAAGATGATACCACACTAGCTTTCTGACCTAAAATCTGGCTAAGAGCTGATATATTCAGAACTCAGACTCACAACTTTGCTGTTTCTGCACTAGTTTCTTAAAAAGCTGCATTTTATTCTATTTGTTTTTTGTGACTTCTGGTGAATTTGATTACCTTCTATGAGACTTCCCTAAGCTGCCTGATGTGGGGAGCCCTCAATGCATCAATAGATTGGACTTCACTCATTTAAGAGTTGCTTACACAGGAGAATCACGTGATTTATTTAACGTCTTGTTGCATAACCTCTTTCAGAAGTAACAGAGATACTTCACCAGACCAGCACCTTTGTACTGGAGCATTCTGAAGTTTTCATGTTGAGGTCTGTGACTATAGCTGATTAAAATGCAGCTTCTTCAAAATGGAAAGCCCTTTATCCCTGTGCTCATCAGAACAGAGCACTGTGACAAAGATGTAAAGCCTTGTCTTCCAAGTATGGTTTCTAACCTTTTAGTCCATTGCTCCTGCAATTCTTGTTTCTTCCCCATCTCTGAGGCTGCAAAACTTTGTCAGAAAAGTTACCTTCTTGTCACCATTGGCTCTGTTATATATACACACACGTGTAATTTGATGTAATCTGTCAGAACTCAACCCTTTGTCAGCTGGAAACAAAATCTCCCTGAGTGATGCGAGCCTTCAACCAACCTATTCTCATGAATAAATTATCAATATGGATCTGCCCTAGTGACATAAAAATACCAGCAGCTATAAAGTGCTTTCTCATTCTGTCCTCTGACAATACAACTTTTCAGATGTGTAGCTTCAATATAAGCAACCCAGTGTGGACATTGTCCAGCAAAATGGTGATGTTAGAGTTTGCAAACAAATTATGGTGAGTAAAGCTGTTACTCAGATGCTGCCCAATACTTCATGCTCTCTTTGCTTCTGTATGTCCTCAAACCTGTCAGCTTCTTTTATTCATGCACTGTGGCAGCCTTTGTCAGCTCACTATCAGTCCTTCCCTATTTTTTTTTTTTTAACAAATTGTTATCTTTTTATCTCAGTATCTCAGGCAGAGAAGACTTTCTGGGCAGCTGAAAGAATATCCCCTTGAAATGTAGTGTCTAGACTTTATATAGGTCATTGTTGATGTACTTTTTCTTATACTTTGCTTTCAGAAGCCTTTTAGAACTGCTTCTGATTTAACTCTGTGCATTCAAAGTCGTCATGCAACATTCATTAGGTAGGCACTTTCACTTCATGAAAAAAATGATTCTCAGATTTCTCAATTTGTCACATTTACCTCTGAGAAAAGCGCAGACTATTTGGAAGACCTCTGTAGGAGGGTTTTCTATTTAGAAGGCTGTCTGGATGTCCTGTTGGTAAATGCATTTTCTGTCTGAGAACGGCCAGGATATGAAACAGTGTTTTTAGCATTTTTGGGTCATTGACTTTATTCTGTACCTGAGTTAGAGAAATAATACATTTTGCTATCAGGCTGAAAATAACGCGCAATACTTGCATATGTTTTGAACTTCAAGATTCTCTAGTTATGCCAAGACCAGATGCAAGTCATCAGTGGACATTCAATAAGGCTGGTTTACCTGTGGTGGATGTAGTTGTGGATCCTTACGTTGTAAATAACCTGCGACCGCATCAGAAAGAAGGGATTATATTTCTATATGAATGTGTAATGGGAATGAGGTAAGATGATAATTATCCTTTTGGGTTTCAATACCTGTAATATTTTCATCTGCGTGTTGGAAATAAGACAATTGGAATGGGAAGATTTGAGCAATTGTTCAGTTAATTAATATTACTGATTTTCCCCAAGTAAAGATTGCAAAGCATTTTGTGACCTGTATGTAGCACGATGCTTGCTGTGGCTTTCGCAGATGTGATGAGAAGCTAATGCACCAAAAGACCTGTCAGTTCTACTGCAAATTCCAAGTGTTATAAACATGGATACAATCTAACCCGTGCTAAAGCACACCACTTTTTTTGATTTATAAATCATATAATTCATAGTTATTCATATAATTTGTAATTTGGGCCTTCAGAATCAAGAAGCTGTTGTACCAGCCTGTTGAAAAAAATACAGTATTATATTTTCAAAAGTATTTTCTCAACATGCCTTAAGTTATATACAAGTTTTCTAAAATATTAGGCAATGATTTTAATTCTAATAGAAGATTTAAACTATTTGGTTTTAGAAGACTAATGCAATAATTTAGAAAATGGAGACTTTCACTCTGAGATCTTCAGGTGAATGAAAACCTGCTGTAGAGCACGAGTATAAATAAGTTCTTTGTACTTCAGAAAACAATTTCAAGAACCAATTCCCTAATCCAGTTGTAAATAATTATAGGCATGTCTTTTTAAATGTTACCGTTGCCTAATTATATCTTACAGAGTTAGTGGCAGATTTGGAGCCATTCTTGCTGACGAAATGGGCTTAGGAAAAACATTGCAATGCATCACACTTGTCTGGACTCTTCTGCGTCAGGGGGTCTATGGCTGCAGACCTGTACTGAAACGAGCACTGATTGTCACCCCCGGGAGTCTGGTAAAAAACTGGAAAAAAGAATTTCAGAAATGGTTGGGAAGTGAAAGGATCAAAGTCTTTGCGGTCGATCAGGTAAGATTTATTTCTGAAAAGGGACTAGGTCATATTTGTCTCAGAATATAGGATTTTTTTCTTTCCCCTCTTTTTATTTTTTAATTTTAACTGGAGGCAAAAACTAGTAATTCTGTGTTAGTATTTATTTGTAATACTTTATTTCTCCTTCAGGTAATTGTCCATGTGGGCATTTAGCTGTCAGTAACCAGGTCATAACTCAAGCTCGCTTGCCCATGTAGCATATGTCTGTCTTTATCTTTCCTCAGGCTTCACCTTTGAAGATGTAAAAGGTGACACACTCCTCCTTGTGCCTCTTCAATTTAAGGAGCTTTCCATTGTCTGTCAAAGCTCACACCTTCTCTGATTTATGTAGCAGAGCATCTGCCTTGACTGACTTGTACTCCGTTTCTCTGGTAGTTGCTTTTGTTCTGTAGAGAAAACTTCTTCCTCTTTGTTTCGGCTGTCTGCTTCAGGTTACTTCAGAAGTTTATTCCCTTTACTGTCACTGTCAAGAATTATGTTTCTGTGGGGATGATTTAAAGTCTCATGAGTTACCAAGCCTAGAGGCTCAGTGTTAGATAATGTGAATATCTCTCATCTCTTAAAGAATGGACACGATCACAAATCTTAAAGAAGCAGAGTGATGCTCATCCCTGTCCCTCCTGTAGTGGAGTTCTTCCTGCGGGTAGTGACACTCTCTGTAGTGCCTGCATGAATCCCATGTTCTGACAAAGTATTTAATCTTTTAATCTCCTTGGTATATACGCTTAGGCTCTTGCCTTTGTTTTTGAAACATGAAACCCCTCCATCCTTTACTACAAAGACAAAAAGTTCTAGCACAGACTGTGCTTCAGCGACCTTTGTTGACAACATCAGGCAGGAAAGCACCTGGCCAAGTAAAAGACAAGAGAGCTCAAGGAATGAGGCTGAAGCATCACTGACTGAGGGCTTTCTCTGAAGGCAAGCTATGTCTTGCCCCAGTTACCCAGTGAGGTTTTCTTGCCATGTAAATTAGGCATGGCTAGATATCTCAATCAGAGGTTGGTTCCTCTCAGGGTTGGCATTCACGAAGCTGCAAGCAGGAGACTTGTTCATGCCTTCGTTAACGCACCTGAAGCTTTCAGATTCAAGCTCTGCTTTTTATAATTAACCATCCAGTTTTCCTTTCTGTAAGAGTTCTTGTCCCCGTGTCCATATGGAGTGGGCATTCATAACAGAAAAGAAAGAGAACTTGTCTGGCAAACTGTGGTTTCCATATGTACATTCAGCAATTTCCCACACCATTACTTTTTCCTTGCTCCTATATATTTGAATCGCACAGGTGGGAGGAAGCAGAGAACTTACAGTATCTGCTTTGGTGCTTGCAAAAAACTATAAATATATTTACTTTCCAAAGTTAGTTTTTGATCTAATAGTTCCATATGAATAGATTGAAGAAACAAATAGTACTTCATTCTAAAGATGGTGCAATTCTTACATGAATGCTTTTAGTTTCTTGCATTATCTTTATTGTCTGTATAGAAGAGTGAATATTTCAGATGAAATGGAAGCTTTCAAACTGTTTTGAAACTCTTTTGTAGAGCGTACAAGGTTTTGTAACAACAATTATTCCTTTTAATCCCACTCGCTGTTGTCAGACCCTTGAAATTGTCTTCCACCGAGGACAATCCACATGCAATAGCTGCTCTTTGCATCATTTGCTTTTCTTCATAACTTGTTTCAAGATGTGGAAATGAAGCAAAGTGACTTGTCAGGAACTGTGATGTGATATAGGTTAGGAAGAGAAACACGGAAGTTTCTAAAAAGTGGATACAAGGCAAAGTATAATATGGCAACATTCTTACCTGAAAAAGTAGTTAGAAATAACTGAAGGTTTTCTTGCAGTTTTTATGAATGATGTTGGGAGGAGAAAAGTTCAATTTGTTATGACCCAAAATGACAGAAGCTTTCATTTTCTTTTAATTTAAATAACTTTAATATTCTTACTCATCTCATTGGAGCCATTTGGATTGAGGACACCCAGCAGCTTTTAAGACTGTGTTCCCAAATAGGAAGGAATACATTGTCATGCAAAAGGAAGACACAATATGACTTGCCTGGGGTATAATGAGGTATTTCAAAATAATTTACTGTCTGTCTTCTCTGGAAAAACAGCAATTACCATACTGTTATTTCTCCGGTAGAACTTAAAAGCCAGAGCTTGTCTCAAAGGTTTTTTCTATTCTTGCCTGTAAGGAATACATTCAAAGAACTGGCAGACTTTTAAAAATGTGTTAGGCATGTTTTCCTCACTTTCACACTGAAACACTGCGAAAACTGATCCTAACCCTTCAGCAGCAGACTCTTCAAAAACCAGGACGTTACCTGCTCTTAAAATGTGATTGCAGTTTACTTCTGTTAAAATGCAAATGTCACGTAGAGGACATAGCTTTTGAAATTAAAGTGTCCATACAAAGATTGCATTTAGGTCTCGTTAATTCACGTTGCCAGCATCTGAGATGTGTTTGAGAGAACAACTCACAGCTCCTTCACCACTTGCAGAGCATCACTTCTACTGGGGTTGTTTTGGTCAAAATATCTGGAGAATTAATTAACTCAATATTTACATTGCTTCATGATTCAGCATTTTTTTAATTTACAGTTTGCTGGCTACACTGGATGTGGAATAGTGGGAAGAAGGGTCTGTTCAAAGAGTAAGTCTGGGATATTATGGAGCTCCAATACTAATTGACAATTGCTCCATATGTGTCCCTGGGCAACTCATTTAAACCTGTCGAGTCACTTCGGGTAATTGTGAAAATGGAGGCTATAATACATACATATCTTGCAGCTAGTTAAGAGGATAAATGAATTACTTGAAATTAGCTTGTAAATTTATTTTAATTTTCAGTCCATCATCCACTGCTGTTATTGTGTACAGCAGTGAATATATTAGATTTGGCTGCAGGAGGGTTATAATATGTCAGGACTCTCTGGCTTTCTTTAAAGGGGTTCAAACAGTGCAGAAGAGTTGATGATTTACCAGGGGAGGGATGCTGGAGGCAGGTCCCCGGTGTCCCACAGCTTTCCTCATGGTCTCAGCTCACACCCAGAAAGTGTAGGAAAACAAAGTGATTTCTGAACCCTGGGCATCTCCTGATGCTTGGCCATCCCAAGAGAAGATCAGAGGAGCGTTGCTTCTGTCCTCAGGGCTGCAGTGTGGAGCCTGAAATACTGCGCAAGGGCAACGTTGGATGTTGCCTACAGGGCTCCTCTGTGCTTCTGTCTGGAAATTTTTATGCTCCTATTTTGAAGCTGGCAGTAAAAAATACTGGCCAGGAAACAGGCAGTTAACTACAGTCCAGGAAACAACAGGAATGTTCAGGTCCAGTTTAAACACCTGGGGAAACTGGTGCTTTCCCTTGTCAGCTGCTCCTCACTACTCCTTGCTTCCTCCCATGCGTGCTCAGCAGCATGTGGGGACTGATCTCCCACAAGGTACTTTGTGTGATTAATGTGCCAGATTTGGCCCATAGATTCCTCTGAATCACCTGCTAGGAGGCTCTAAAGGTTGGGGATAATTAAGCGATGCTGCTTTTACAGTGTATTACACCATCTGGCTCCAGACTTAGTTGTCTGTGTTTGGTAACTGATCTTGTTTGGAAATAAAAATACCTTCTGAGGCTCTAGCTTGATTTGCTTTTGCAATTAAAGAGATTCTTCAGCTTGTCAGCTGGGCCTGTAGCCTGCTTAGTTAGTGAGCACCGTTAGGGAACAGGAAGGAACACTCAGGGAATCAGCGTCTGGAGCTAAGTGGAAAGGTGAGGGACGTGCCATTTTAACACAGAATTGCAAGACAGGTAAGCAATCTTGTACGTTCACAAGTCTGTACAGAAATGGAACTATTTTTAGGAAGCTTTTCTGGAAGAAGCTCCCTGTCACATCGCAGTGAATTTTTATTTAGTGTGTCTCTTTCCTGTAATAGACATCAAAAGCCTTGATGTCTGTTGAAGGCAGAGGGTTTGAAGGGTATGGAGGAGTGGAGAGCCTCACAGCCTTTTTCTCACCAGGGTTTAGAAATCAATTGTATTTTTTTACCAGTAGACAGATATTTTCTCTGGCACTGGTTATGGCCTCTGTTTTCTGAGTCTCAGGCTGCCCTTGCCTGTCCCCCAAGGGCTCATGACAAAGTTATTATCATATTCAATTCAAAACTACAAGAGGAATTTTGGTAGAACATGGTAACTTCCTACTGGCCCACGTTGCTGCACTCTGCAGCCTGAGATCCTAGAGGGAATGTATGGGCAGCTGCTTAGGTCTCTTTGTTATCTTGGCTTTAATTTGAAGCTTACCTAAATGCCAGGACTGGGAAGCTGTTACAGGGAGCCTGTGCATTTCATCTTGATGGTAATGTGTCTCAGAGGATTTGAAGGCCTAAAAGAACAATCAATTTTCTTTTAATAAGATGGTGAAACTAAATTGGTGCATCAGATCCCGTATTTCCTTTGCAAATTAGGAAAGAATCAATAGTCCAGCCTCATGGAGGAGATAGTAAATGTCTTTTATCATGCTAAAAAAATATAATTCTGTAGACACTGCATGTTTAAGGAATATGATGAGTGATCTCTAAAGGAACAGTTGTGTGATATCTTTTTCCTTTCCACCTGCAGGACCACAAAGTAGAAGAATTCAGCAGTTCTCCACTTTATTCAGTTTTGATAATCAGTTACGAGATGCTACTGCGATCTTTGGATCACATTCAGGCTATAGAATTTAACCTTCTAATCTGTGATGAAGGACATCGTTTGAAAAATAGTTCTATTAAGACAACTGCAGCCCTCACTGGTCTCTCTTGTGAGAGGAGAATTATCCTTACTGGTTAGTATTTGTAGCTACTTTTAATATTTAGCAATGCTAATAGTACTAGGTTGGGGTAAAGGAAAAAGCTATTGTAAGTATGGCAGGAGCACAGTATAAATTTTGGCTATTGGTATTAAATGCACAAATATTGGGTGTTGTAAAAACAGATTTTTTCTAATTTTTTAAAATAAATCAAAAATTTCTCTGACTTCAGAAACAGGCAAGGAACGTGGGAACTTCTGTAAGGGAATCAGAACTCTGTTTACATACATTCATTGTTTTCCTTTGTAGTTATTTAATCAAATTAATTTAGAACTTGACTTTTTAAATTCCTTTGTCAAAACAGTTAGATGTGCAGTCTGTTTAGTAGGAGAGTAGCTTATTAGTCATGATAAAGTTTTAGATTAATTCAGAACTCTGACTAATTCCCACTGAAACAAAACATCTGTTTTCAAGATACATTCTTAACATTAAACTTTGCATTCAACAGTTGTATTTCTAGCAGTTTCAAGAGAAAGTTATGAAATACAGATTATTTTTTTTTTCTCTTTCCAGGTACTCCAATCCAAAACGACTTGCAAGAATTTTATGCATTAATAGAGTTTGTGAATCCAGGAATACTTGGTTCTCTGTCCACATATAGAAAGATATACGAGGAACCCATTGTCAGGTCTAGAGAACCTTCAGCAACAAAGGTATGTTATTTTTAGAAATGCAGTTATAGAAGAGAATTCTCAGACAGCACTCTGAAATTTACTGTCTGTGGATTAAAATGAAGCTTAGGACTACGAATAGTAGCCAAAACTTTTCAATTTCCTATTTGAAATAAATTCACTTGATCACCAAAGGGAGCTGGAGGAATACATGCACGTTGGGATCACATCATTTCAGCTGCCTATTTATTATTAGCAGGCAAAAATGGTTCTTCCAGGACCTTGCATTCCCCCAAATGCCACACGCATTGCCATATGACAATACTTCATTCATTCTCAGTCTCTCCACACTGCTGCAAAATCTGTGTGATTTCATTGCACCAGTCAAGAAATTCCGGAATATAATTTGAGCCTTGGATGTCTTCTGGGACATTATCTTCCTTTTTTGAAGACTTTAGAAACCAGACCTAAAACTAAGCTAATGCAATATTGGTACTAACTGGAGCAGAATTGAGCGTTACAGTCCTGTGTTAGAAAATGGTATCATAAATTTAAAATGTTCTTTAACTACCTAATTAAAATCATACGTAAAAATCATTGTGATGAAATGCAAGATTGTACTTGATTTTGTATTTTGTTCTTTTAGGAGGAAAAGGATTTAGGAGAAAAAAGAGCAGCAGAACTCACACGCCTCACTGGACTCTTTATTCTTAGGAGAACACAGGAGGTTATAAACAAATTTCTGCCCCCCAAAAAGGAGAACATCATCTTCTGCCGACCAACAGCACTGCAACTTGAATTGTACAGAAAACTGCTCAGTTCTCGAGTTATTAGGTCCTGTCTACAAGGCAGACTAGAAAACACTCCTCACCTAATATGTATAGGAGCCTTGAAAAAGCTTTGCAATCATCCATGTCTTCTGTTTAAAGCTATAAAGGTATGTATTTGTGTGGGGGTGGGTGCCTACAATTAATCATTTCAGCAAGCAAAGATCACTAAAACTATGTTATGGTCAATGTGCGCGTTACTTAAGGTCATTTCCATTCTCTCTTCTTACACACACCTTGCTTTAGATCTGCTTTCAAAAACAAAAGTTGGGGAATCTAAATGTACTCAGGGAAGGTACCTCACCAGTTTCCTCTTGCCTTATGCTGTTCTTGTTCTTCATGTATTCCCCCTCTTAATCTTGTCTCTGAATATTTGTAAAAATACATATAAAAGAATTTTACAAAGAACACTGTTAGCTGGAGATTATTCTGTGCACTCTGCCTGCTGACTCCTCTGAAACCTCCCTGTCCACATGACAATTTCATTCTCTCAAGCTTAGTGACACTGGGAGCTGCAGGCTCAAGGTGTCAGTGGTACTAGATGTCTCCATTTCCACTTCTCCTGGGATCCTATCACACTGTACACCTTGTTATTTCTATAAAAATATTCTCATTCCTATGAGTAAATAATGTGATAGAACTTGGTAATACTAACCTCTGAGGCCACTAGTCAAAGTCCAAGTAAGGTGGGTGGAAATGTAAATCTTTCTTAAAAGATTTATGTGACTTGTATGAATGTCCACAAAACAGAGCTCCCTGTGGCTTTCAAGACTGCCAAGTAAAGTTCATTGCATGTATTCATAGTATAAGTATAGAAATATTCCATATGTGAAAGTGTGAAACCCTTCAGAAACTATGGAAAGGACTATATGGGCAAGTCATTTATTACCGTTGTGGTTTTGGGGTTTGATTAGTTTGGCTTTTCCCTCCCTGTGAAATATTGATTTTCAAACTGTGAAATACTACCTGTATTCCTTCTATTTTATTGGTGATAATTGTTAGCTTTTCTTCATTTCCAACTGCATAACTGAAACGTAATGATAGCATCTTCCTAAAAAAAGTCAATGTCTGGGAAGTTCCCTAATAGGGTATCATGTAGTTAAAAAGAATAAGCAGAGTATTATTTTTTTCCCCAACTTTTAGACATGGCTGTGCTGAGGGTGTACATCTGTGTGGTTGGTTAAGTAGAGAAGTAGAATACATTTTTCAGTTTTAAATATTTCAACTTTCTACTCACCTGCAAGCAACACCTTTAGAGGGTGTAAAACAAAATGAAAGCTATCAGTATTTTAAAACTGTGCTTTCAGTGCAGTGTTGGGAGGTTCTAATACAGTACTTTGTGGCAACTTCTGATGCTTCCTTTTGTCTTCATAATAAAAATATTGTGAAGTTTAGAAAAACCCAGAACATGTTAGAGAGGGTATGAGACTTGAATCCTTTTATTTTCAATAGGAAAAAAGCTGTGATCCTGTGTCTGATGAACATGAAGAGTCCAGTCTCTACGAAGGCCTAATAGGTGTCTTTCCACAAGATTACACCTTGGACACTTTCTCTGAAACCGATTCAGGAAAATTGCAGGTACTGGTGAAGTTGCTAGCAGCAATCCATGAGCTCAACCCTTCTGAAAGGTAAGTGTGAAAGAACGGTGAAAAAGAGATAATGGGACTCATCTGCTCGATATTGTTTTGCATTTCAAATGCACGGGGATGTAATATTCAAAGTAAAGGCATTGCAACTGTTTGCAGAGGTGCCAAGCGTATTTATGCGTTGTACTCCTGGCTCTTCCTTATTAAATTACTGAACTAGGATTTACAGCTGACCTTTTCAAAGTTGCTGTTTCTATTTTTTCAAGGTAAAGATACTTGTATTTTTCATACTGAGTTCCAGCAAGACAGAGTTTGCTACAGCCCCTGTTTTATGACATACTGTCTTTACTTGCAAAGGCTTTGCAACGCTTTCTATCTCCTCAAGGAGACGTATTCATATATTAAAAACTTGAATTGCACTGCAATATTTTTAACAACTAGATTATAAGCTCTTTCCTCTTTAATCACGTTTAACTGCTTGGTGCTTGCTGCCTCTTCTGTTCAGGGGAACCAGTCTCAACAGAACAGATGAACTTGCACAGCAACTGCTTGTTTTCCCTGTGGTCAATACCAGTGACATACAGGAAAACCTCTCTTTTTCATGGATGCACATGGTTACTTGCTGTGCAATTGCTGATTCGTGGAAATCCCACATGAACTTTTGTCCCATGATAACTCTTTTACATACTCGTGCCTTAGGGCCCAGCTATTCCAAAAGTGTTTAGCTTTTAGCTGGTTATTTAAATTGAGGCTTGCATAGCGCATGCTGTAGTTCACCATAGGGAAGAAACAGCAGATCTCTTGGCACTGATGTGATGGAATTTGTTTCTTCCTGATACTCTCTTTATAAATTAGAAAGTTGTGCCTGTCATTGGAGTTGATATGCCTAACATCCATTGAAACCAGTGACAGCTAAATATCTAAATGTACTGGCCTTATATCTTGTAGGTCAAATGAATCAAGAGTATCAGGAAAAAGCACCTTTCCCTCTACCAGTGCTGCGGGAGCTGCTGAGTTACAGCTGCTGTCAAGGCATTATTTTATGCTTTTAGAAGTTATGTTGCTTTAATTCAGTGCTTTTCGTGTTTCTTTTTCATCTGTTTCTCTGCTGTCATTAGTACTAAATAGTTTTTGCAGTAGACAGACTCAGTTCCTGTCCTCTGTTAACATTTATGTTCTATTTTTGAATGAAAACAAATCTATGAATTTGGGGTTGATTGACAAAAAATATCAATCTTGCAGAGTCTTTACAAACATGTCTTGGATGTGTTTCAACTGTAAAATGTAATAATAAAGTACTTTAAAACAATTTCAAAATGCTAATTTACCAGCTTTTCACTGAAATTATTTGTCTAGTTTTTCAGTACTTGTTTTTAATCAAAATGATTGTAAAAAATAGAGCACTTTGATGGAACTCTGTGCATTTAGTTTAGATTATAAAAGACACCTAAATAAGATCTGGCAGAAGATGCCCTTACTGCTTAGGACTTAATATTTTATTTATGGCTTAAATTCAAAAGATCTTTCTTTGTCCACTCAGTGGAGTCACCCTCGATATCTGGGAGGATAGAAATTCTGGATTTGCAGATGTCTAAAATTTATTTAATCAAAATTTCAGATTAAAAATGACAAAGTCATTAGGGTAAGGGATCAGGACACTGATTTTGCTTTAAATAAAATAATAACAAAAATCTATGCCATATTGTTTGTGGTATCTTTCACTGTCCTTCATCCCAGTTCTTTTCAGTTGTAAAATGTAGGAGTCGTTGCATTGCTTTCCTATTTGACTTCTATCATTTTGTTTATTGGAATTTTCAAAGGTTGTCTCTAGAAGTTCATGGTAGCTTTTTCAGTAAGTAGAGTCATATGTATATTATCAATTGACTGCTGCATCACCCTTTCCCAATGCTGCCTTGACAACTGCTATTTTGTATAAAGAGGTTTATTTATTTTTTTTAAATGTCTGTCTCTGTGGTTGGTTCTGCATCCCTGCAATCTGTGCATTGAGCCAAATTCTGTTGCAAAGGAAAACACATTATTTAACACTTGTGTGCTTGACTGTAGGTATAATGCATTCAAGTCTTGTATATGCTTCAAATTAATTGGAAATCTTTTATTTCTTGAAACATGAGTATCAGATTGAAGTGTAATTTTTGCCTTATAATTTCATTTTCTTTGATGTCTTCAGTAATTTGCTGTTGGACTTTACCAAGATCTAAACTGCTAAAATAACTTTGTTTTACTGTTTGACAGAGTCGTATTGGTGTCCAATTACACTCAGACATTGAACATCCTACAAGAGACATGCAGCCGTTACGGATACTCTTACACTAGACTTGATGGACACACTCCTGTCTCCCAGAGGCAACAGATTGTTGATAAATTTAACAGTAAATTCAGTCCAGCTTTTATCTTTTTGCTGAGTTCCAAGGCTGGTGGAGTAGGACTGAATCTGGTCGGAGCATCTCATTTGATCCTGTATGATATTGACTGGAATCCAGCTACGGATCTTCAGGTCTGATATGACTGTGTAGGTGGGAGGTGGGACGGGCATCAAATGAGATCTTGATTGTTTTGAAATGCCTGGCTTTACATGTCTTACTGCTACCCAGTTATCACCTTGCATCTGGACAGGCATATTACTGGAGGAAAACTGTATCTGAGAAGAATAGAAGAAGTTTCTCTGTCGTATTATATATATTTTGGTATCATTAGAAGCCCCCTTGCAGTAAAAAACGGAAAGTAAATTCTGGTTTCCTTGGAGGAGTGAGTCCTGTATCCCCTTTATCTCCTGACCTTTCTTCAGCTGGAAAGTTGTGTTAAAGGAGAAGCTGCTGCCTGAGCATTCACATACCAGCCGAGTCTCTAACTGCTGGGGTCAAGGTCCTTTCCCAGTGGGCGACCCTGGTGAGCTGAGGAATGCCCCCTTCACTCCTCACACACTCTCAGAGGTACTCCCTCCTTCTTCAGGCTCAACCCCAGGAGTCTGGGCTCCAACTGCGTGCATGGATTTACTAATCAGCTTTGGAATTTTGGTGATTTAACTTCACGGAGGAGTAAAATTCTGAGACTGAGAGAGGGTGCTGAAAAATGCACTCAGTTGTTGTGTAATATAAGCACAGAATATAACCCAAAATTGGGGGTTTCCCGCCAAAGAGTCTCAGGAACTGGGTTTTATAGAAATAAATGATTTAATTGAAGGGTACAGCAGGGGGGTCAGCTAGCTGGGTGCCTCTGGAGAGGGAAGTCAAACGAAGACAACCCTGGGCAATTACACCCTTGTGATCTATGTAAGATGGCTTTTGATCTGAGGTCTTCTAACACCTTCCTGGATTTATTTTCTGTGTCCAGGCTGGCCAGCCAGCCATTGACTGCTCTTATCACGTTGATTTGCAGTCTCTGCTGGTGGTTGGAGCCTTCTTATCTTCTGGTTTATGCCTCTTGTGCACCTGCGCTCGCTGGCAGAACATGGGGAACTGGGAAGTTCCAGGCTTAGGGAAAAACACTACCAAAATATCAGTGTGCTATTGACATTTTCCTCATACTAAAGGTCTAAACAGCACTGTACCAGCTGCTGTGAGAATTACTAAGCAAATTAACTCTATTGCAGCCTAAAGGCTTCAACAAGTCTAGCTACCCATGCTAAGTAAAGCTAGGCAAACAGCATAAATCACACCCTATTATAACCCTAAGTAATTTATTTTAATGAAAACTTACTTACTTAAGCTGAATAACTAATATCTCTCAACACTGTGATTCTAAAAAGAGAAGAAAATTATGATTAGAGTGCATAGCACGTGCTGCTGTCAGTTTGCAATACCTGAGAGAAAGGGAGAGGTTCTGATCAGAACTAAGAGAGTGAGAAAACCATGGGGCAATGATGCTAGAAGAAAGCAAACAAAGCCAGTGCTGTGCTGTTCTTGTAACAGCACTGTTGGAATCAAGGGATTAGTTAGTTGGCATAAGTGTGTTCAGTTAATATAGTCCTTAACAATAACAATTTTAAAAATTCTTTTTATCAACGCAGTGAGAAACCTTTTGTTGTGCAGTAATGCTGTGGGCTTAATACCTGAAAAAAAATCTGATTCTTGACCCTGCTCCCATTCCAAGTGTGAATTAGTACCCTCATGTGGTCACTTGTCTTGTTTCTTGAAACACAGTCTGCTAAATCAATCAAAATTGCTGCATAAGCCATCCTCTGGGTAGTTGTACCCAATATGTACATGTAACCCTTACATTTTTAACAAAAATTGTATAACAGTACTCAGTTTTTTGTTTGTTTAAGAATTAAAAGGTGTGTGAAACACTAATTTTACAATTTTAAACGAAATTGGAATGGCATTTTTAAAGCTGTATTGTGGCAAAAAGCATCTGGACATAATGAAGAATGATGAGTATTCCTGAAAAGAGCTGCTAATACTTGGAAAACAAATACAAACAGGTTATTTCTGGCAGGAGAGAGGTCAAACTCCTGCCTTCCTACAGTACCACACAGAAACAAAGAAAGGGGAGCAGAAATGACAGGAAGTAAATTATCTCTTCAAAATTATTTACAGTTAATAACAGAAGACTTTTGTAAAAACAAAGACAGTTACTGAGGAATACTTTTTTATGGACATCATCTTTCTGAATGAGCCAGCAGAACTGGTAACTTATCAGTGGAGGCTACAAGTTTTAGTTTAAATATTGTTATATAGTAGGCTTGTTAATGCTCTTCATCTTTTTGCTTTCTTCAGGCAATGGCCAGAGTGTGGAGAGATGGTCAGAAACATACTGTACATATCTACAGACTGCTAACCACAGGTCAGAGATGGGGTTCAAACATACCCTGGAGTGAGACAACTATTGAAATTTTGCTAGTAAAAGAAAGGGAGAAAGTGTTTTTGGGAATCATTTGCTCTTTAAAAAAGTATATTTTGTCCTGAATTCAGTTAAAATAGAAACATCGCATTGATTCTTCATTGATAGCTTCACTTTGATTTTTCAATTCCTATGAATATTATTATAAAGAAATGGATTTGACTTTTCTCGTTGAGCTTATCCCTTTTTTTTTCATTTTTTTTCAATACAGGCTCAATAGAAGAAAAGATTTATCAAAGACAGATCAGCAAACAAGACCTTTCTGGGGCAGTTGTAGACCTTTCCAAGACATCTGAACACATCCATTTTTCCATAGAGGAGCTTAGAGATCTCTTTACTCTTCATGAAGATTCCAGCTGTGTTACCCATGACTTGCTTGAGTGTGACTGTATGGGGGAAAAAGACCATCAAAGTGAGTTACTTTTTCATTCTCTCTGGTGGTTGCTGAGGTAATACATCCATTCTGAATATATAGTCTGTCACTGGAGAAAACTGTGATGCTTGGTAAAATAGGATTGAAGTCATGAGGTTCATTATGGAATCTTCCAGGTATAGACTGATTTTTCTAATCCATAGGAGCTCTTCACAAGATGAAGAGGATAAATGATTCATTCCTTGCTGCAACAACCAATTCATGTATCATATCCCTTACTTCCTTGGATTAGCTATGGCCAGCTCAACCAGTGATTCATTACAAACAAATGACACTATATAATGGTGTTTTGTTTCTAAGTACTCAAGGACAAGAATGAGTAGCTGGTAAACGTTTGTTCAAAGGCTCATCTGTGGACAGTTTTACCGGGTAGTACCAGATGAAGATGTAGATAATGATGTGCCAAATCTCTGAATATAGCCCTTCATTTCAAAGTTACTAGCTGAAGCTCATGCAGGATGATTAAAACAGGTATTTGAGAAATACTGGAAGATCCTCTGGCGGTTGTAAGCCCAAGTTGCAATTCACATCCATCCTTTCTGCAGGAACCTGTCTCTCGTGTTCTTTTGGCATACCAAAGTTGTTTTAAGGCCTTGCTGCATAGAGGTATATCTGTTTAAGTTAGAGCAGAATTAAAAAAGAAAAAATATCTTATGTTTACTTCTCATCTATTTGAATTTGATAGCTCAGCTAGATTCTTAGAGAAAAGAATATCTATTGACCTGGTATGTTTCTTTCCTTTGGACATGAAATATCCATATACAGTATTCATGGATTTGATAATGAGGTACCAATACTGATACCTTCTAAATGCACACAGATACCACAATATGAAGAGTGAAAGAAATGGCTACAAGGGTGCCTGTGCTCAACAAAGCAAATGAGACTATTTTGCTCAGTGGTTTGCCTGTCTCCAGCTAGTAGGCTAGACCTGTGTTCCTTTCTCATCCCATTCTATCCAAAATAGGGAGGATTTGGTTAGTGAAAGCACAGTGCTTCTGTAGCCATAAGAATTTGAGTGTCTCCTTTAATTTTGCTCCACATACTGATTTTGTGGCCTTTGTATCTTTCTTTAAGGACTGAAAAATTAGACCTTCTGCTTTTGCATGTGTAAGTAATGTTCTAAAATAGACCAGCCTCCACTTAAGTACTGTTGCGTGATCTGTGTGGAAGAGGCACCTTTAGTGTCAAATGTTAGCCAGAAATCCAAAGAAATATTATAGTATTACTGTGATGAGCACTGGTGCATATAATTTTATTTAACATTTTGCAATTTTCTTAACACTCTTGAGTGCTTGTCTTATGATTTGAACGCATATTGGTTTCATCAGTTCAACCACAACATCAGTCTCTTGGATCTCAGGGCAGTGAATGTAACCAGGACTTCCTCAAGGGTAATAGTATCTTGGTCCCAGTGAACAGAACCTTTTTGGCAGTAAATCAAGCAAGAACCTGAAGGTCGTTCTTAGACTTCAGTGGTGGAACTGGTAGAGTGAGAGGAAAGTTTGATTTTCTAAATAGCAGAGGACAAACTGGCTCATCAGTTACCTGGTCAGATTGTTGTGAATGATGGTCTTTATTTTGATCACCCCAGAATGCAGCTACCATTAGTTGATCTCTTCACCTTTCCTAAGAACAGAAAACTTTCAAATTACTTCATTGGGGAACCGGGTTCTGAGTTACTGGGGACAGATACAGATGTGCAGAAAGCCTGCCATCTGAGGAAGGGCTGGGAGAACTAGGTTTGTTCAGCCTTGAGAAAAGACAGCTCAGGGGATGCCTTATCACCATGTTCCAGTAACTAAAGGGTGGCTACAAAGAAGATGGAGAATTCCCTTTGTATGAGAAGTCACATGGAAAAGACTAGATGTAATGGGTACAAGTTATTCCGGGGGAGATTCCAATGGGACACAAGAGGAAAATTTTTCACAAAGAGAACAATCAGCCGTTGGAATAAACTCCCCAGGGAAGCGGCAGATTTCCCATTGTTGGGCACTTTTTAAGATTCAGCTGGACAGGGTGCTGGGCCATCTTGTCTAGACTGTGCTTTTGCCAAGCAAGGTTGGACCAGATCCTTAAGGTCCCTTCCAACCTGGTATTCTGTGACTTCAGAAGTGCATCTATTCTGAGTTTTCTTCCGGCCAGTTAAGGAATGTTTCCAGTCTGGTGCAAATATGCATCGTATGTCAGTCAAAAGGAAAGTCTTGCATAATATGACTCCCCAGTTATGGGCTGTCCAACACTTTAAAAAACTGAAGAGTGCTCTGAGTCATCGTGCTGCTCATATCATTGAGTTTTCCTAAGGGGCATCTAGCACTGCTGTGAAAATATTTGATGACAGGTTTGAAACCGATAACAGCAGTGATGCAATTTTTTCCATCCAAAATGATTTCTTCATTTATCACATGCATCAGATGAATCATGAAGCCAGCAGTGTGTGCCGTACCCTCCAATGACCTTGGTATTGTTTAGGATCCTTTGTCAAAAGTGAATTGCTCTTTGCTCCACAGACAGTAGTCTTTTCCTTACTGTGATATACAGTATACAATACCGTGTATGTTGAACAACTGGACATAAACTGGATGTACAGAATGCACAGCTCTAGTGTGCTGGGTCAATGAAGTAGCTATTCAGACTATTCTTACCTGTTTGGAATGACTTCTCTGGGAGGAAATAGAAGCCAGCATGAATTTTGCTGCAACATACTTCTAGATTTGGACTTACTTAAAGAATGGGAGCAGCCCAAATGTCAGAGAATTAGGAAAGCAGAACAAATGAAATTACTAGATAAGATATTTCCTTTCCTATCCATGAGTAAAAGGATTTGGCTTTATGCTAGCATATGGTGATTTTGATAAACTCAATCAACAAGCAAGAAACAGCCTTTCCCCTCTTACTGTGGGGGCATATGTTTGGGTTTCAGTGACACAGAAAGATTATATGTGCTGTTCTATTTTCTCTCATTTGTTATCACCAACTGGCTTATTGATTCAGACTGAAATTTCTGTCCTAGTTTTCTCTGATTAGTCTACTGCATCGTTTTGTTGGGTTTTTTTCTTTTTTTTTTTTTTCCAGGTCCTTCCTCAGAAAATCCTTCAGTATCTAGAAGTTGCCAGCTTGGCCAAAACCACGGGAAGCCTAATTCAAAAAAACCACTCTCCATGTCACAGTTGATGCAATGGAAGCATTTCTCCGGGCAACATCAGGCTCTAGCTGATCCTTTCCTTGAGAGGATAAAAGAGAATGCTTCTTTTGTTTTCCAGAATGTAACCAGTCCAACTCCCCCCACCTCATAAAACTGAAATGTCTTTCCCTACCACTTGCATCCTCCTCCCCATAGGTATGGCAAACAGCTGGACTGATGTGCAGTTACATTTCCTTCTTTTTACCAAGTTCTATTCTGTGTGTTTCTGACAGGGTTACTGGGTAGATGTGATTCCTGCTGTTTATACAAAGTTACAGTTATTACTGAGTTAACCATACTTACCATAATTATAATACAGATTTTTAAAACTAACTTTGTTTTCCAGTCTTCTGTTCTTTTGATGATACGATTAGTAAGATTGTTTTTATGCACATTCCTCTGTGTATCTACTTTGGTTTATAGTTTTCATTTGATTATAATGATTCATTGCTTGTAAAACCAGCAACTCTTGAGCCAAATTTCCCAAGATGAGGCAATGTTATATAAATGTATGTGTCGTTAACAAGACTCTGGTTGGATTTTTGTTTTGACAATTAAAAGTTGGTTATGTATCTGCATAACTGTGTTATAACAAGGTAGGTGTTTGTTCCCTTGAATTTATGATTTAGTGAAACTCAGAACGAGAGCCACTGTGGTCCAAACTTCTGAGATCACACCTTAATACTCAAAATATTCTTAAATTCACCTACGGATTTTACCTGGGAAAATAAACAAACTTTATTTCTCAGGCCTACAGAGTACAGGCTTATCTACATTTAGCTACCTTTTAAGGACAGTTTTTGCCAAACACTTGGGAGTACTGAGTATGTTTTCATGGTACATTTTTTAGGGGCTTATTTTCCTCCTTTGAAGGTGCAGAAATTTGAAATCAGTTTGCAGCTTTAAAATGAAGTTCTTTGCAAGGCCCAGAAGAGCAGAAGATTGGAAAATTTTCAGAAATACTGCAAACTTACAGAATTTGAAAGACCTCAAGCAAGAATAGGGCTCCATTGTGGTAATCCTGCACTGTGCCACGTGATGTACAATGTCTGGGTATTTGATACATGTTGTGATAGCACTGGCTGAAAGACCAACCAATATTTATAAAGTAATTAAAATTGGTTTGTTCTCCATGTTATAACAATTTGTCTCTTTCCACAGACTGTCACCGAGTTCACAGTCCATCCTAACCTATCATCAAACATTTTCCTTGTATTTTGATGCAGTTTGGGAATGGGAAGCCACGTACACTGACCTCTTTTCACCATCCACATTTATTTCAGAGGATTTTTTTGAGTTTTCTCTGGATGCTGAATGACACCAGAAAATAATGAAAACCAAAGTGAGAGAATGATTGAGAACGTCATCAATTACAAACATCTTTTTGGCATACAGATTGTGTTCTTGGTAACAATTAGAGTTGTGCCAATAGATAGTTTAATTCTTTAACATTTTAGGCTGGCTGATAAAGAGCCTGTTCTTCACCCTGTAAATGGTGGAGTGTGGTGGTCACGCTTTTCCAGGTGCTGTGATCATTGCTAGATAAAGCCTGCCTGATACTGTCCAGCTCCCACAGCTTATTTTAATTAGCAAGGGTAAGGTTTGCCCACAGCTTTGTAACTCAAGGAACAGTTTCTAGCCAATCTGTATGATAATGATTATTGTCATTAATAATTTTCTGGGACTGGTTATACTTAGACCTGTGCTGCCCATAAGTTTCTGTAAATTGTGCTCCTGTCCCTGTCTGTAGGAAGCACACTGGCATTCTCTGCTCTCTACTGATGCTGATCTCATATGTGGTTTCTTGCATCTCCATGAGCAGTTTGGTTCCACCACCGGTTTGTTTGTGGGACCCTGCTCATCTCCACTGAACACACACACACGAGCCCACTCTGGTTTGGAGCAAACCGACAGTGCTGTTGAGGAAACCTGGGTGTATAAGAGAAAAAAGTTTGCTCCAGGATCCACACTGGGCCATGTTTTACCTCCTCTGCACAAGGCAGTCCCTCAGGGGTTTCTCAGCAAGGGTCTCACCTCTCCTGTTGAGTCCTGCCTTCACACAATCCTGTGTCATGCACCACCCTGCACAATACAGCTGTAGCTGCATGCTGGGGGAACACGGGTCTGGCAGAGATGCCCTTTCATTGTCTGGCCTCCAAGGTAGTCTTAGTTTGGCAATTTTTAAATAAATAAGATAAAAGCTGGTGCTGGACCTCCGTGGAGCTTAGGGAGGCCGGAGGAGATGGGTCCCCAGACATACTGCCTTGTGTGTGAAGGTGATCCAGGCTCAGATTGTTGTTTTGGGAGAGATTTCTGGCTGTCACACTAAGTAATGTTGCCTCAAGGTTAAGAAGCCCAAAGAGGCCTATATGAACACATCTAATGCCAGTTATAGCTTCCGGATGATTCCCTATCTGGGCCCTGCTACACCAAGCTGCCCACATCTCTGTCAGTGGCAGATGCATGGTGATGGAAGGCTCCTCCAGCACCCACGTGGCCAGCCAAATGTGCACCCCTCATAACCCTTCTGGGCATGATGAAAGCATCCGTGTGCTTCTTGGTTGTTTGGGTAAGGCAATACCACCCAACAGTTTGCACATGGCTTTACACATGATGCAGACTGAAAATCTGATTCAGAAATTTGATATCTCCTGGAAAATTACAGTTCTCACTGGAAGAATAGGTTGTGGAAAATACAGGAAGCACGAATACAGACTAATTTATCATGCCATCTGTGATTCTCCCACAGCAGTCTACAACAGCCTGCAAAATGAGACTAGTCCATCCTGCCCACATAATCATAGTATAATAATTAGTGCTTTCATACATGGTGCAGCACATGGACATGGGGATTTCTTCATCCATAGGTGAGAAATGTCTACTAGTAAAGGGACCTGTGGTGAATTTAGCCTAATGTGACTGTTGACTGGTAAGGTATATGGAGGATTTCAAGTCTCTAGAAGGTCATGTTGCCCTTTCTCTTAACAAATGAGAAACCCTGGAGGACGGGGAAGGTGCCTGGTGCTAAAAGGCAAGTATGAGGTCCTAGCACATGGTCTCTGATGTGGCTTCTGGATTCACTGCCAGTGATGCCAGCTGTAAAGCACTATCTAGTTTATATTGCATGGTCCCACCAATCAGCCTTCTGGATCCGGGATTCCCTCTGCAGCAAGGGGGAGGCAAGGGCTGTTTAAGTCGTGGCTGTGTGCTTGTGCAATGCTTGAAATATAAAGTGTCAATCAATGTACTGGGCTGCCTTTTCCCGTTTTTGAGGGATGCAGGTGTTCATCCACCTAGGGGTGGTTCCTAGGGACCCGCTGCAAACAGTAAGACAGGATAGTAAGACCAGCAATAGGTCTCAAAGGGTGGCTGCTTCAGTGCAGCATGAGAAACAAGAGGAGCAGAAGCCACAGGTATGAGCACAATGGCAAACAGCGTATTTTCTTTCAACAAATGCTAAGCAAAGATTGCCAGTATTTGTGTTAGTGCCACGAAATCAGCAGAAATGTACTGAGCAAGCGAGCAGTGAGTGCAGTGCCAGCTAAACTTCCTACTGCCGGTGTCAGTGTGAGGTGTTGAGCACCCTGGGACTTGATATCCCTCAGCCCGAGCTCAGGCACTCCCTTGAATGACACCCATCCGAGATGCTTTGCCCCAGCAGGGCAGAGAGGAGTGCTCCCCGTGTCAGGAGAACTGATCACAGAGACGTGTGCTCTTAGGGAATGGTGGGCTAATCTTAGAACGGCTACTGTGGGGCTCTGAGTCACACTGGGTAGGGAGGGTTGTCAACCAGCCCTCAGACTCAGCAATCAATATTGTGTTCCTTGCCAGCTCTGAGCTGGGAGGAGGGGATTTTGGAGAAATTCTGTTACTTCTGGCGTACAGGGCACAGTGCCAAAGAGACAAGCGTACTGCATGTTCTCGGCTGAGACCAACCCTGATTTTAAAAAGCAGAAGGGGTGGTGTTTTATTTATTTCTGTATATTGCAGCAAGGGCTTTTTTTACTGGTTTCATATGACTGGTTTTGTTGATTCAGCTTTTATCCGTCTTGGCTCAGGTTTTTCTTTGCGATTGAGATGGTGACCCTGTATCGTTATTCAATAACAATCTGAATTATAACTCTACACTTATCATCAGACAAGAGCTGTTACAACAAGCTTTGGGTGTCATATAGCTCGTATGGCAACTGCAGTGGATGTATCTTGCTTTCTGAAAAGAGATTGACATCAAGGCGGGTTAAGGGTCTGGCTTTTTCAGAGATCATGAAGTTGTTTGACTCATCATCTGGTGCAAAAAAGTAGGTGCCAAGTGGTGATTGAATGATTCCGTAATGGAATAAACTCACGGAAATTTCTTAAAATGCCAAATATAGAACAAGCTTTGACAACTCTTTGGGGTTACCATCAGGAATTTGCAGAGAGCCCTTGCAGGCAAGTAACACGCAGAAGGAAAGTAGTTCTTTCATGTGCTTTTCATTGAATGAAAAGTTGACGTAAATCGTGGTTGTTTATGTGTGGCTTAAATAAATGATGTGTTTGTGGCTAGAAGATCTGGGAAGGCTATAGAGAACAATGAGGAAAACCACTTTTGGCTTTACAGAGTAGCTGAAGAATGAAGCCAAACTGAAATCTGTTTTTAACAAGGCTTTGTGTGCTATTACTGAGTACAAAAGCAATACTGCTTGTGTAGACATAGGTACTTACAGGACTTAGAACACATGAGACAGCGTTCCGCTCTCGAGGGGCAATACGTGTCGGCACAGGCATCACGGGTCAGGACACGGATACATAGTACTGAGCACGAAACCAGCTTATGGGTATTTGCTAGAAAATTCCCTGGCTGGGTGCATTGCTTGCTGCTACCTTTTACCTGACTTTCCATCAACATGAGGAAATCTAAGCTAATTTGAAGGAAATAACGCCTGTCTAAAAGCATCTTCAGCTATTGCTACTTCCAGCTTCTCCTCCTCTCTCAGCCTTGATGTCAGCCCGAGTTCTCCCTGTGCTCCTTTGTTTGCTTAGTTTGATTTACACCCACTTGACAACATGTGCTCTTCATTCTCCTCTAATTCCTTTCCTTCCAAACAGGCAAAATGTCAGCCACTGTGACAAAAGCCCACGCCCCTGCAAGCTAGATTTTTGGGTATTTTCTGTCAATTAGCCAAAGATCTTTTCCCTCTCTTCATTATGACCACCGTGGCCCAGGCTTTAGTTGTGAGTTATGTCGCGTAACAGTGAGCTCCCTCATGACCCTTGACTTGTCAAGGTTTCTTTGGAGGGATGGACTTTGCTCAGCAGTAGAAGTACAGCCTGAAATTTCCGCCTTCCAGTTGGAAGGTGTTGCTTTTGATGGGGTGTTCGTCCTGTTCTGTAGCTGGCTTGGACACACGGGTCTCCACAGCCTCCTTGAGTCAAGGCTTATCCAGTGCCTTGCAGACCAGGCATCTGGATTAGCTGCTCAAATCGTTGAGTTAAAGAGATTGAACCTTTGTGGGTATTTGATATATATGCTGCAAATGTAGAAGGGGTAGCAGTGCTTCCTCCCACTGAAGCACTTCCTGCTATACAGCACTTTTCTCATTCACTTGGTACTTGGAAACTTTTCCTGTTTGGACTAAATTTTTCCCCTACAATTTTCTGCTGCCAGGCTGATTTATGTTTGTGTTAGGTCAAAAGCTTCACCAAAAATGGCTGATCTGTTCCTAAGACTGTGGGTAGGAGAGAACAGTTTGTTTTGTCCTTATTCCAGAACTAGAAAGCCTTCTGCTGAAATGCCTCCTTGCCTTCATATTTTGGATTAGGACTTAAAATAGGGGTGGAAAGAGATGGAAGAAAAAGTCATGACTTCTGTATTAGCATGTTTTTCACTGTTCCACTTAGAATCTGCACCAGCTTATAAATATTTGCAAGAAAAAGGCAGTAGGAATATGTATGGTAAAGACTTCTTCCTTTGAGCAGCTAAAATGTCTCCTGATTTCTTCCACACCAGGCTTCTGTGAGGCTCGGAACTGCTAGGTTTTTCCAGTTTGAGCAAGCTGCATTCCCTCAGAATTTTTACCTGTGATCAGGCCCTGAATGCATCACATAGAATCATAGAATGGTCAGAGTTGGAAGAGACCTTAAAGATCATCGAGTTCCAACCCCCCTGCCATGGGCAGGGACACCTCCCACCAGAGCAGGTTGCTCCAAGCCCCATCCAGCCTGGCCTTGAACACTTCCAGGGATGGGGCATCCACAGCTTCTCTGGGCAACCTGTTCCAGTGCCTCACCACCCTCACAGGAAAGAATTTCTTCCTAATATCTCATCTAAATCTCCTCTCTTCCAATTTAAAACCATTACCCCTCGTCCTATCACTACACTTCCTGAAGTGTACACATCCCACAGGCTGACTAAATACAGCCTGATCCGAGTTGTTTTGAAGGATTCTTCCAGTAATTCTGGCTTCCAGTTGCTCTCTGCTGGGCAGGGCACAAATGCAGCAGCTGACAGCAAGGACTTGTTTCATCTTTGTGTTCAATCAACCTACCAGTATCCCATCTGCCTCAAGGAGGAAAAACAGCCAGCTCAGAGCAGTAAAAGTAGACCCAAGGTGGTACAGGATAAGGGATCTGATGAGATTGGGACTGGCACAGAGAGAGACAAAGTGAATATGGAGGGGAGCTGGAGGAACAAGGAGATGAACAAGCAGGATGAGTGGGGATTAGATGGTTGAGAAATCAAGGTTGAAAGCAGGTATGACTAACCAAAGGAAAGAAGCATCAAGTTTGGTGAAAAGAGGAAGGATGCCCTACTCCAGATCCTATAATGGGCCCTGTAATTCCCAAGTCTCACCATTTCGCCCTTGGCAAGTACCTGTGAAGTCACTGGTAAAACAATAGTTTCCTCTCATCTGACACCTATAAGGTTTCACAGAGTCATTGAATTCTATTTGCTCTTGATTTGTGAATCACCGGAAATTTGAAAATATGATCCACGTGAAAATGTTTGCAACTTTCATTGCAGCACAGACTCATAAAGGATACAGATAATATTTTGTGGGCTGCCAGCATTCAGGATTAATGTTGTTTTGTGGACGTTTAATGGCCTTGTCCGTATGCATCACAACGAAGTCTTGTGTGGACACGTCTTCTCTTTCCTTGCTGCATCCAGCTAAGAGGAGGTAATAAGCTGAGTGGCAGCTAATGTGAACAGAATTTGTGCTTTTTACATAAATGGAAATCTGGTACCATTTACCTCAAAAGGGGCATTCTAAATTAGCAAATGTCTTTGACTTTTAGTTTCTTTGATTTTTCGTTGCTATCTTTAGTGTCTGTGCTCCACCTCGTAAGTGTGGTTAATAACTCTTCATCTGATAGCAGCGGTGTGAAGATAAATTGACCAAACTGCTTGGAGCACTTAGCTGTGTAGAGGGGAGGTCAAACCTCTGGCCTGGGGTTTAGAAGGTGATGGATCTGAACTCTTGTCAGAGCTGCACAGTGAGAGGATACGAGGTGATAATTCTGAAGCGCAGAAGGAGAAATTCTGACTGGATATAAATAAAAGGGGAAAAAATCCCAAACAAACCACAACAAGAGAGATTAACACTGCAATAGGCTCCTTCAGAAGCTCCATCCCTACTGCTTTTCAAAACTGGACTAAACAAAAACCTGAGCCACCTTATCTCACACTGAAGTTGGCCCTGCTCTGAGTAGAGGGTTGGTCTAGATGATCTCCTGAACTGTGTTAGGAGTATGGGGAAAGTATAGAACTGTGAGGTCTGTGACTGACCAACGGTCACCAACTTGCTTCAAAAGCTCCTTGGGTTCTAAAATCTGTGGTGGACGTAGAACAGAATCTGCTCAGGAGCAATGGGATTTCAGAATCTGATATGATGAAAAAATTCAGGAATCCTGCCTTGTGAGAGGAAACGTTACCACCATTATGAAATTGGTGGCCTGAAAAGGGTTGTGAGGTATTTTATTATCAGCATTGGCAGCTCCCAGAAGTCAGTGTTAACCAAGGGGCCTGCAGCACAGATGAGCAGTGGAAGGTCACCTAAACTTGAGAGCCACTTGAAATTGTGGCACCAGCTTTCCTTAAGCTGCTTTTCGCAACGGCTCTACTCTTTGGCTAGTCCTTGAGTCTCTTTGTATGTTATTTTACACAGCTGTACAGTAAAGAAAAGCATAAAGTAAAAGCAATAGTAATCCCCATCACCCCTCCCAAAGATGTTGCAAGCTTTAATGGCCTGAAAAGGTCTTTAAGAAACTGCTAACCTGTTGTAAATTCTGAAATCCCAACTTTGATTTGAAAGCTAAACACAGCCCAGGATTTACCTTGCTAGAGCTTTTGTTCCTTAGCAGCTTTGATGGTTCCGGAATCAGACAAAATGTTAGGAGGGCAGAACATGGTGGAAATTAAAATATTGCTGACCCTGACACTCTTTTGAACAAAACTTACTTGGAAAAGAACTACTTGCTCTCTACTTCAGCATGCATGCAACCTCTGGAAAGAAGCTTCCAAGAAAAATCATTATTACCAGCAGTAGGCTTAACTGTACATTGTCAAGAGGACATAAAATTTCGCCCAGGACAAGGCTTATTGAGTTCTGCACTTACATGTGTCGATAAAAGTGGTCTGCAGACAACTGATTTCCTCCCTGTGAGGATTACAGAAATATGGCAGAGGTGAAAAGATCACAGGTACAGCAGGAGAGCAATAAGAACAAAGATTCTGCCCACCTTCAAACTGGCTTCTGTTTAACTGGCTAGGCAGTAAAAGCCAACCCCCTGGCTACCAAGGGCTGGCAGAAGTAAAGTTTTCTCTGCTGAGCTCATCCCTCCTTTGGCAGCCCTGGAAGCCAGGAGGGCACTGCCTGCCTTCGGAGCAGCACCCTGCCTTGCCCCATGGGTGGTTTCCCCACCTTTGTGGCTATCTCATCTCAGCTGTGTCAAGACTTACACCCCTCAGCTGCTACAAGTTGATGTAGGTGGTGTGTGGTGGTATAAATGCAAGCAAAGCACTTGTTAAAAAGCAATTAAATTTGCTTCACACAGCACTCTTCTAGCCTTGGCCACGGCTGTGGGTCTGTTTGCAAGTGTGCTCTTACTGCTGGGAAAGAGGGGGTGAGAGGGTGTGAGTGTCTCCATCCAGCTGGGGGTTTGCCTGAGGGGTTGGAAGTGGGGAGTTAAGGTGACTTCAGGCCACCTTCTCCTTTAGCTTCCAGTTTCTCTCTTGCAGTTCCAGTCCTTGTAGGTAACACCTTTCCAGGGCGGGCGCAGCATCGTGTTCCTGCAGGCCCCTGGCTGGTGGCCCAGGTGTCCCGGGCTGGGAGATTTTTTTGGTGGCAGGGAGCTGAGGCATCATCATCAAGCGAGTGCTGCTCCCTTGCCCACAAGTCTGCACTGTAGCCTCCTTCCTCAACCTGGAACTCTGTTCTGCGATGAGACCATCGTCCCACGTCTGCACCACCCCTGCCAGAGCTTCCCTCTGCCTTTACCTAGAGCATTTTAGATTAAAAACCTTGGATCATCCTCAGGAAGCAATGCTGATGTGCCACCAAGGGGCAAGAATCGTGCTGGCTTGTGTCTTTGCTGGGTTTGCTTTGAATTATTTGTTTTAGAGGCAGTCTTCAGCAAAGGCAGAAAGAGAAGTTTTCTGCGAGGGTGACCTCAGGGTGGCAGCAGCTGCTCACAGGTCCCTCGGTCCAGGCTTTGCAGCGCCCAGGGTGCCAGGAGGCTGGAGAGACCTTCCCAGGAGAGCAGGAGCAGCGGGTTCCAGGGTGGTGGTCGGAGGGAGCCCTGGAAGGTGAGGGTGACATAGGACGGCTGTCACACAGCATCGCCTGTGACCAGGGAAGGAGACTTTGCTAGAAAGGAGACCTTAGGCCAACCTGATTGCTGCTTCCAGACTGATGTCAGGCGTGATCTCCCCGTTTCTGTATTGAAATCAGAGAGGGAAGTATCGATCCAGTGACCAGCTCTGTCGCAAGGGAGTTACGATGGGATTATACCTTCCAGCGGAGAAAGGGCAAGCTGTGCGGGTTTATAACCCATGTAACAGACCACAGTTTGTAAATCAAAGGAGGTGGGTACCTACGTGCTGTCCTAGTGCTGCCGTAAGCTCCTGAAACCCTGGAGTCCTGGGGACTCTGGCCCAGGGGGGATCCTAGAGAAGAATCCCAGCCCATGGGACTCTGGAACCCTGAAGCTGCAGATTGAGTCACTAAACACCTACCCAAACCACTAAACTTCCTGAGGGTAATCTCAGGTCGCTGTTTTGTTGCCAAAGACTTGCCATCATGATTAAAAGGCTGGGGATGCTGGGAAATGTCTTTCTCCTGATGCTGTAGACATCTGTGGATCTCAGCTGCGCTACCCAGCTCTCCCCAAGTGTGGCAGAGTCTGCCTGTGCACCTAACCCAAGGCTATGGCTTTTCAACACAGAGTGGCTACTGAAAGGCTTGGTGCCATGAAGCTGAGTTTCAGAGCACCTGTGTCTCTGCAAATCTGGCTGATGCTGGCATCCTTCTCCGAGGCTTGCTTACAAGCCAAGAGGGAAAAGCAGAAATGACTGCATAGAAACACTGTATTAATTTCATTTCCAGGGCCAGCAGAAGACAGTAAGATCTTGTAACTTAAGGCAGCCTGAGGGCTTCTCTAAATTACAGTGCCTGGTAATAGTTCAAAGAGGTTGCTCCATCACAACCCATTATAACCTTCAGACGTGCTCTCAGTGGTGGTTAAGACCATGGAAGGTCCCAACTCTGCCCATTACCAAATTTAGCCACTTTGCATCATTGTATTGGGATCCTGGATCTTGGCATTTTGTTGGGAGGGCCAGAGTCCCCTGGGACAGAATTAATTCTTACTGCATTACAATTAGGCAATAAAATCTGGAGACCACACACAAAATTTCTTTCAGGCTACACTTCTCCTGAAATCCTTGAGTAAGAATTGAGTAGGAGAGGAACAATGCTTCAAGTTTGGCCCCTTGCTTTTTTTCCAAATCATGAATGTGCTCAGAGCCAGTTCAAGCAAGCCTGGCTTCTCCAGCTCGTCTTCACTCATGCCTGTGAGCCATCGTTCCTTAAGAGTCCCCAGCTGCAGACAGAACAGGGTGTGAGATACAGGGGGCTGAACTGCTAAGGAAGGTATCTGAAATTACTGTGTCTTGCTCATTTTCTCTCTTCAGATGCAACAGATTCTACTCCTCCCCTGGGTGCTCCCTGTGTGAATAGTATACATCCCACTAAGAAGTGCCTGTTACAGCATCAAAGCCAAACCTGGATGGGTTCCAGCATGGTGGCATCTGGAGTGCATTCCTAAGAACCAAGGAAGTACCTTCTGAGAAAGGCCATGGGGAAACATCTGGTAAAATGCAAGGAAAGATTTGTTTGCATCACTGATAATTGTCATTCAAAATGGGTGCCACTTCCATTTCATTCTGAAATATGCTGGGCAGGTAACTTCAGGTGACCAGAAATCCCACGTAGAGGTTGCTTATTATTAGCTGAAGGTACTTGCTGCTCTGCTTTTTCCAGATTCAGGAGAACCTACTGAGCCTCCTGTCGATGAGACTGCTGAGAGCTCATGTTTGAACGAGTACAGCTTTTTCACAGACTCTGCCAAAGGGGTGATGCACAGACAGGCTTAATGACAAGTTAAAATTAATTACCCAGTGTACAGCCTCTGGCTACTTCCAGCAGTTGTCAGCAGCAGGTCCTGTTTTGAGGTGACTGAGGGTGGTTGTGCTGTCAGCTGGAATGAAACAAAGTCCTTCTGAACCTGAGCTCTGAAGCTGTCCTGGAGACTCCTCGCAAAGAGTCTGCAAGTGGACAGATTTGGCATATTTTCTGCTGTGGGAGATGTGGGGGTAGGGGAGGAATCATTAGAGGGGATGCTCCAACACAGTCCAGTCACCTGCTGTGACCTGCTGCCCTGTGAGCACCCCAGCTGGTGGCTCAGCTGCAGGCACAACCTGGCTTCACCACTTCTTGCCCCTGTGAAAGGTGGTGGCTTCTGGACCACAACCTGCACTGTGTTTCAAACTCAGTGGGAGCTTTGGCTGCTCAAATGAGCAATCTGGCTGAAAGGCCCTGCAGAGCTAGCTGTGCTTTTCCTGGAGAGGAGATGCTGCCATACTCTATACCAGGGCATGCCAGCTCCTCCTAAAGTGCCTGCCAGGCTCTGACAGGAGCTACGTCTGGAGACACTACAGGCTTCTGCTGAGCCCTGCAGTACAGCCACAATGGGAACCCTTTCTCTCCAACTGGTAGTCTGCACCTCCTGGGAGAAGATGCACACTGCATTACTGCACTGTGGTCATGGGACACGTACAGGGAAATAGGTCAAAAACCAAGAAAACAGGAGGTGGGAAGGAGGATGAGATGTTACAGTGAGCAGATATTCCTCTTAGACTGGAAATGAGTTGCTGGGAATAATGTAGTCTCAGTGCAGAGCTCCTTTGACACTCCCTGGTTCCTCTCCTGGCCGTAGGAGCACCCCTCCTGCTCGTGGCCATGGCCAGTGAGGGGCTGGGTTGGGGTCGGGATGTGGAGACTCAGGCCAGTCTCTCGGCATGGCAGGGTGGAAGGGTAATGGCTTTCTTTCAACCAAGCAATATTCAAAGTAACTTCCCGTTCCTCCTCCAGCTCGCCACGTGATTTGCAAAGCCAGGAAACATATGGCCCTTTGTTCTCACGGCATCTGATGCAGAGAATCCGGTACGTGATTTGCAATGAACAACAAGTTGTACTGGCAAGTCATGCTGATAAGAAGCTCTGATCTTTGCACTGCCTTGGAGACAAGGCAGCTGTCTCCTGTCCTCCAGCCCAGCTCCCGAGTGCTGTCCTGCTCTACCAAAGCCATTGCTATGGACCAGGAGGCTGTGCAGGGTTGCTGCCAGCAAAACCCCAGCCCAGGTGGCTGAATTGCTGCTGCTTTCTGACACCCCCCTGGGACTCACAGGAGCCCACCTGAACATCTTCCCACCAGATTTCCACCTAGCACTTCTGTGAATGATCAGGCTTGAGGATGAACAACTTTCAGTGCTGGTTTGGCAGGCCATCACCAGTAAAGGGTCTCTCAGTCCTTCTTAGGAGGGGAGTCATTGATTCATGGTGCTAGAATTGTGTGTGAGAGGAGGTGTGCAGAGAAGATGACATTGTGATCACTGACTTGACCTGATGCTTGTAGGAGGAAAGTCTGGTGAGGAACTATCCCCAGTGCCACAAGTGGGTGCTACCCAGAGGGATGAGTGTCCCCTTTTCCCAGATCACTTTGTCATCCTTCTCAATACCAGAGGAGCTCAGTAACAATAAAGTGCATTTTAAATGTAGAACTAAAAAAGAATACTTCTAGAATTAAAAAAAAATATTTACAAGCATTATAACAGCAACATGCTTTTATAATCGCTGGTATCATTGATGCAGGCTCCTGAGCTGCCTCTCTCTGCACTCTGAGCTAACAGAACTAACCTGAAGCTGTTAAGATTGTCCCAGTCTGCCAAGTGCACCTTCATACCCCAGTATGTGACACTGGGCAGGGGTGTTAATCCCAAATGGTCTCCCTTTGCGTATATCCTTATTTCCTGGAGATCTACTGGTTAAAAACATGCTCTTCAGACTTCCTGGTAATGTGGAGTGTTGAAAATGGATTCATCATGATATAAATTTCTTCTTCTCTTGTTAATTAATTTCAGCAAGGAGCATGTATGCTGACCTCCTATAACTGGTGAGGCACAGCAGGTGGACACAGATCTCGTTGCACAGCAGTGACTGGAGGTAAATCAACTGCACTGATTGCAGAGTCTCCTGGTTCATCTCAAGTGTAAATGTTGGAGCCAGCTATTTTTCTCCTCACGCATAGGGAGGGCTGAGATGAGTCTCCCTGCCAGCTTTGCTTAGCTAAGATTTTCTAGTAAAAGATGCATCTTAAAAACACAAGGTCACAGGCATACCGGAGTAACATCTTAATAAAACTGTCAGTGCCAAGCCAGTCAGCAAGATTTAATATAACATTGCTGGAAGTGGTTTTAAGGGTGGGATGCCATGTTGTACTTAGTAGTAGATCTGGGAAGCTTCAGTGCTGGTGGTCCCAGTGCTGTTGTAATGTGGGGTCTAGAGAGTGCTCTTGCACAGACAATGTATGTCAGGGTGTCAAAAAGCTCATGAAAGTTGTGAACTTCTCTGCATCCTGGATGGGCACGTCTCGGGTTGCTTACCAGCACTTTGCACTGTACAAACCCAGTGACACCAGTTCCATGTTTTAGGTGCTTTCCAGAAAGGCATCAATTTTGTGCTCTGAAATTCCTCGAGATTTGCTGCAGTGGACACTTTTTGGAGCCAAGGTCTGGCTGGGTGGCTTCATCAGCCATTCAAAGAATGGAAGACTTGCTAGTTGTAACTACATGTTTTGGCATTGGATCATCTCTTCCTGCCTGCTGTCGGTTGGTCATGCTGTTTGTCCAGCCACTGGTGGCATCTCAGAGAAAGCACTGAGGTAGGTAATGTTTCTTTTAAAGACTTCTGAGCTCATGAGAATGAGATCGTGCATTCCGGTGTCGTTACGTTACACTCTTGCAAGTCCTGGCTGGAAGTGTTAGCAAAACAGCCTTTGGTTGCTAGGAGGTGCTGTGTGGGGATTCATTAATCAGGGTGGTTGCGCCTTCTGTTTGCCATCATTACTGATATAAAAGAGAGGTTTCCAAAGTTGTGATGGGCTCTTGTTGGGCTGAGAGCTTTACGTATAGAAGCAGGCACTAAGGCAGTTGTGGCAAATGTTAGTCGTTATAACATACGGCACAGAAAAAAGATACCTGAACTGTGAGGCCCACAAGAGGTGCTCGGGCTGCTCATTGAAGATCTTCCCTCGTCCACATTGTTATGGGCAGTGGTGACACAGGGACAACTAAGACGCTGCTAGAACAAAAGATTTTCCTCTTTAAATATCAGCCTCTTTTCCCTGTTTAGTTGGTTTAAGGATTTTTTTGGTCTTGTTTTGAAGTGAAGCAACAGGCTAAACTTTATTAATGCACAAGTAAGAGATTTGTCTTGTCCCTTGCAAGAGCAGAGAATGCTGCCACAGGTTGCAACTGCTTTACTGTAGCCGGTTGAGCTGCCCAGATGATCACTTTCAGATGTATGTCGTAGAATCACAGATTCACAGAATTGTAGGGGTTGGAAGGGACCTTCAGAGACCGTCTAATCCAAGCCCCCTGCCAAAACAGGTGCACCCAGAGCAGGCTGGACAGGAACGTGTCCAGGTGTGTTTTGAATATCTCCAGAGAAGGGGACTCCACAGCCTCTCTGGGCAGCCTGTTCTGGTGCTCTGTCACCCTCAAAGTAAAGAAGTTTTTCCTCATGTTGAGACAGAATTTCCTGTGTTCCACCTTGTGACCATCAGCCCTTGTCCTGTCACTGGGCACCACTGAACAGAGTCTGGCCCCATCCTCTTGACACCTGCCCTTTGGATATTTGCAAGCTATTAGTAAGCTATTTATAAGATTTTTAGAAGACATTTATATGTTCATCAATATGGTTTAAATTAAGCAAAATAGATGGGGACGTAGTTGAGATAAGTCAGCAGGCGAAACAGAAAAGCCATGAGGAGGGTGGCAAAACCTAATAAAGCTTGCAGCAGTCTCTTCAACTAGATGATGAAGTGTGCCCAAAGCCCTGCCCTGTAGCAGACACAATGCAGTCTTGACTACATTCACACAGAGGACGCAATCCACATAGCTTTTAAATTATTTCAGACATTGAACTCATTGGACAAGTGAGCTTGCTGCAGTTGGCTCCAAACATCCATTCTCTGGCAGGTACTAACCAAACAAAAATATTTAGTTTCCCCTCAGCTGAAGTCAGCTGTTTCCTTGGTTCTTTGAGAAGCATGCAGGTGGAAGACAGGCACAGTGTTCATGCTCCCCTTCTCTTGGTGACACTGTGTAGTGAACTTCAAGACAATTGGCCTCAGGAGCCATGTATTCAACACTCTCGAAGCAGGGATGGATGCCCACGTTCTACACACTAATGTTCCTCAAGATTGATCCACTCTAGGAGCTGTGTAAGGCTGGGATTCAGAATCCCCACCAGCAGGGTCTGGTGCCTGAACTGTTTGGTGTCCAGCACTCATGATGGGGTGTCAGGAAAGGAGAAGGCTGGATCAAAAAATGAACATGTGAGTTCTTCTGGTGTAGTGTAGGGAGAAAGAATGTGGGGGACTAACCTTATAGAGCAAGCTGCAAACCACTTCTAACCTCCTTGTGTGGCTTAGAGTTATTTCTGGTATCTTTGTTTCTTTTTTTAGCTTTGAAAAGAGAGGCCTGTAGAGAAGGTAAGACAACCTTTTTGTGTAGTAGTCAGTTTCTTACACTGTTCATCCATAGGGAAGCTTCTCATCCTGAAGGAATTCAGCTCTGCATCTTCCTCTTCTCAGGAGCACGCCTGAGCTCCTAGCTTATGGAAGAACTGCAGGTGACAGGGAGTAACTTTTGCCAAAACTGACACCCTGGACTGATGATATTCAGGACAACAGTCTAATATATAAAAGCAGGAATGTAGTCTAGCTGTTAAAAGATTAAGGTTGGAGGAGCAAGCCTGAGCTTCAGCCCTGGGCTCTGTGTTGGTTCCTTGAGGGTATCAGCAGCAGCCCAGGGAGCACATAGCTCTGAGTCCCCTCCAGAGGCAGAGAGGAGCAAATACTACTTTCCAATTTCCTGCATGAGTGCTCTACTCACAAGACTGCTACGAAAAACATGTTCAAATCCATCCTCTAGCTATTTTGGGATGGAAATGACTGCTGTTTGGAGTGTGAGGTTTTTTTCTTGTTTGATTGTCTTTTGCTAAATGGATATTGCTGGATGCTTTAGAGAGATGCTGGGAATCCCTCAGGGACCAGGCTGTCACGACAGTGAGTAGTTTGTGAATCTCAGCAGAAGAGTTGTGATAATCCTGGTCATAGCAGTGGCACCTGAGTGCATGCACAGTGCAGGATTTTAAGCATCTGAAACATTATTTGGCAAAATCCCATATGCCTATATCCTCTCAGGTGTGCTGCTTGACGAGGTGGAGCTCGGCAGCTTGTTTTGGTAGTGTTAGTCCCCCAAATTACCCCTTGCATTGTGCTTCAAGATCTCATGCACACATTTTTGCTCCCCATGTACCTTTCACGAGTGCTAGACATGAGGTCTGATAGAGTCACTGCCTCTGCACAAGTGCTAGAAGTGATTATAATCACTGCTTTCTCCTATACCCTGCACGTTTCCTTTCTCATTTCAGCATAGAAGACCCTCTGCCCACAGCTGAGAGGCGGGAAGGCTGAACAAAAAGGGTGACAAAACTTGTCTCCTCTGGGTGACAAGACATTTCCTTCTGGAGTTTGAGCCCCAGGAAGCCCCCTGCAGCATCGTTCTCCCAGTGCTGCGTTCACTGCTCTGCAGCACTGGAATATCAAAGTGCTGCTCACATGGTAAGCTGTTTTGCAGCCTGCAGTGACAACTATCTGCTATTTACGATGAAGGGGATTACTGAAATACTGCGAGATTGCCGCCAACAGGCTTGCTGTGCAGGCAGGGGAGCTACGGTAAATCAGGCTGCGGAGTTTCCCGTGCACTTCCAGAAAAGGAAGGTTACGCTGCTGCAGGGATAACACATCGTCCCACTGGTGCTGGCACCTCTCTTTGGGCAACGCAGCTTCTAGCAAAAGGTTTGCATAAAAGAGTCGTTACAGTGCAAGCCTGTATTTCATACCTGTGATTACCTTCATCTATCGGTAGCAAGGATTTATTGTCTCACACCCACCTGGGTTAATAGATAAAGCAACAATCAGGTGGGACACCAGCACCTCTGAGACAGCTCAGGGCTTTGCAGAACCCCTGCTGCTGATGATTTCCATCAGTTACTCTTTACAGTGGTTTTTAATGCAACCAGGTACAGACTGGTTTTTACTTTGCACCTCTTGGGCGAGGGATCACGGCCCTGATCCTACAGGTTGTTTAGGTGCCCGTTACTCAAATCAGTGGGGACAAGATGTCTAAATATTTTTCAGAGTGTGGGACCTATGGGCCTGCTAAGCCTGGAAGGATCCCTATAAATATTTCATTTCCTCAGGGACAAACTGTGATATGGCTGCAATACTACTCACAAATATGCCTCCAGAAGAATAACGACATTGCAGCAGAGAAACCCTGCTCCTAACCTGTCAGTGAGCTAACAGATGCAGCAAGGCAAAGCACAGTTAATGTTTTAGGAATAGGCTTTGCACCAATATAGGTTTTCAGTTTTCAATATGTCTTTCAAATGAAGCAGAAATTACATGCCTATCTGCCCTCAGATTTTCCTCATTAGCATTAATCAAGCACACTTGACTCGCTTACAGATGAATTTGATTAGGATCATGTATACTCTTAGGAACCAAAAAGAATGAATCATGACTCGAGTGTACGTGCTGTTGCAGCCAGCATTGATGCTTGGTATCTGCTGCAGCAACGATCTGACAGAAAATCCCTAGAACTGGAATCCAAACCGTTGGCAGCAGGAGATGGTAAATGGCACACATGAAACAAAGAAAGCAAGACCACACAAAATGGAAAAGCTATAAAGTTCACAGTTGTTTAAATAACTATACAATTGATTGAAACGCTTTATTTTCTGACATAGAAAGAGCTATAATGGAAAACTTAACTCTGTCTACAGGCATACACAAATATTTTTGATTATGTTCCAGCCTGTGGCCCACAATGTGTAGCTCTTAAGATTTGTGACCTCAGTTACACTTTTTCCTGTATAATGCCAACAGATTCTCCTGTTCATCATCTTTTAGCACTGAAGAAGAAAAAAAAAGTCTTAAAAAAACAAGAAAGAAGCGTTTGAGCTGTGTTTCCCCCTGCACATAAAGCAGTGCAGCTCTGTGTGCAAATCATGTTTTGCGCACTCACCAACGCACGTGTAAATTCCTGCAGAGCCCATGTGCACAAGGCACCAGTTGAGAAGCTGGCAGGGGATGTGGCATTGATGAAAAGAAAAATAGAGAAGAGAAAAGTGTTTCTATTTTGACAGTTTATTGATATTCTGCATAAATTATTCTGACCTTCTGTCATCCTCCTTTGTTTGTTTCTTTTATAGTTGGCTTAATTGTGTGGTAATCCTTACTCATAATCACCTCACCAGCGAGGTCCATGAGGACTGTCTGTGTGATAAAAGGATGCCAGACTACGTATTATCTATTACCCCTATTATCATGACAACTGCTTGGGCCTTTGACAGATCTGAAACCTACTGAATCGTTTACCTAAGTGCCAGAAAATGCCTGTAAGAGGAGAAGCAGACATACGAAAAGGGAATAATACATAAAGACACATCTGCATTGAGATCATTTGTCATTTTTGGAAGGATCTTGGAGAACAATACATACACTTGATATAGCGTCATGCTCGTGACACTACGGGTCTTTTATTCTGCTGGCAGGCCTTATCTGGACTGCGATAGTGGGCTAGACTGAAAAAAACATGTACTGAGTTTTTATCAAGCTTTTAAGATCCCCACTGTGTGCACTAGGCTCTGGATCTGGAAGCACTGCAATCCCTGCTCTGCAATGCTTAAAACCTTAAAAGCCAGGTGGCACAGCTGGCAGGGATTACCCAGGTTGGAGCAGGTGCCTTTTCCATTAGCTGCTTCCTTCTTTGCTTCTGTACCTCCCCTGATGGCTCCCTGTGCTGTCGCTGCTTCCCAGCCTCCAACACCATCACCGCAGACCCAGCAGGGGGGTGACTTCACCCCGACCCTTTGCTGTCACACACATGTCCTGTGCCCTCAGAACCCCCAAAGCACATTTTAAGGGAACAAATACTGCCTACGTCAATATAGGCAATATATCGTTGCATATATTCTCAGTGAGAAGGGAGCTGTGCTGCTATGGAGCAGGGGATGCCCTGGAAGCCAGCGCTGGTGAAAGATTTCCACATTAATCCAGTTCCCTGCCAGGGACTGGCAGTTACCTTGAATTCTCTCCCCTGGCTGTGATAACACCACCAGATAAATGTTCCTGGTGTTGCACAACTTCTCGCAAGATCAAGCGCGCGGCTGGGGAGTCACCTTGGAAGGGAACTGGTGAGGCAGCATCTCAACTGGCCGGTGGGTGCGGGCTGATGTTGCAACTCCCACACTTCTCCTGCCTCCTGGTTTATGAAACACCAGAACTGCTGTGGGGGGGAGCTCATGGGCAAGTATCGAGCTGTTAGGGAAACACAGAAGGAAAGGAAAGTTTGATAAGCAGAAACGTATTTCACGCAAGGTTTTTATGGACTTCTTCAAGTGCAGATGTGCCAAAATGTTTCCACTGGAAACTTTATATAAAGTAAAGGAGTTCTGCAATCCTGGCATCTCTCTCCCTTCTCCTGATAGCCGTCGTGGCTCATGGCAGCTCTGTTCTGCATACTGGAAGCATCAGCAGCTGGAAATTATCATTTGTTAGTCTTAGTATTTCTGTAGCTTGTTTCAGACTCCACTGATAATGAGGGCTCTTGCCCTTTTACCTTCAGGACAGTTTGAAATTCCTCTTTTAGGGCCAGAAATCACTTGAGTATCAAATTTGTAACAAGCAGGAGGAAAAAAAAAAAAGCAAAAAAAAAAAAAGCAGCATTTTGTAGAGTATTCAGACACATTCTGGGCATTCCTCAAATTCCTTCAAAGGACAGTCAGAGGGACAGATGTGTCATTGCAGCTCTGGACTCTCTTTCACCACCGCTCTGCTATTGCGTGATGCTATTCTTAACCCCCCCCCCTTGCTTTTTTGCTCTTCCTTGCCTTTCTGAAGATTTTACCCAAGAGTTTTCAGATGCCTCTTGGGCCTATGGTTATTTTTTGACCTCAGGGCTCTCTGATGAAATCCCGTTCCTTTCTTGCAGGACTAGGCTGCTGCATGCAGGTCTGACCATCCTTGGCTGCCCACTGCAATTCCCGAGCCATGGTCTCTGTTTCAGTGGTACCAGCTGGACACTCCAGGGAAGGCAGCGTTCTCCAAAGGGGCTGGACATCTATGAGTTTGGGAAACTCCGGGTCTCTCCGGGCTCCCACAAAGATGAATTCTGGGACACTTATTTTGATTTCTCCTTGTCCAGCTGTGTAGGGCAGAGGATTTTCCTGGTGGCTATTTGCCTTCTCAAGGAGATAGGATTAGTATATGTTTTTTCTTCTTCCCTGAAGATAAATTATTTCCATTAAAAGGCTGGAATGAATTGGATCCATACATAGTAACCAGAGAGACTGCAGTGATGGTGTCAAGTCCCACTCTGCCAGGGTTCCTTGTATGCCAGAGAAGTTCTTGGAATAAACAGGGTGAAATAGAAAAAAACCCTGTCAGCTGCTGCCAGTAACAGCCACCAAGGTGGTCTTTCCTTCCCTGCATTCCTCAGAGCATCCGTGTTCACTCCCACTCCTAACACCTGTGTCTGTACAGTGCGGCATCCTGGGGTCCTCATCCCCCAGATGTTTAGGGCCAGGACCCGTCATGGCTCGTGTGGGATCTCCTTCCAGAGGAGAGAATGCGTGTTCACGGCTTGTCTTCAGAACGTGACCAGTGTGCCCATCCAGCCTGGGGGACAGCAGCAAGGTGGCACTGCCCGCAGGGACCGTGCTGTCACCAGGAGCCCCCTTGCCAAGCAGTTCGCACTCAGCCCTTTTTCCTCCTGATGCCAAGGGTGCCTGTGGAAGGAGCAAATGAATCTGCCACAGGAATCTCCTGTGTTGGGATTACATGTGCTATTAATAAAAACTGCCCTCGACTTCTAAATTGAGGCTCTTAGAACCCACAATGAATGCATTCTTCATTAATGAAAAAAAACATGAGCTTTTTTGTTGAAATTTAAATAGACCCATGAACTTTTGTATCATGTGTGCTATTTTAAAACTGTAAATCTATTCCACTTTTTCCACTGTGGTTGTTTTCACATCGCATTATGTTCTAACATAGGCAAGTCTTTAGTCTTTTAATATAAAGGATTTTACAGTTCCAGGCACAGGTTTTCATGCCCAGCTCAATAGGCTTGATAAGAACCTGTTTTTCAGACACTGTTTTTCCTATGATACAAGATTAAAAAACAGAATCAAAGAAAGTATTAAGGCACCAAGGAATTATTGCTTACTTCTGGAAATTCAGATTGAGATGCTACACATTTTGAAATAATAATAAAATAAAAAAAAGAGAAGACATAAATATGGGCAAGTTAATTTTCTGTGATTTCTCTTTTTGAGAAAAACAATGGGGACTCTGGCTAACAGACTGTCTAAGGCCAAATGTTGTGTTATGCCATAGATCATGGCCATGGCCTGAAACAGCATGATAAATTCTATAGGCAAAGTAAAGGCGTGCTAAAAGCCCCAAAGATATTTAGAATTCTGTCAGGAAATGTACTTGACTGTGCTCCAAAGAAAATCTCTTTTATTTTCCATAGCAATGAAGGAGAATTTATCTGCAGTTTCCACTCTTCCATACTTTTCCCTGTGCTGTCCCTTGTGCCTAGAAGATCTCTATGGACCTCAGAGCCGTTTCCTTCTCTGTTCAAGTCTACATAAAAGTCTTCTCTGATTATTCTGCAAATATTTGATGACTGCTGTGATGCTGATTTGCACTGGCCATTGCCTTTCCTGTTGATCAATGCTCTCTCTTTGTTTCCTTCTGTTTTCCATGTCTCTAGTTTAATAATAAGTCTGACAGTTGCCTGTGACAGGGGTTGTATTTTAGATATATATTTGTATAGTGCTGGGCACAACGAAGCCTGGTCTCTAACTGTGTATGTCAAATAATAATGATGTTGTTTCCAGTTATTTCAATCTCCAACTTTTTCACAGTTTCAGACGTGCTCTTTTAAATAGTTAGAAGCAAGTTACTATTTTAGCAATATTTTCCACATCAGTTATGATTTCTTTTAATAATCACAGTGCTTTTTTCCAATATTTCTCACAGGCACTGTGCTATATCGTTTTACTGATTTAAAGCCCAAGACCTAAGGGGATGGAGAACTGTTCCCGATGCCTGAATAAAACTGTGCAGCACAAGTACAGAAACCCAAGGGCTGCTGCTCTGGATGGAGCACCTTGTTAATGAGAGGCAGGGCAAGGAGTACGAGACACGCTGTCTAATACCTGGCATGTGCCCTCAGTGCCAGTGATAATTTAATCTTTACTGTTATTCTCTTGGAGTATCTACCTGTCTCATAATACCTAAGGGTTGCCCTTGTCTTAGCATGGGAAATGACATAAACATCAGAGGCGTCAGTCTGCTGTCATCAGTAAACATCCCTAATTAGTGAAACCCGCTATGTGCTGGTTCATCATTGCGTCTGGGCTCTATTATTACAGTCATGTTAATCTCTTTCTATTTCCTGAGTGGTCCATCAGGATCTACTTCTGTATTAAGCCAGTCTCTAATCCTTGTACCCAGCTAAACATAACCACAACCTATTTATATATTGGGCTATCCCCAATTAAACTGAAAAATACTATAGCCTAGTTCAGCTGTTGGGTAACACTGAGTATTAACAGTGGCTATTTATACCATTAAGATGTTTCAGACTTGCTGTGTTAAATAAAAGCTTGGGCTAAGCTTTTTAATGCTTGCTATCACTTATGGCCACATGGGCTTGAATATGTAACAATGTGATGATGACCCCAAAATATTCTGGTCCAGGCTGGCTCAGCTGTGACCACCTGCAGGTTCCCTGTCTGGGGGGGCAGCTGAAGCCTCTGGTTTGCCTGAGCCCTACAGGAGGCAACTCCTACAGCAGCCAAGAGCCTTTTGATGAGGTTCTGGACTTGGCAGCTCCTTCCCTCCGCTGCAGCTGGCGAGGTGACAGCAAGCAGGAGGGTCTGTTCAACCCGCTCAGGAATTTCTCCATCTATGTTGGTGTTTTCCCCCAGATGCAATAAACGTGGTTTGTGCATTGAAACAGGTGGTTTTTGGGAACTTGCTGCTCCGTTTGCAGGGAAGTATACACTCCACAAGAGCATCATGGAAAGACAGTAACTAGAGTAGTGACACAGACTTTAAATAAACAAAAAGGTTACTATCAGGTGATTTGTGCAGCTCTAATGAAATTAGAGAATTAATATTAGAGACAGTGCATTGCATTTGACTCCACAAGGCACTATATCTTACTTTGTCACGTCTGAACTTGGGGTTACTCTGTCCTTTGCTTTGCCACGGGACGTTGGGAGCTGGTGCGGTTGCCAGTTTTCAGCCATGACTACGTTTGTTACTGTCACTGGGTTTTGTTTTTTTAAAAAAGATAAATAAATATATGTGATTGCTACTTCCATTGCTTTTAAACCAAGGCAGGGCTAGGTTGAGCATCTCCATGTATCGGGTACTAATCTGGTGAAGGTGGAGCTGCATCTGAAGCAGGAGACTCTACATGCAGCTGCCACTGAGCAACCACTGGCATAGTCTGGAGGTGAAATCAGAGTTGTGAGGCCAAGAGCAGAGTGTTGCCACCTACATTCATGGGGAGCAACCCCATGGAATAGTTCACTTTCCACACATTGTGTGTTAAAAATTTGCCCTTCCACTCTCATGACTCTTTCACTGCACTTTTCTAACATTCAGGAGCATTTTTCCCCCTCATTGTGAAAAGTACTTTCCAGTGTTCTCCAGAAATGGAAAATAAAATAATCTGAAAACCAGGCGTGCAAGACAGGTACGAACTTCACAGGAACTTACATTTTGTGTCTGATACTTCCAGAACTTGACTGATTTCTGGCTGGGGATGAAGTAATCTCATTTCATCTCTCCTCCCATCATAGATAACAACGTTGTTAATGCAGTCTGTCCTCACCTCTGCATCTTCACTTTCTCCCAGTTCTACAGACTTTGGGCCTGAAGTTGATAAAACCAGCAGGTTCCCTTTTTTGTTGAATTTGAACAAAGGCTTTGCATGAGTGTGCATATTTGCTCCACAGCCTCCAGTGTGAACAGAGCAGCCGATACTCACTTCAGGTAGAGCTGCAAGTGTTTTGGAGTCAGCCAGTGTTAGGGCACCTGTAGGGAAACTTACGTTTTTTCAGAAAGCTGGAGAAAGGCCTCCCCTAAAGTATGCTTGACTTGGACTTATTTTAAGGTGATTTCTGATATATACCCGTGTAAGAGGAGAAGGAGGCATTTAATATGATTCTATGATTCTATGATTAGATATTAGGAAGAAGCTCTTTGCTGTGAGGGTGGTGAGGCACTGGAACAGGTTGCCCAGGGAAGCTGTTGATGCCCCATCCCTGGAAGTGTTTAAGGCCTATGAATAGTGTTTAAGGCCTATGAATAGAATCATAGAATGGTCAGAGTTGGAAGGGACCTTAGAGATCATCAAGTTCCAAGCCCTCTGCCATGGGCAGGGACACCTCCCACTAGAGCAGGTTGCTCAAAGCCCCATCCAGCCTGGCCTTGAACACTTCCAGGGATGGGGCATCAACAGCTTCCCTGGGCAACCTGTTCCAGTGCCTCACCACCCTCACAGGAAAGAATTTCTTCTAAATCTCCCCTCTTCCAATTTCAATAAGAGCAGGTAATTGAAGATGTTCGGTTTTCCCACGTGATCCTCTAATGAAGGAACGTTTTGTCCTGTAAGGGTGCTCCTCGTTTTAGCTTAATCTTTTCCTTAAGCTGCAGGTGAGGGAGAACGTGGGAGGTAGTTCAGTGCTGAAGCCTACCTCTGCCGCCCCTTCTGAAGGAGCCCATTTCCCTCCACTGACTCACCGAGCCAACGTTGCCCTTGTGAATACCCTGCTGCTGAGGCAAGGAGCTTCTGGAGGCAGCGTTATACTGCCCAGCAGCCGGGGTGTAACTGTCGGCAGCACAGTCTTGGGTCAGAAGTCAAACTGGAGCGAGCTTGTAACTAGGAGATCAAAATATTTTCTCTGCCTTTTGCAATGGGATGAGTCCATATTGTTCCCCCTCATGTCTCTCTCCGTTCGCTACGATATGTTTTATCGTCTCAGCTCATGTTTGTAGTACATTCGGTCTTACTTTACGATGTGGCCAAGTTGTTTAAAATCCATCAGACCCAGGGCTGCAGAGAGCGGGCAGTGTGATGGGAGGGAGAGCCCGGCCGCGTGGCCAGCTTGCTCGCTCTGCTCTGCTGGCCCAGTGGCGAGCTACATAGACCTGGGATTTGTCCCCCATCCACAACCAGATCTAGTTTATGAGTCGCACTAGAACTATGTTCCTTGCGCTTGTGACTTCGAATTAGCTATTTTCCTTTTAGCTTCCAAATCTGCCAGCCTGGCTACTGATTAAATTTCCAGCAACACAGAGGAATTAGGAAAACCAAGGCTGTAGCTGCTTCCACAGACTCAAGAAATCAAAGCTTTTGCCCACCGGTTGCTCTAATTTTGTGCTTCACAGAAACAATGCATGTCAGGTACCCAGCCTCAGAGCAGCTGACCTGAGAAGTGTCTTGAGCGACTGTTGGATGTTCTCTTTTCTAGCCACCCACATCTTTGAATCGGTAGGACAAGCAGTGTCCTTGGCTTCATGAGAACAAATCCTCACTCTTTAATGTGAAACTTGAGTAGTTTTCAGTGTAGAAAATGCTCAGAAAGCATTAGATAATGTGTTAATTGCCATGAAGAAGAAAAAATGTGTGACAGAGACCTTGCAGTCCACTTCTTCTGGGAGGTGTTGTGTCCCACCCCAAGTGGTGTTGTCCCACACATTATCACAGAGCTGTACCTTTTGTGGATGCATGATTTGCACTGGAGGACAATGCAGTGGAAATATTAAAGGTTCTGCTAGCCATCAAAAGAGTTGATTTTGGTTATTAACGATGTTTTTTAATTATGTCCAGCTCCTGTGTTTACTGCCTGCTTTCAAAATGAATAAATTTTATTAAAACAACAGGGACAAAGCAAAAGACAAACAAGTGGTAGTTGTCACCCAGCAGCTTGAGCATGGACATACATATGTGCCTGTGTGTGTCCCAGCTAGAGAGCTTGAGAAGAGCCTGCTGTCACTGTGCCACCCCTTTCTGGCTCCTACAGGAACGTGGGAGTCTTCAGTGCCAAGGAACTGACTTTGTGGAGTAAGATTGAAGCTGACAGCATTGTAACTGCTGGTATTTTATTGAGTATGTTCTCTGCAAAACGTGCTGGCTGTGATGTTCCTTCTTTCAGGATGCTGGCTGGATGTGGCGGGACGTGTTCATGGTGATGCACAGTGATAGCATGCACTGGCTTGCAGAAGCAGGGCAGAAAACTCCCAGCCACCACGAGCCAGGCTGACATTTGTCAGAGGCTGTGAAGAAACAGAAGTTGGTGCTCGGTCAGTGTGGGTGGCAATCAAAGCCATTCCTCCCCAGGGGTGTCCCAGTGGTTACTGGGAGAAGACCCCTGTTGCCACCCACATGGAACTTGACACAGGTACTGGTTTCTCCAGTGTTGTAGTCAATTTGCTTGTGCATTTATGCACCTCCTGTATGACAGCAGGTGAGTTTTATTCAGCATTACATTTTAAACTTGTCTTACTTATTGCCCATCTGAGAAGGCACTGGTAGAAGTTAGCCTTTAGGCTGTTAGGGAGCTCTTAATTTCATTTCACTGCTGGTCTCACTTTCAGACAGTGCAGTCTGAGACTCGTGTTAGTGCAGAGAAAGTAATCTCTGTCCCTCTTTTGTCAGTGGAGAGAGAGGCATCTCTGTGATTCAGGCAACCTGGGTTAGATGAATCACCCTGGATCTGCCTGGTGAACCCAGCCTACCACCCCCTGGGAACCAAGGCAAGTAGTTTAAATGAGATGAAATGAATCTTACCTGCAGGGCCTGGCGCCCACTTTTCATGCTGTGAGCACAGTAAAACAGAGATGAAGAATTAGATTTTCAAAAAGAAAATAAACAAGGTATCTTCACTTACATGTTCACTTTCACATTTTCCATTTTGGAAAAGTGGGAAGCGCACACAGACACGGGAGTAAAGCCGTGTAAATAGAAGAGGTGCTGTTGTTCAATTAAATAGACATTAATTATGCCTGACTGTGTAGAGCATCTTGCTCAAAGGTATTTTGTATGGCTCCAATCCGCTTACAGCCTGACGCTGAAGAGAGTGTGTGTTTTGCTGATAAACACGCGCCTGGGAGCCAGAAAATCCAAACAAGGCAGTGAATCACTGAGCCATCGCACGAAGCATCACTTTACTAGGTGCTGGTGCGGCAAGCGGGCAGCCCAGCACTGAACCTGGGGCACTGGGTGGACGATACTGTAAACGGGGAAAGACGAGAGCTGTTGACTCCCTCCAAGCAGACCATATTTAGCTGTGGCTTCGTTACTGCTAGTCTGTGCAGCTTTACTGAGGGACCTGGGGAGGGATGAGGTGCCCAGACGCCATACTCTGGCTGTGGCCTGATCTTAGAATCATGGAATCGTCTGGGTTGGAAGGGGCCTTTAAGATCATTCTGTCCAACCATCAACTCCTTTTGGAAGAAAAGCAGAGCTAGTTAAGTCACCGTCAGGTGTTGTGTGATTTTACATGTCACCTTTCACCTGGTGCAGATGTGAATAACGAGGTATGACCTTGACTGAAACCAGCCTGACTGAACTCAGCAGTGCCTTGGCTGACCTTCAACCATGTGCCACCACATTTCCTCAAGGAGTGTTCCAAGAGGGTATGGGGTCTTGGGGGCACCCACAGACTGCTTATCCCCACAAGGCTCCTCAACCCTGCCCAGGACCCTATGTCAGCCCCTGCCCAAGCAATGGGATCCCTTCACCCAGATGGTGGACCCAAAACACCCTTTGATGATGTGAAACTAAGGGTATTTTTGCAAGCTGATAAGGGTTGGAGAGCCCAGTGGCACTTCTTTCCCTTCCCAAACAAGCTTGTTGTATACATAAATGGAATCAGGACCCACAAGTAAATTTTCTCTCATTCGTGGGATTTTGAGAGCTTCCTCTGTGCTTTCATGTGAGTTGAAGGAGTATAACCCAGACCTCCCAAGTATTGGGAGTTACTGTTAGTTGCATTAAGTGTAAGAAGTGAAGAAGAAATTGCTTTCAGAGGAAAAGGTATTTTTCTGGCTCTCCTTTTAACAGTTCTGAAAATCAGGGGCCCAGATTAACCTGCTGAAGTTTCTAACCTAGAATTTTCTGTCACAGAAGGTGCCTATCATGACTTGGTGCTATAAAATCAAGTTATTGAAATCTGCAAATCCTGCGGCTGCAAAGGAGCCTGTGGCTCCTGAACCTGATTGCGCTGAGGACTGCAACACACTACAGAGGTCCCCGCTGCAAAAAAATGGTCTGCCTCATGCCATTTTTCTGAAGGTTTTTTTAGCACAGCATTCGAAGAACATTTATGGCTAGCTCACATCCTACTATTATTAGTATATTATGATATTTTTTTTTAATTTGCATCTATTCCATTTGAAAAGCACATTTATTTATGTCGTACACGACTTAATCCCGTTCCCTGGACAACTATCGTCAGAACTTATTAACGTCATTCAGAGCAAGGGTAGGAAATAGGCACTCTTTTTTCCAAGTAACTCTTACTGGAATAATCCGTTTTTGCCAATTGCTCTTTATTATTGTTCCCTTTTTCCCCCCAGATGACAGTTGTTTTAATTGTTTTTCTTTTCAGTTAGCTAGGCTAAAAGTAACTTGTATTTTATTATGAACTGAGCTGCGTTACTTTCTCTGGGTGCTCATTTCTCGCTCTCTGCTGAGTATTCGACTGTGTTGGCTTAATGTGTTTTTGGGGAAAATACCTTTGGGACACTCATTCCAGTCACCAGGGCTCTGCAGTGCACGGTTATGGAACGCACCTTCCTTTTGGTACATCAGAATTGCAATTATCTGAAAGTAATAGACTAATGAGGGGTTCTGTAATGTGGTAGCTGATTAAAGGCAATCCTATTCCCTGAGAGCTCTAATGCCGGCTTTTACTGCTATCTTGTGTGCAAGGAGTACAGATCACTGCTGCTTCCTTGTCCTTGTGCTCCATCACCAAAGGATCATGTTCTGCTTTTCGTGCTCAGTTAAAAAATTGTAAAAATGGTGCTGTGGTTTGGGAGAAAAGAAGGAGGTGGAGTAGATTTGGTACCCTCTGAAGGCAGTTGCTGGGAACAGAGTACTAAATCTGCTCCTCTGCGGGGAGCAGTGGCCTTTTCTTAGACAGGGAGTTACTTTCAGGTGCTCCTGATTCTGTTTCCATTTAAAACCCTCCACAATTTATTATTCCTTAATTTCGGCATGTCTTTCTCTGCACTGTCCCCCGCTTAAGACCCTCAGTAGTTCTCTTCAGGCACATAATCCTTCATTTCCCTATCTCATACCTCCCAGTTGCAGAGTATTTTATCCCTGTTACCTTTCTCACTCAGCGTGAAGTGCTCTTCTGCTAAATGAGTACAGAGAAAGTGCACTTTCTTGCATTCTGCATTTGATTTCCATGAAAATAAACCTGAATTTTGGGGTTTTCTTTGCTTTTTTGGAGTTTTTCCCCCTTGCATTTCCCTCCCCCTCTAAGTTGTTTCAGGCCAACTCTACGCATGACTCTTATGCCAGAAGGTGATTTAAGGAACTACTTTTGCCTTCATATACATAAATACAAAATGGCTAATTAAGTGTCAGCTAGAAAGCACTGCTGTTTTATATCCAATGGAAAATTTCTGCCTAATTGCTCTGCGCCTCACCTGGTCTAATTGTAACTGCCTGGTGAAGGATTGCAGAGCTGTTACTCTGCAATGTTTACTTCGTCCTGGCTGCAGGCGGCATTTCTTAAAGACATGATTATTGAAGCAGAGGATGGATAAGACAAACGAAAAGCAATCACTCTGAGTTTTAATACTGCGCCGGGCGGTAACATCCAGGCACTCGTGTGTGTTACGACAGCACCGGGCCTTGTGGTTTGTCTCTTCTTCTGCCTGTGTCTCAGGCAGTTTGACTTGCCAAAGTGTAGACCGGTGAAGAGTCCGTCTATGGGATTGTATGTCGAAATCCGAGCTTACAGTCAGCACTACTGAGAAGGGCTCAGTTCATATTTTTAATTAATCAGCCTGCCGTTTTCCCTTGTAAATGAGCACCTGAAGGATGAAAATCCCACACCTCTCCCCAGCTTTAAAACAAGTAAGGTGAAGTTCTCCCCACAGATATACTGGTTGAAATTCGTGAGTGCTGGTAGCATTCCCCGAGAAACAAGAGCTCTTCATCCTGTGGAGGCAGACAAGTAGTTCAGAACAGCGTCTGGAGAGTTAATTGTCCAGTTGGAAAACTCAAAAAGGCTCAGAAGAGACAGCACCATGGGGAAACAAACGTGCAGGTTTTTCAAGTGTGAGCACTTCATGCCACAGTTAGGACAACCTTTATGGATGGCTTTACAGGAGAGATATATTGTGTGGTCACTGGAGAGCTGTGTTTTCTTTGTCTGCCTTGGATTTTGTGAAGAGGATATGGAAGATGTTGTCTAGAAATTCCTGATCTAACACTAACCATAACTAAACATAAAGGCTTTTCTGACTTTGGTTTATTTCTGCTGTCTGTGCTTTCTACTATGATATACGTTAAACATTTGGGTGAGACAGCAGAGCCTACAGTTCTGCTGAGATCAATCTGGACATAAATCTCTCCAGGCCTGTGGTAGACAGGTTTTGCCCTTTTACTTGCAGTGACAAATTGCAGGCAACTTAAAAAGAGCCAAGTGAACCCGAGGTGCAGAGCACAGTGCTCCTCCCACCCAGCCACCCGCCCTCCTTCACGATTTCCAGCATGTTTCAGAAAAACAGGAGCAACATCAGAAGTGGGATGAGTTTGCTCACAGAAACAAAGCAGAGTGCTCCCTCTTGCAAACCTCTGACCATGACATAAAAAACCCTTCCCTGATGGAGATGTTGCTGTGTTTTGTGTAGTAAGCAATAGCAGCTGCTCTGTATGTCCTACGCAGAGGGGACGTGTCCCTTTGTGCACACTGGGCACAAAGGGAGGCTTGGAGCCCGCCGTGTGAGGGATGGGGTGAGGTGGAGATGCAGAACTGAGGGCCAGTTCAGCTGCTGCCAAACAGTGAAACATGGGTGAAGGAAGATCAGGGCATATTTTTGTCCAGTTCTCCATGGAATTATTGCCATGTACATTAATGAGCATATATTATTTTGGGAAATGTTCTTGGCTCCTTAAACTTCAGAATAGGCTCAGGAGGTCCTGAAAATCTTCATGAAAGAGGGTCTGAAAGACACAGGAATGCAATAAAGTCAAAGAGGGAAAAACAGAAAGAATATTTCAATCAAAGATTTTCATAAAGATCTGTCATTTCAGGGAAAAAACAATCAGCTTTGCAGTGGAGAAGCATGAAATAAGGGCCAGACTTATCACTCATTGCTCCCTTTAATAAAGGTATGTTGTCAGTTAAAGGCTGGCTCACCCGAAACTGAGAAGAGTGGGCACATGAAAAAATACATGCTTGCCCCTGCTCAGGAGAGAAGTTGTTCAGACTTCCTACATGCTGGATAAGAATTAGTCACCTGCTGGTTTCAGGGTGTAGTAACTAGGAGTATAGATAGAGTAACTAGGAGACTGTAAATATAAATGAAAGCCATAGGAGCTTGATTTTGAGGTCATCATAGTTAATCCAGAATCTGGGTAGTTGAAGGCTGACTATAGAGTTTCCATATGCTTTTACATAACTTGTCGTACCCCTGTTGAGTAGTTCTGTGAGAGTTTATTACTCTTTATCTGTTAATCAAGAAGTGTTTTGCACATTTTGTTAGAAGTGTCACCCAGCAGCACACATTACAGGTTTGTATATTTTTTTTCCTTCTGGCAAAATTTCTTTTGCCATTGAATTATGAGATTATAAAAATTTAAGGAGCAGACCCTGGATTTGTGGCACATTCTCTATATATTCATCTTTCTTAATGAACTGTGGACGGAATCAGCACTGTGCCCCTCTGACTTTGTGCAGACTTTGTGTTTTCTGATGCATCTTTGCCACCATCCACCTGGAGTAACACTGAGTTTGTAGTTGGATACTTTTTCAAGCCCCTGCTCTTAGAGGCTGGCAGCAGAAATGAGAGCTAACTGTGCAGTTCGGGAAACTGGGTGCAGTCACTTGGAGGCTGACAAAGAAAAATAGGATTATATATGTTCCACTTTAATTTTTAAAAAAACAGGAATAATATACCTATTTTTCGGGTAATTTCAAAATAACATTCAGATATTTTATTCCAAAGAAACGTTTTGTCCAGCAGGGGGTTAAGTGCATTTTGCAGACAGAGAACATAATACAGCATTTTATGCCTTAATGAAACTTATGTCATTTTTTAAACACCATTAATTTTGATAACATTTGAATGAAGAACTGAGTGAGGCGAAACAGCATGTGTTGGTTTGGTTTTTTCCACTTTCCTGTTTTCATCATGCAAGAACCAAATGTGTTTATTTTACTGGCAATATTAAGACAATCATATGATTTTGAGTAAGTCTTTTGAGATTGTTTGCAAGTTTTTGCTCTTCTGCATGTCTGCTTCCTCCCAGCTGGGGGCTGGCTGTTGTATGGAAAGGCCAACCACGTCACGGAAAAGCCCTGTCTCTGATCAGATGGGCTTAATATAAACCAGGTTTGCTGAGGAAGAATTAAAGAGGCAGCCCCAAAGCAGGAGAGGATTTACTCCGGCCGAGCAGCTCAGAGGACCACAGCTTGCTGAGAGAGAAGGGCAGCGCCAGAGAAGGACCCAGCTGCCCAGAGGAGCCTGGCAAAAGTAAGACAGCATCGGTTCAGATACAGAATTTTACAGTAGATGCTGGAGACCCAGCCAGCTAAATGCAGTACAGGGTATCAAAACCAGTTTGAACTCAGAAGGCAGTGTGTGACAGGGACTCGTCTGGCTTTGTTTCGTGAAGGATGATAACTTGTTAGGGGTGAAATCGTAAGGTGTTCATGTTTCTCGTGGTTTAGTGAGCGACTGTTGCAGGTCGTGAGTTAGGCTCTGTTGTTTGGCTCGGAGCTGACTCTTCTCATCTGGTCTTTTCAGTAGGAAAACTACAAGGAAAAAGTGCATTTTAAAACTCAACAGCAGTAAATATTTTGTTTTGTTTGTGAAGCAGCTTTGCTTAGTGCAGGATTTCTAGTTTAGATATATTTCTTACTGACAAAGTTACTGTAACTGGGACTTTGCAAATGATCTCATTTTGCCCCTAAGTAGTGTGCATCACAGAGAAAGTATTGCATATGTGGTAATGAGTTCAGACAGAGCGTGCTTTTGCTGTCTGTTTGTCCTATGTCCCGCTGTGCATTTATTCACAGTAGTTTTAAGATAGTTTTGTGTGAAGAGGAGTAGCAATTTGTATGTGGTGTTTTGGTGCTTCGCTGTGCCTGTTATTCAGGTTTGAAAGTGGTTGGGTGCATTTTAGGGAAACTTATCCTATTTATACTAATATGAAGAAGAGAGCTGAGGAACATCAGCTACATGGCAAAAAAGCAAAACATTGATATAACTGTCATTTTGGGAACTGGAATCCATCAAAGTAGCTTTCCTAAAAATGGTAGCTGTTGGCCCGTGAGAATGACATCACTGTCCTCTGCCTCCAAGCAAGGCAAAATAGACCCTGCTCAGTAACGGGTAATTAAGAACCATGCTTAGATAAGAAGAGCAAACCCATCTAGCTGATTGTGTGGTAAATGAAGTTGTTAATTTAATATCTGTAAATTTAAGGGCTTTTTCTCCCAGTGCTACCTCCTGTAGCAGCTAGAACCTGTACCTCCTTAGAAAAACTGTGCAGATCCTGTTTAGGAGAGCTCTGATGAACGATGCCCCTTCCTCTTCCTTCTGGGACACAGCACTTTCTCCAGAGCTGGGCTGCACCTAGCACAGCTGTGAGATTGTAAAGGCTAAACAAAGATAGGATTTAAAGTACAAGGGTGGTATCATCCCTAGGAAAAAGCCTCTGACTCACTAACTAGAAATATTTGTGTTCCAGTAACTATGAAAGAGTGCAGAAAGTCTCAGTTTTGTTGTAAACGAGATCCCTGTAGAAGAGCAGAACATGCTGCCTTGAATTTCACAAGGCAACATTAATTCTTTTCTAAATGTTTTGTGGGTAACGCTTGTGATTTCCCTGTTTCTCACTAGGGCTAAAAAATGACCCTCAACAATGTTACTATGCGTCGCACCCACCACAGCAGCCTGCAGCAGCAGCAGCAGCGGTGGAGCATCCCTGCTGATGGGAAGAATCTGCTGGTCCAGAAAGACTCCAACGAATACAACCCGCAGAAGCGATACACCATCAGTCCTGATGAATACTACAGAAGGAGCTGGTCCTCGGAGTCGTCTGACTCCGTCATCTCCTCTGAGTCTGGCAGCAATTGCTACCGAGTGGTGCTGATCGGGGAGCACGGTGTAGGCAAGTCCTCACTAGCCAACATCTTTGCCGGGGTGCATGACAGCATCGACAGCGACTGTGAAGTGCTGGGAGGTAGGTGGTGATGTCCTGGGGTGTCTGTGTTTGCTTGCAATCAACTCTGCCAGTAGTAATTGACAGAGAAAATCAGAGAGGCCATTTAATCAAAAATTGAGGTAAGAAATACTTGGGTCTGATCATCAAAACTGATTCAACACGTGCAACTCTCTGAAGAAAACAAGAAAGCAAAATAAGATGAGTAAGATACTCACTAATGATAGCTGAAAGTCTATGAAAGAGAACAATTCAGATTCTCATTCTATTTCATATTATAATACCCGTTGGAAGCTGCCTTATTCCTGCCTGTGATGATGCTACACCGGAGACTGGTTCAGCTTTTATGCTGGTCCAACATCTGTGTCACCACTGGCTCCACAGGGCTGACTCCAGCTTTATCCGGGGAAGAGAAAACAAGTGGAGGTCATCATGGTCTACAAGAATTAAATGCTTGGATATAATATATAAAGAAAAAGCCACTGCTGAGTCCTTCAATCACATTCAAAATACTTGCCATTAGAAGTCATCTCAGCTTTTTGGTATAAACACAGTACCTCAGTGTAGGATTTATGGAATTTTAGTAAAAAATACTCCTTGCCCAGCATGGGTTCTCCAGGGGAAAACCAGAAAAAGGTCCTTCAGCAGCGTAGAGACATTCCCATTGTTTAAACAGAGGGAAAAGACACAAACTATAGGGTGGAGATCTTTTTTTGTGCTTCCCTCTTTCTTCGCCACTTTGTTTAGGATTGCAAAGTAATCTTTAATCCCAGTGATCAGATTATGCAGAATGTGAAGCGGTGGCACCAAGCCCTGAGCTATATTGTGTGTGAGGTGTAGATGTGGAAGGGTTGTGCTGCAGCAGAAATCAGATGTGGCTCTAAGGAGCCAGGTGCTGTCACCTTTGGAGGACAGGGAGGCTGCTGGCTGGTTTTGCTGGACTCTCCTTGTCTCTTCTGTGTCCCTTCCCTCTCCTGCCTCTGCTCCCTCGGTGCCATGGTGCCAGCGTTAAGCCCAGGGAGTTTCTGGGCTTTCCTTCCAAAGTTCAGTGACACACAGGCAAGACCACTTTCTGTGTTTTCACCGCTCTGGTTAGGAGAGGTTTTACCCAGGATTTAATACAGCCCAGCGTCAGGAAGGCTGGACCCTCACTTTTCTTGCTTGCTGGCATAACTGAGGACACAGATTTTGTTGCCGCTGAGGGGTTTTAGATTCCCCACTGAATCAGTCAGCAGTCACTCTGAATCAGTTACTCATGTGCTTTACCTTCAGCTTCTACCACTGACCTTTCCTCTAATCCCACCAGCTCCTCAGCCTGGAGTATCTCTGATAAAATGTTTCCTGGTGCTGCACCAGTGAACAAGAGTAGGACCCTTGGGCAAGCAGTCAGAAAACGCAGCTGATTTGCTTTGCACACCCCTGTCAGGCAGTTTTATCCTTCTCCATGTGAAGCCGTATGGTTTCCTCTTTCATTTGCACTTCCAGCAATATTGCTTGGAGTGCAGAAGTGACTGATTTTTCAAGGCCAACTCTGCTGAGGTATTGGAAAACTTGCTGTTGTTATAGATATATTGTTTTTTTTAGTGTCAGCTTTGAAATAAACATGAGATGAACTAATTGTTCACCTTCAGTTTTATATCTTATGAAAGTTCTTTAGAATTGAGCAAAGTGCAAACCAGTGCTGAGTGTGACTCTTTGGGCATAATATTTTTGAGTAGTAGCCTCTCCACGTGTAAGAGAGTGGAGTAGCAGACCTCTGGATGTTGTCCTCTGGTGTACATGGAACTTGTTCCGGTGCAGATACTCAGTCAGTTGAAGGAACTATTCTCCAAGCCTTACCTTGGCAACTGGAAATCCTATTACAAGAGAGGATAGTTTTGAGGTAGCAAACTCACAGAGAGAATACAGCTGCTTTTATGGACTGGTTTTGCTACTGACTGTAAGAGTAATTTAACTCAGGAACACAAGTGTTTCCTGCAAGGGAAACTACTCCTTTTGATTAACTTTGCCTTTTTCATTTCAAGCTGCATCAAGCCTGTCCTCTTTTTTGTTTTATTTTAAATGTAAAATATTTTGGTCTCATTCTTTTGCATGGATGTAGATTCTTGGCTTGAAGGAAAGGCTCTGATTACAATTTAGGGGAAAGTTCACTCCATTAACGCCCAACAGAGGTTTTATGAGGCAAGGGTTAAGACACAGTCCCATCTACAAGCATGGTTGGGACAGAGCCCTTAAACACTGCAGTGAGAGGTGTGGTTTGCTCATAAGCCCAAGGCCTGGCACTTTTCACTGACCAGCAAGACAAGACTAGAAATGGGTTCATACCTCATATTGCTCATTCAAATGTCCCCTGGTTTGGGGGGACTAGTATTTGAAGCAGAAGCAAGACTGAGATTTCACAAGGGTTTCACAAGAAGGTATGAGTGGGAAAAGCCCCCCTAGATCTAAGCAGAACTTTGTCACGTGGCATTTATAGTCTAGGTATGAATTTTTGTGGCCTCAGTACAAAATAACTGAATTGCTGTGGCTTGTCCATTCCTTTGCTTTTTGACATCAAAGGTGATGTGGCAAACGGCAAAATGGGGGAGAAGTAGGATGCAACTGAAGTCTCAGCCTCTCTAAAACTCACCAGCTCCTGTCTCACTACCCCCTGTCCCCATTGCTTAGTAGGCTGTTAGCTGTATAGCTCTCAGCAGCAGTGACTGTTCACCCGTAAACTGTCCCTGCTAAAGCGAAAGCAAATATTTTCCATTACTCAGCCTTGCTGGACTCTGCAGCTCCCATGGGGCAAATGTTCAGCGTTTGGTTATTTCTTCCACTGGTTCTATTTTCTCTCTCCCACATAAGATAAAGAGAATATCAGCCAAAATAATGAACATTTCGTTTCCTGGTCTTTCAGCCTCCTCCATATATCATGGAAAGTAAGACAACCAGTAATGAACAGAGGGCAGGTTCAGTGCTGATGGAAATGAGGAAAGAACTGAATGTGAGCCAGCATTAAATTTGGCTCAGTAACTTGAACTGTGAGCAAATTATACATATTCAGCTATATTATTATTTTTTTTGTAATATATGTGATGCTGAAAAATAATATATTCCCAATCTTTCTGATTTTCTTTCCAGAAGACACATATGAAAGAACTTTGATGGTGGATGGGGAAAGCGCAACCATTATATTGCTTGACATGTGGGATAATAAGGTACTTTAAGTTGTTCTATCTAAATGCCAAAAGAAAAGCATGTATGAATCACTGTTAATATCAAAAGTAGGCATCTTTTGGGAAAGAAAGTAGTTGTTTTCCATACTTCGACATCAGGGAAAATATGGGATTAATCCCACCCCCACATCGGGCCAAGCATGCCTAATAGCTCTGAAGCATGAGCCTGAGAAGCTTGAGCCTTCTTTATTTTTTTAATGATAAAACAAAACTTTCAAGCTGTTTTCCAGACCGTGTCCATTCCAGTCTAAAGCCAGCACAATTAATTATTTGGGGCAAGTTTTGCCCTCCTTTGTGGTGAAGTATTCATGCCATCACCGCATTGGAATTACTTTTAGTATAACTGTGATTCAAACCGTACCCATTACAGTTACAGCAGGAATGTATTTGGATTCTCTAATGTTATACTTTCTAAGTAAAATCTGTTCTGGGCATAACAACGTCTGCCTGCTTCATTTGAACAGCGTAATGGAGAATGGATTCGAGACCACTGCATGCAAGTGGGAGATGCGTACTTGATTGTCTACTCCATCACAGACCGAGCGAGCTTTGAGAGGGCCTCAGAACTCAGGATAGAGCTCCGCAGGGCACGCCAGAAAGAAGACATCCCCATTATTTTGGTTGGCAACAAAAGTGACCTTGTCAGGTGCCGCGAAGTTTCAGTGGCAGGTAAGGAAAATGATAAGGGTAAAACCCACATAAATGTTAAGAGTCATCTAGTAGCTTTTGAAGGAAATGCAGAGCTCTGGCTGAGGAGTGTGTTGTGTTCAGCACTGGGCAATAACAGACAATAAGACAGCAGAGGTATGGACCAGAGCGCAGAGGACTGGGAGGGGTCTGCCAGGTCCTTAAGCCTCCCTTGATAATGCTGTTACATATCAGATAATCCCTTTCCTAAATTTATTAAGTAACATCATAAAAGCAGCTTGAATTTCTTCCCCTCTAGCTCCTAGTGTAAGACCTGCAGCATGTGATATCTCTGGCAACCAGAAACCCTTTGGGCTTCCATTATGTGCTTATGCATAACATGGTTAGCATCCTTTCTTCTGCTGCCAAGGATTACCTCTACTTTTAACTAGTTCTCTATCCTCCCTGACAACTTAAAATTCCCTCTTGCCCTTTGTAGTCTAGGGAGGAACTGTGCACCTGTCAGAAGAGATCTTGCTTTGGGATGCTGAAACAGCCCTTCCTGCCACATACAAAAGAATAACCAACCTGTACCACTCTCCCAAAGCCCAGGCAGCACTAAACCCACAAGCAGGAATGGAGAGATTGCTGGGGAAGCTGCTGCTGGTCCCCAAGGTCTGCAGTCAGTTGTATCTCTTCTTGAAAAGTCTTCCCTGAGGCTTAGGTGACACAACATAACACACAGCAAAGCATGAGATGATTTCATCTTGTCCAGTCAGAAACGTGGGTTTGTCCACGTGGCATTTTCTTCTCTCTGCCACCATTCTGCTCTTCTATTTCCCAACTGATCTAGGCTTGTTTGTTTATTTTTTCCCCACTGGGGATGTTCATTGTTCCTCTGGTCCCTGTCACAGTTGCCCCAAGTAAAGAGTTTGAACTGAAGAGCACATTAGGAGCCCAGGGATGCCTATTTGCCTCCTCGTTCCTCTGTCCCACTTGAAAAATCTTTTGAAAGATGGCAGGTGCATTCATGTTATTTGAGGCATTGTGGTGACAGAATAAATTGGCTTGTGTGTGAAAGGCAGCTGTCAAATTTAGCTTAGGTTCGTGTAATTAAGGATAAAAACTATGATTGCAGATGTATCTCTGAAGCCATAGGCATAGCTCTGCCTTTATTTAATGGTTTTGTAGACGTGTCTGTTCACACCAAAGCTGCTACTGTCCCAAGACCCTGTTTTACACTCACAACTCACAGAGGAGGCTGTGCTCTGCCTCCCATGGGGACCAGAGCTGTGCTGTACGCATGGAGGGTGCTGTCATCACCCTCTAATGCGACTTGAGGGATCTGCACACAAGATGACCAGGTGGTTTTGAGTCATGGCTGACCTCTCAGCCTTCATTGTCTCGCCGTGAGTCGGTCAGCCCCAGCTCCGTTCAGTGATGACAGTGGCAGGGAGTGTGACACAGAGCAGATGAATCATTGGCTAGCAGGCAGCATCGGGTGATTAAAGACTTATCCGTGCCTATATTAGGCTTGAGGAATTCCCCCGCTGGCGCGGGCGCTGGCTTTCCACACGTGGCAGCCTGCGGTCGCTTTGCCTCCCCACTGCTTGTGATGCCTCATGACATCTCCACCTTGCAATTTTGCAGAGGGACGAGCCTGCGCCGTCGTGTTTGACTGCAAGTTCATCGAGACCTCGGCAGCCGTGCAGCACAACGTGAAAGAGCTGTTTGAAGGCATTGTACGGCAAGTCCGGCTCCGGAGGGACAGCAAGGAAAAGAATGAGAAGCGGCTGGCATACCAGAAAAGGAGAGAGAGCATCCCCAAGAAAGCCAGGCGGTTTTGGGGCAAAATAGTCGCCAGGAACAACAAGAACATGGCCTTCAAACTCAAGTCCAAGTCTTGCCATGACCTATCGGTACTTTAAGAACGCTGGGCTCTGCCAGAGCTTGTGGCGTTTTGTGGACATTATCTAATTATGTTGTGGGACAATCAATCAATCTATATTAGATTGGGCTATCAAAGTGACTTAGGTTCACAGTTGTGATGATACGTGCTGGCATAAGAACAGCACAATGCATGGGAATATCTCTCTCTGGGTTTTTTTTGTTGATAGTTTTAAAAGTACAGACCAGAATGACCCAAAGTTATGCTGGGAAGTGTTCTGGAATATACTTCTTGTTTCTCCTCTCACCTTTGGATAATAGTGTAAGAACCTCAAATCGTCATGACTTGGGAAGTGAATATTACACTCTTTAGTCTTTTTCCTTGTTGTTATTGTTATTTCTTTTTTTTTAAAACTGTGTAAAATATTCATGAACTGACTGGGGATTGGTCTTTTGCCAGTTGACTGGTCAGGCTTGAGCACCCACAGCTGAAAAAATCTGCATTTTTGTAGAATAGCCACCAAGACACTTTTTATTTTTATTTCAAGGATTGGTTTTAATGAGTTTACACATCTCTTATTTTGAAAATATTTAAAGGGAAAATCCTATAATCAAACAAATTTTCCTCTCATATTTTCATATTATGGGACTGTTTAAAAATCACAATAAAATTAAAACCAAAGTGCAAGATGTATCGAAGTGCACCAAGTGCAGGATGCCAAACCTTTGCAAATCACCTGAGCTTTTTTAAGAAACCACATGGACTTCTTGTATCCAGCCTTGGTCTTTCTTTATGCCAGAGCTATGCTGTATTTATTGTTGTGCAGAATAACAAGCATTTTAATGTTGAGGGGAAATGTATTTATTACCAAGTTTCTTAAAAGAATAATGTTAATTTTATTACTGTTTTCTATCTAATATCTTTTTTTTCAGATATGCAAGTTTTTACTTACATGCCTTGTAATAAAATAAATAAAATATATGACTGCCTTTGAGCCTCAGTGGGAAATCCCTAAGAATTTTTGCAAGTTGAGAGAATATTTTGAATGCTGGACAAGATTGCTACATGACAAGTCCAGCAAGGATTCCTTACATCTCTGAACACAGGCTACTTAGCAACCTAGGATCACAAAGCAAGAATTACCTGTAGCCTCAAAGCTTTGAGTGCTCACTATCCCTCATGTGCAAGTGTGGTTGTGGTGGCAGAGATAAAAATAAATCATTGTTAAAAAAAGTATTTGGCCCTAAGCCTGAAAACACTTTAGAAATGTAGGTGAGTACCCTCACCTGACTTTTGGACATGACAAGAAGATAAATGCTACATTTAGGGACAGAAAGCAGGTAGCTGGCATGGTGTGCCCTAATCCTTGATTACTGTTGGGCATAATTGTGTTATTTTCCTCCTGACTATGCTGCTTTTGGGGGGCACACCGCAGAGTTCAAAGAAGAGGTACAGTCATGAGATTTTGCATGCAGATGGCTCAGAAAAGCCAAATCTCGAGCCTGGCAGCTCATCTTCCTTGATGATGAAGGTAACAAAATGCGACACTAATAAGGTGAGAACTGGGCTCCCCGTCTTGGGCTGCTCATCTTTCATACACCGAATGCTCTGGGAAGGAGTGAGCCTGCTGAGTGTTTGCCCAAAATTTCCTCTGCTGAGGGGATGACTTCTAACAGCTCTCTACAGGTGAAATACACTTTGCAGGATGACTTTGTGCTTCTATGGTATTCAGATCTCCCTGGAAGAAAATTTCTGTTTTAGAATAAACTGTTGGCAAGAACAGAAAACAACATTTTTAATAGAGCACAGACAAGATTCCCGTCACTGGATTTTGAATGAATGCTTTTGAAGTCAGTATGCAACTTAAGGTTGAGCCGGAGCAGTCTAGAGAATGATACTCCTATACCAGTTTTCAGAACTTTTAAACTCTCATAACCTTTCCCTCAATCAAGAATAGAAACAAAATTACACAAATGAAACACACTTTAAAGATTATTTTTGAGAACTGAAGGCATAGCTGAGCACAACCAGCACGTTTCCCTAGTCAGTTTGTTCTGTATCTGTCAAGTTATGGATGTAGCAAATCTAAACCAAGCAGATTTTGAAGAAATATAAAACATCCACGTTAATCACGTAGCATTTAAGGGTAAAAGCCACCCGTGTTCACAGCATCACTGGATGCATAGATAGGATCATAAAACTTTGGAGTTACCTAGTTAAGTTTTCATTCCCCCTCCTTCCATTCCTTCCCAGGATAACAAAATTTCCTTCTAAACCACATGATTTTTAAAGAAAAAAAATGATATGGTAGGCCCATTCCTGAGAGCTGCCACAAACTGCCACCAAAAGCTGTATGGTGGCCATGCACAGCGTGCTCTGTCACCACATTGTTCCTGGGGGTAACAGACATCACTGCAAGTCTGTCTTCTGGGGTTGCTGCAGGACCAGGGCTGGTTGCTCTGAAGAGTACAGCACTGTCTTTGGAACAAAATGGTTTAAAAAGCTGCCTCTACCTCTGCATGCCCCAGTCAACCTCCCACTGGCCCTCTTGGTCTGCCCTGCAGGCTCCTGGCTGGCCCTGAGTTTTCATGGAGAGCATAGAGGAAGCTTTGAGATGAAGAACAACCCTTCCATGAAGCGATTGCTTCAGTTTGCTCCAGCACTGTTGAGGTGTGTTATTGTCTGACCTCTGGATGTGGAGCAAGGAGGGGTTGTGCTGAGGATCTGTAGTCTGCACATTTCAGAGGTTTTCTTGCTTTGGACCAGGTCTAGCTTGATCCTGTGGACTGGATATCCACCTGGGACTGCAATGTCTGGGTTGCACTCCTGAAGGACAATGTGAGTTTTACCTGGAAGGGACCCTGGTCGTCTGCTGTTGTGCTGCATGGTTCCAGTGAGCTGTGGGCACAGAAGCAGGGCCGGGGCTTTCTTCTGCAGCTTATGAGCTGAATCTGAGACATGGTTTTAGCTGATCACCACCAAATTATCAAATACAGAAATGCTTACTATATATAACAGCTGGTGTATCTGGAATGAGTAATTAATACTAATTTAATCTGGACTGCTGACATTTCAAACCCTTAATGTCCACAATCCCCCTGCTTGTCTCAGATGCGAGTGTCCAAAACCATGGAACGGATCAATCAACGATTCTAATCGCTGCTCTGGCTATTTATTAAGTCAGGGCTACAATGACAGATCCTAATGTGATAATTACAATGTCGGCCCCAGAGATCTGGCAGTAGCTGTGGAATACGTGAGTCACAACAGTGAGTGCACCAAGTCCAAAATGGCAAAACTCACGGAGTCCAAATAAAATAAAATACAGAAAAAAACAAACCCCAAGTCTAAGAGCACACAAAATGCCAATTATAGTGTAATGGCTGTTATAAAAAGCTCTTTTTAGGAAGATAGATCAGATCAGCAAGAGGAATTAGGGGGCATGTCCAGCTTTAATTAATTTAATCATGACAGATTAACTGCAAGAAGAAAGGTTTGCTTATGCTTTGGGACAAAACTGCGCTAAGGAATTATTCATTATTAAGGCCCTAAGTGGGTCTGCAGGATGCTGCACGCTCTTGGATTTGGGAGAATTACTGATAAAATTTAGTCAAGTAAAAGAAAGATATTTGCAATAAAATCAGGGGATGTACTGTGTGGATTTAACCCTCACATATATAAGCCTTTCAACATCAGCCCCTTGGAAAACTTTAAAGACCGTGGACCAGCTGTTTGGGGTGCAGATAAAAATGGGAGAAAGGGCTCCTGACAGCAGCAGTCCTGGTGATGCTACTGAAGGCTGCAGCAGAGGAAGGAAGCAATTGATTTCTATGCAGTATTTCCTCTGTGATCAGCTGTGGCACCCAGAGAAGAGACGAGGTTCTAAGGAGTGCTAGTGGTGTTCTACTGGCAAGATGTTGGACTAATAAATTCTTGAATTTTCAAAAGTGAATCCTGCAACTCCTTCTTTGCCATGCCTCTGAAGACTGTAGAGCTGAATGTATTGCATAAATCATTCCTGAATCTGATCCACAGATGCAGGAGGTCAAGCTGGTGGGAACTGCGGGACTGATCCTCCTCTGACTGTCTTTTCTGGACTCATTAGAGACAGTTGGTCAGTTAGGAAGGTAAATGCTGCAGGCTGTGGTGGTGTTCAGCACACTGCTGGTGTTTAAAATCGTGACTTCCAGACAGACAAAACAATACTTAATGAGAACTGTTAACCTTGTCTGCAGTCCTCACCAGTTTTGGTTCAGTGGGGTAGCACAGGACCCACAGGGCAGGACAAAATGTGGTTTCTTCTGTGCTTGTTGACTTGTAGGACCCAAGCGTCTGGTAGTGCTCAAGGCACACATGGCAGCTTGTGTTAAAATTATGCTAAATGTCGCATTGCTGGTCATTGTCCACCAGCACTTTTATATGTGCTAGATTCCATGGCAGATTTTTATAGTAACTTCTAGGTATGTAAATGTAGCCCCCTCCAGTTAAATAAAGGAAACACAACCATGTTATGCTCTTTACTATGCTCCAGAAACACTCTGGAGAAGCCTAGCTTGTGCCGTTGCTTTCAGAGGAGACCAAAGGCCAGTGACCAGCAGGTGTAGGGACACAACCTTGGACAACTGCAGGAAACAGGGTGACTCAGCATCTGCCATGACCAGTGAAGGCACAAGGTGCTAGTGTGCAACCTGACACACAACCTGTCCCCTCCTAATGGTCCTCTCACTCATCAAAGCTCCTACAGACACTGGACTAGCCGGACCTCCTTTCTCAGTGACCACTTCACACAGGAGCCTGCAGAATTTCTTTATCTATCCTCTGTGATCGCAGAGGATCATCAAAGTAGTTGGTTTTTTTGACAAGAGACACTGAAACTGCGTGTGCTAATTACTTGTGATTTCAGCAGTTTTGCTGCAACAGGTTTGCTGCTGTCAGACAGTGAGGACAACACGCCCCCACAGGAGAGCACACTACTCCTGTGTGGCTCCCTTTACAGTACCAGCACTGTCTCATCACTGGTTAATAATTTGCTAAGAAAATTATTAGTGCAACTCACTTCCCCTAGGTTTTGAAACTGAATGCCTGAGTAATTCTCAAATCAAATTATTTTCTAAGTGGTAGTTGTGTCTATGTATTTGTGCCTTCTGTGTTGAGCAGCAAGTTTGTGCAAGTGCTCTGACATCATGGAAACATCACATTTCAGAGCAGCATGACGTGCAGAAAGCAGAGATTCTGCGTGTGTGCACTCCAAAGCCTCCAGCTAGTTAGACACAGGTTGCCCAGGGCAGAACTCTGACTGCTTTTTGGGCCAACAGGAGAAAGGGAGGTGGGAATTTTCAACAGGAAAATTCAGACTGTCCCACGGATATGCTGCACGATATCTGACTTCAGCTGTGGCATCTGTAGGTACTGTATACAGGGACCAGTGTTACTGCCCCACTGGCACTGCTCTCTTGGTGGGTATGGCCAGGCCCAGGATGCCACATTCCCCACTGGACCTGACACTGCCCACCTGAGGCAAGGTGAGCAGCAGGGAAGCCAGGGGAGCACTGGGCAGGCACTGGGCTGGCAGAGCTTCCGTGCAGGGGTGAGGCGGGCATAGCGACCGCCCCTCTGGAGGAGGCACCTCCAGCTCTGCTGAGTTTTGCACCCATTCTCCTTTGACTCTGTGTGGGTTTTGCTGAATTACTTAATGGTTTAACATCCACTGAAGTCAGAGCTGACCTCACAGTAATTTTTACAGGATGCTATTTCTGTGTTTACCTGTGGCTTTCACGAGGGTGCACGTATTTCTCTGATTCACAGCTTTGCTCTGAAGGTCCTTAGGATGTAATTCCTCTCTAAATACTTTTGATGCCTAAATGGATATGCTCAAGCTTTGCCACCATAATATCTTTGTAGTCACTTTTTAGTTACATTTTCAGCCTTCTGTGCCTTAAGGTCCTCGTCCTCCCCTTAATGCAATGTTGTGACGTGAATGGCTGCATTTGCTTCTCCTCAACTTGCTGTATTCAGAAGTAAGCCATTGGGGCTGGGATGCTCCCTTAGTGCCTATGGCACGATTTTTTGCCAACAGTTGTACTTGGGAGGCACCTAGACCCTCCAGGACATGCCTAAAATCTTGTGGCATGAGAAGCTCCCCCTGCATCTGTGCTGTGACTGGGATGATGTGCCCAGGGGATGAAGCCCTGGGAACAGAGCTGACCAGGGCATCTGTAATGACATAATCCATCAATAAACGTGAAAGCACCTTGGCAGGAGCATACTGGGCTCCTGTCGAGGTCCCAGGTACCCGTTGGACTGTTGAGAGAGAAAATGTTGAAAGAACTTACAGTAAATAAGCCTGGGGGTTAAAGAGGTCTTGGAATAAATATGCTCCCCTCACACCCTAGGTAAGTACTCTACCCATAGAGAAATTCTTCCTCTGATATTTTTGGCAAAGCAAATTGGTATTCCTTGGTTTATGGGGTTCATACTGTCCCTGGAGGAAAAAGAATCTAAGAACCTGGTGAGGAGAAATGCCCTACTGCTTGGAACCAGTGGTGCTTCTAGCCCTGTGCGGTCTCTGAGAGCAGGAAGCAAAGTGGCAATAGGAGATGCTGTTTAGGGATGTCACCTGTGGGATCTTATGAACTGCAGTTTTTCACTCACTTTCTCCACTTCCTTTTTGGAACTGGAATTATCAATCTTTTCCCCCTTGGCCTTCCCCTCTCCACACCAAAAAGTCCCAAACCCTTTAGTGTTTCCCCTAAGGTGGCTGCTCCAACAATTTATCTGTATTTGTTGCCCTTCTCTGTTCCTTCTCTGACACTTTTCTGTCTGGGAGGCAGAGACTGCATCACATACTACTTGAGATGCTAGGTTTCAGGGAATGATAAAACATCATTTTCTTTCCCACTTTTGGTACCCTTCTTGATTATGTTCCATGTGTGTTGGAATATTTGGCTGCCATTACACACTGATTTCTGACCACAGTCAGTGCTGGCTGGTAACCTGACATCTTCTTAACCACTCACTTCTTTTTATGAGATCCTTCACCACTAAAAATAGGTTTTATGTAAACGCTGCTCCATTTAAATGCATAAAACGTCTCTTTCACGCATTACCTTGAAAATGGCCAGACAACTTTTCATCCACAGCTCTTGTCCTAATTAGGGATTTAAATATGTTTTGTTGCAGGAAAGAACTTCTATATTCTGAGTACTGCAAAATTTTCCTTCATAAGGATTGTCTGATCAAGGCCTTCTTGCAGATAAAAATATTGTATGGAAACCTGAAAAAAGGTCTAGGGCAGTGCTGTCAACCCTACCAAGTGTTTGGGGTTGCATCATACAATAAGCAGGAAGAGGGACAACTGCAGCTACTGTTTGCAGATGTTTGCTCAAGCAAGTAGTCCAGCTGATGTTACTCACACTGGTGCCATTTTGAGGACTAGGCAGTGTCCCTTTTGTTGAATCAAGAAACTACTACGGGCCCAAAAAGGATCTGTTGTTTCGTTTATGAGTAAGAAGTTATGTCATTCTCCCACACGAAAAGGAAGTATGTCATGATACTTTCTTTAAGGTGTGCTCCTGTCTCCAATGGGTGGGACCTGGAAATGTTCTGGACTTTGTCATACACTGAAACAAGGTGTTGTACTGAGACTAAATACAAACTTTTCTCTAACCTGCTCAAAGCTGGAGGCTGTTGGATGGAAAAAAAATAAGTTTCTGTGCAAGGAACATTTTCCATTTGGGTTGTACAGGCAACCTCTTCCATAACTTGCTGTCCATGTTACCAAGACCCATTAAAAATGGCTACAAACCATGAAATAGTATGCAGATCCACTATTTGACTCACATTTGCTCTGGAAGAGTATTTTCATGCATAAAATTTGCTTGGAGAAAGTAATCTCTGAGCTTATAGAAACCTCAGGGCTAAGAGTGACGATTTTATTCCTGACCCTTTCTTTGATTTCAGATTCAATTATAGCCAGGCTACTTAACAAACACGTATCTATCTCAGTTTGCCCTCTGCATGCTGAGAGCAGTACTGCCTCCTTTCTACCAGAGGCAGCTGAAAGACATAATTTTGAATGCCCATGCAGGACTCAGTGATCCTGCTGTGTTTTAGGAGGCACATTCTTCAGGAAGCAGTAGGTGACCTCCAGCCCTGCCAGCCCCCATGCAAAGCACAGTGCATCTTACTCCCCAGGGACCTGAGGATGGTAAGAAATATGATTCTGCCATGAGTAGGCTGAGGACTTACAGACCTGCCAGGTGGGAGAGGTCTAGGTAAACCTTGCTCGTGGGCCAGCTCCACATCTGAAGTCTACTATTTCAATAGTCCCCACCTGCAGTATTTCCTCAGTGTGGTGATTGAGCACTTCTATTTAAACAGAAGAGAGAGAGGACCAGAGTTCTTTAGTTCCATAAAAGGATTTAAATACTTGGCTCTGGAAGGCAGAATTTGCTATGAATATCATAGGGACTGTGCAGAACACCTGCATCCCTGAAGTGTTGAAGGCCAGGCTGGATGGGGCTTTGAGCAACCTGGTCTAGTGGGAGGTGTCCCTGCCCATGGCAGCAGGGTCAGAACTTGATGATCTTTAAGGTCCCTTCCAACTCTAACCGTTCTATGATTCTGTGACGGTGTCTGCGGCAAGGCTGCCAAAGCACAAGATACCAGAGACAGTTGTTTTCTGGAGTAGGTATCTTTGAGGGGAAAATTCCTTGTTCCTGGTGCTGCTGGGACTCAGAAGATCTTGGTTACAACAGTCTAGACTGATGTGTGCTACACAGTAGAGGAAACTCTTCTGTCACTCTGCCAGTGTCTGTGACAGGCTCTGTCACTGTATGCTTACTGCAGTGATTCTGGCATCCTTGGCACAGTCTTTTTCAAAATTTTTGTATTTTTGTATTTCAACAGCTAAACCAAGAAACTCTTCCCTCTCCGGGTTAAAAAAGATTTTTGTAATTTTATATTTCAACAACTAAATCAAGAAACTATTCCCTCTCTGGATTATAAAAGAATTTATCATGATGGCAGGCCAGTGTATGTCAGATATATAGCTATGTATTGTGTTGAGATTTTGACCTTGAACTACAAGATTAACAATTGCATGTCTAGAAGCCACATTAGTGTCTGCATGCAACATGTATTTATAGCAGTTACAGAAATATTAACCACGTTTACAGAAGTAGAAAACCATAGTCAGCTATTGACGTGTATGCTAAACTCTATCGTAGATAATAGTCTCGCTAAAGAAAATGAAACTACTTTCAATCTAAATTAAAAACCCGCAGTGTTTCTAATATGACTCTCCACAGATCTGCAAGGATGTCAGAATAGCAGAAGCCTCCCTGCACAGCACCTCTGAGAGGCCCCTGGAAGTCCACGTACTGCCTCCCCTGGGCTCTGCCTGCAGAGGTCCTGCCGTCCTGGGCTGTGTAAGTAGCACTAATGCCACTCATTTCATATGGCTTTGTTCTCCTTTGTGTTCTTTGCTATTTTGCAGCAAGACTTTGCAGCAAAAGTTACCTGCAAGGAACAGGTATTCAGAGGTGCTGCCCAACTGCCTGGCTACCATCTAGCTGGGCCAGCAGCAGCCCCTTGGTTCTGACAGTTAGCTGGAGCTGACCCTGGACAGCCTGTGGCTGCTCAGCAAACAGGGCATATGCAAGTAATGACTACAGATGTCTTGTCAAACTGGCAAGCAAGCAAGGAAGGACATTGAGGGGCATACAAGAATGACAAGTTTCTGTTTGGAAAGAAAAACAGAGGAGTGAGCTAGCAATCTGCTGGCTTTGAATTCTCCCAAGCCAATATCATTTAGGTCCTTGAGAACCTTGTACTTTCTTTTCTTTCTTTTGATGTTTTTTTCTTGCCTTCCTTTTGTAAGTCTTCCCCTTCAAATTGCGTATATAAGAGATTTGGATGTGTTTGGAACCATAACACAGCCAGCCAGAAAAGCTCCTATAAGGAGAGTAAGGCAATGGCAGGAGTGAGATAAATTATTATTTGGATTAGTAGGAATGCACAGGGCCAGCATTCCATCCAGAAGTGTGGAGACAGCAGCAGCTGATGAAGGGGAGAGGAGGTTTGGTCTGTGCTAGATGCCAGTTTAGCTCAGCTGTGCTGGCTTCTGTGGGCAACACCTATCTCCTAGGTTGCCACCACTATGGCAGGTCCCACATGCTCCTCCTGCAAGCCCTTCTGGGGGCAAAAAGGGTGATCATGGCTCTTGTCGTCAGAACTAAGTTCTATTTCTTGTAAAATAGCGTATCCATAATGCATCCAGAAACTTTGTTCCTCCTCTTAAATAGCTTTACTCTTCCAACAAAAAGCCAGCTGCATGCTTCCATGCCTGGCCAAAAGAACCTCTCCAGTGAGTGACCGAATTCCAGCTTTCAACGATCAGTAGAAACCTCCATAAAAGCAGCCATAATTTTGATTATATAAAATAATTTTGATCGCAGTCATAATCCACATCTGGTGTAGATCCTCACATAATAGCCACTGTTGTCTAAATACAAGAGAAGCAAAAGTCACTTACAGAAATCTTCAGTGGCATGAAAATGTATTTCTAGGAGACCTTTGGTAAAATCCTTGATTATTTTTTAGAATGGGTAAAAATTAGTAACAAAAATTTAAATGAGTACTACAGATACATGGAATTGCGCTAATGATACAAAATAAAGTGTTTCTATTCAGCATACAAGAGATAAAGATCTAATTTTTACAAACAAATTAAGAACACATGCATTTATATGTTATATGAATAAAATCTTTAGTATTTGTAATAGACAATAATGGCATGCTATTTAAACAGAACTTAATTAACATTTATGTACCATTCCCTTCCATGGGTCTCCACTGTATTTCTACTATGTCAAACCCTTTTGCTTGCTCAACAAATCGCTTTCCTCTCTGCAAGTAACCTAGAAAATCTCTGCATAAAAATACACACATAACTTTCATAGTAGTTAGATATTAAAAGCAAAGAAAAACAAACCTAAACCCATCAAAACTGACATTCATTCTTAAAGGGTAGCAGAAAGTCTGCAAATGTGGCATATTTAAAACTGGATTCCGTAAGCAGCCAAAAATAAAGAACAAAAACAAAATAAAGAAAATACATTTGCTTCTGTCATGCTCACCAAGTTTAATTTAGTAAAAACTTGCAGTCATATGAAGTTACCAATTCTAAGAATAATTAGTACTTCATAGGAATTAACTGCAAAAATCCTATTGTAGTCAAGCTATATACACACAAGTCCAGCTTTTATTTTTACCTGAAATGCTATTCCCTTGTCAAATCCTGCTACTTCTTTCATGCCTGCTTTTAAAAATAACCAGAATACCCAATGATATAGTAGGTTTATGCTTCCTTCTTCCTTTCTGAGTTATGATGCTACTGGAAGCAAAAGGGGTCTTAGTGGGGATTAATCAAATAACCTGATTGGCATTTTTAAGTAAAGAAAATTCAATTATTAGTGAAAAAAAGACTTTTAAAATAGAACTACCTTTTACAACAGATGTAATAAACATGTCAATGCCTGGCAAAGGTGATCTTGCAGTTAGTCAATAGTGTTGCAGTGTTCAAAATTATTATTCCTTTGCTGCTTCCTCCACTGGAAATCATTGACTTCTTGGCAGAGTAGAGGGAAGATCTCCAAACGTCTTGTTCAGCGTGGTGCTGTAAATGTAGTTGACTTGGACATAAGATGTCAGAGTTTGCAGTTAAAGTGGCTGAGGCATAGTGGGAACACTCTCCCTCCAGCACAGCAAAAGTGATGGACACGCTTCCTGACCAGCTTTCCTCGGTTTCTGAATATGAGAAGTAAAAAAAGAGTAATGCAGCACAGTAACCAAAAGACCTAAGTAGATTAAAGCTAAGATAAATTCAGCAAAAACCTACTGAAGGCAGAAATCTAAAAATCTTAAAAATCCAACCACCTACCACAAAGAGCAACACCCTGTCCTTATCCCATCTCTCCTCTCTGTTGTCTTGCCACAGTAGATTGCACAAACTAGCTGCTCGTTGTGCCATTTAATTTTCCAGCAAAAGTCATTCATAAAAATTTACTACCTGCACTACTGTTTCATGCACATAACTCAAAGTCCTTGGGCCAATAATAACCTCTTTACCCTTTAGATTAGTTAAAGATAGGAGCTAAATATCTCTGTAGTTTCAAACAGGATGGTGATTCATTTGAAGAATACATAGAAGCTTCAGACAAAGTTACATTTTTGTTTTCTCAGCACACTGTGTCAAAACAATCTTATTTTCTTTGTTTGACAGTTTCTACAATTATATGAATATGTGAGAAGTTTGCTTATGTTAAAAAAAAAGTCTGATCTTCATAACTGTGAAGTAACATCATGAGTCACACAGCAAAAAGTGAATAAAGCCATTAAATCATATTGTTGTTCTTAAGACCTCTTTAAGCCCATTATGGTATTTCGGGGCCTGAATTATGGTTTTTGAATTCCTGGAACTAGCAGCAGCATTACTTTTGTGGAAAGGGGATAATTTTTCTTACAGAGAATGTGCAGAATTGCATTAATCCGAATATGCAAACCGCTTGGAACTCCTGTAATGCATAATCTAAATGTAAATGTGTCATTAACCAGTAATTGATACAATTTATTCAACGCCCCATGAACTACTGGGTCCACTCAGCCCTTATAGAAGACCTATTAAAACCACAAAGTTCGGGCAAACTGTTTTTCAACAGTCTAGGGTGTATGTTTTTTTGGTTTATGGCCATGCTGCTTAAGCGTGCTGGTCTCCTCTGAACTGGGAGGAGCATCCACCCCACGGCAGCCAGCTTGCTGGGTGCCAGGCACTTGTTTGCTCAGCCCTGCCCTGCTATACCTGTGCTGGGATACAGTCTGGGAAGCAGTTCCAGAAAGGAAAGGCAAGCCTGAAAGCAGCCTAGAACAATAGCTTGCTAGAGTCTGGGGTAAAAGGAATTGGGTTTGTGCTTTGGTTTCTTAGTGAAACCTTTAACCTTGTGTTCGGGCTCCTCAGGAAGAAGTCTGCCCTGTCTTCCTGTTGTCTTTGACCATGAAATTAACTACCAAATACACAGCATTTAGTTTCAGCTTTGCTGGTCCTAGATTCCTCGGATTAGGATGGATGTCAGCAGCGGCAGCCCAAGGCAGCACCTCTGCACCTCTGCTCAGGGGCACTGCCATGTGAAAAGCACTGGTTCATACTCTGGCTTCACTGACCTCGGGATGCAAAAAGGCAGAGATAGCTCTGAACTGATGAATTTATCCTGCTGACTGTCCTTTTAGAATCATAAAATCATCTAGGTTGGAAGAGACCTTTAAAATTATCGAGTCTGACCATTAACCTAACACGGCCAAAACCACGTCCCTCAGCACCACGCCTACCTGTATTTTAAGTATCTCCAGGGACGGTGACTCAACCACTTCCCTGGGCAGCTTGTTCCTTTCAACTTGAAAGGTAATGAGAGACAAATGCAAATTCGAGACTTTAAGGTGAGAGATGAGGGAGGGCATTAAGTCATGAAGTCTTCATCAATGTCAAGCAAACAGAGGTGTATGTTCAGGGAGGCATTTCCAAATAAGCCACAAATGAGGCAGGGAAAGAGCTAAAATGGTTGGGCTGCAATCTTTGGAAGTACAGAAGTAGTAAATGTGAAGTACATACACTGATAGCCCAATACCACAGTTATTTGGTCACAGAAACAGTCCCTTGAGATTCTAGCTTGTGTATGGTGTGCCAATGAAAGCTGGTTATCCACTGCTGACAGAAGTTAAAATTATACGGTATTTCTGGCATTTTCTATTCCAAGCACAGGAATTAGTTATTTAAATAATGTTCATTGTAGGTAGCTGCAATACAAAATGTACACAGTCCTTTCTTGCAGACCATAGGCCTTATCCTCTAATAGTTCGTTCATGTGACTTGGTCTCCATCACCAAAGTAGGTAATTAAAATAAATTAGATTATTTTTGCTTGGCTTTGCCACTAGTGCATGTAAAGTTCTTTCCAATAGATAAAGGTCAGTCTCGGCATTGATTCAAGTTTATGATGTGAGCCATAAAGCTTGACTCTGAAATGAAATAGCCAGATCCCTAGAAGGCTCAAGTTCACTTCTAGCACTTCTCTGGGAGTTCATAATACCTTCAGCAGAAGGCAGGGCTGAAACCAGACCTTGTGGTCCTGCTAAGGTAACAGAACTGATTTGAGACAATTGTTCCAGCAGGAGTTACATTTACGGCCATCTGGCAGTTTCTCTGAAAAGAATATGCGCTAAACCAAACCCTGAATTTGATATTTAGACATAATATAACTTTATTGCTAGTCAAAATTAATGCTAATGTTCAGTCCCCTGCTACCAGTTCCTACCCTTGTCAAAGGCTTTAAGGAAGCCAATTCAGTGTTGCAAATTCAGATATTATTTAGGGAAACATACTCTGGGAACTCAGCTATCAGTAAGAATTCCTGATGAGCTGAAGTTTGCTGCTCTTCTGCCTATTACAGTTTCTGGTATAAATATTTATGAGAGGTACTACACTCAAGGGAGCCACTTGGTATCTTATCAGGCTGTAAAAGTTCCACCCCGTGATGTAAAGCAGTGTCAGTCTGAACACTGGCTACGTGGGGAAGAGAAGGACTAAAACCAGGGGAAAATGAGCCAGGATTGCCTGATCGCCTCTTAGGGAAAGCATATGATGTCTTATAACCATCCCAGCAGAACAAGCTGGTTACAAACCATAAAGCTGAAGCAGTTTCATCTTCACTGGTCAGGCTCTCCATTTCTTAGGTTTATATTAGCATAGCAACAATAAATCCTGTCAGAGGACTCATCAAACTAGAGACGAGGGTGTTGGACTGATGCTTTGTTGCTGCTTTTAACTCTATCCCAGCTGGAACACAGTCAGGGCGAAGTATGGGTCAGGAAAGCCTGAGTGGAAGAAACTAATTTTTTATTCAAAGCTGGGCAGGCAGGAGAGAGAGGGACAAACGGCACCAGCTTCCAGTCACTTGTGCTGGTTTTTGAAAAATGTTTTCATTCAAAGGCTCTTTTTCCAGTTTCCCAGCTGAACTGTGGGACTTGGGGCTGTCCAGGCCCTGCAGATTTCTGTGTATGGTCCAGTGAACTTCAGTTTGGCTTTAATTTGTAATTGAGACACCATATACATATTGCATTTATGCATATGCACCATATGCACATTACATATCATAATAACAGTTTGTAGTAAAGAGATTGAGAAACAGATATACAAAAATCTTAGGCACTACTGGGCTTTTTTCTCAAGCACTTGAGTCCCAGAGTAAAGTCCAACCCCAAAGCTCAAAGACCTTATTCCTGTCTCAGCTCACAGGGACGATGAAACATTTTGGGATGGTAAACCCAGGGGGTGAGGAGGTGAAGCAGTGAGCTGTGTAGTGCTGGGCTACACCTGGAACACAGATTCCTAAATCCCTGACAAGGTCTGTGGGGATTCCCTGGCCATGATTTCTGAGGAGTGGAGAAGGGAAATGAAAAGTCCTGTTTCAGTTTGCATGGAGGGATCTTGGGATCTGGGCTTATTTCTGATTTTCATCCAATGACTGCTATATGTAACAGTCCAGGCAGCAGATCCTGTGATGACAGTGACAAACACAGCTGTAAGGACTAATTTGCTTTATTGTCCCTATTTCAGTGTCCTGCAGGTGGGCATGTATATCCAGATGACTGAGTGCTCTAAGACCATCTGCTTCACAGGTCCTAGGTCCTAAGGCCATCTGCATTTACATATGTGTGTAAATAAAAAAAAACATAGTGTCAGCCTGCCAGCTTAATGGTTATTTCATATTATAATACTGCCATGCTTCCTAAACAGTCTATAGCTGAGAAAAGTCTCAGATTTCCTATTTCGTTTTGACACGTTATATATTTTGAGCCATGCAAATTGTGGGCATGTCTTTATGTCTTTATATGTATCGAGTAATGAATCAAAAATGTGAAAAAAATGCTTCTTCGGCAGTTCTAAGGAAGAAACCAGCAATTTTAAAATATGCAGTTCATAACTTCTAATGCATATGCCACCCTAAGACTGTGGAGAATTAACTAAAGCACATAAACCTGCTGAAAAAAAGTGAATTCCACTGTGCTTCAGTATGGAGCTCAAGTTCTAATCTCCTTTGGAGGTCTTGCAGTAAGCAGTGTAAACACAAGTAATCTCTAGAATATGCATTGTTTATTCCAGAAGAGCCATTTGGTTCCATTATGTCATTGCTTGCAAGGAGAAAAAAGGGAAACTAAAATCTATCATCTTGACATAGGCAAGTTTAATAGCCCAGGACTTCAACATCATGAGCTCAGCACCTAACAGTGGCCAGGACCTGACGGCAGCAAATGGGGGAACTTCTCAGCGGGCTTCTTGTGCCACTGATGAGGAAGACAAGCCATTTGGGTCTGTGTGTGTGTGGTGGGAGAGGTCAGACATCTGTACCTGGGGGAGGTAGATGCCATGACTGGGAACACTATGTGTGCAGGGCCCCTTCTGAGGGGGCACCCCTTCTGTGGGGCTGGGGCTGACCGAGGCCTTCAAGGAGACGCTCTGGGAACAAAGTAGGGATGGGCTGCCTCATCAGAGCCAGGTGTGCTGCTGATTCAGCTTCATCCTACTTTGAGAAACCTGCAAACAAAACCAGCTTGGGATATCTCTGCCCAAGTCCCAGTGGGGATTTAGTGAACTGCAAGGCAGAAGCACCATGAATGAGAGCCAAGAACAAGGTCCCACATCAGTGAAGGGTTGCCAGTGGAGATGTCTAGGCTGAGATGCATCAGCAGCTGGGAGGATTTCATCAATATAACAGACATGGAGTCCTCCAAGGGTAATCAAATGAAGATGGTGGAGACGCAGAGCAGCAACAGGGGAAGAAGGAACAGGCCCTTCAGAGGGGTGGAAATGCCCTGCAAGCTTCTCGGAGGAAGGACAGAGCCCATGTCTTTCAGCAGACGCAAGTAACTATATTATCAAGATTATGAGAACCACAGAGATTTGGCTGAATAATTTGTGACTGAATGGTAACGTGTTTCAGAAACCTGTCAGGAAAAGAAGTGAGATGTTGACTGGGATGAATATATGTATTTTGAAGTCCAGAGTACAGGAGATACAGATGATGTAAATGCCTGGTAATCTTACAGTGATGGGAGTCCGCAGTCTGGAAAAAGGAAAAAAAAAAGGACAATGGACTTTAAAAAAAAAAGCCAATTTATATAAAATAAAATTATTGATAAGAAGGATTTCATAGAAAACAGCCCAAAGAAAAACATAAGCAGAAATTACTAAATCTCTGCATAAATGAAATTAAGGGCATAATATGTCCCAAGGCAGAAGTAGTATTAGGAAGGGTAGTAAGAATAAATCATTTTGTTAAACTGGGGCTCTTCACCTGAAAGATCCTCTTTACTCACAAAGGAAGCACAAAGACAGCCATAAGTAGGTTACTGAAGGTGAGTATATAGCATAGGTAAATACAGACAAAATCAGAATTATGGGAGTGCAACTACCAATGCAATGAAGATAACATGAAAATACTTTATGAGTGCATTGGTAAGAGTCATGTTGCTTGGGAAATGCTTGTAAGAGCCTGTCCTCAGCAGCACTGGGGAGTCTTGCCTGGGAGAATGTGGGGCACAGCTCATCATCAAAGGCGGAGAGTGACTGTGCAATGTCCAGAGGACAACAGTGTGAATGAGCAGAAGTCTGGAAGTGCCAGGGTGGATTACCAGTGGAGACTAGGAGTGGCCATTATTTGCATTTTTTACAATCAGGGAGGTTACAGGTGTAGCTGATTCTGTCTCAGGAGAAGTAAAGGAACTAGATGACTAGAAACTTGAGTTTCTTTTAAGCTTTATTTTTCTGTGTTTCTTTCCCCCCACTGTTGCTAGCTCATTTTGAAACATATTGATGAAGTTGTGAAATTACCATGCCTAAGGAGTTTCATAAAAGAAATGTTTTCCAAACAAAGGGGAAGGGAAAGAAGCTGAGGTCAAGGAGGTCGTGTTAGTTTTGGAAATGACAGAGGTATGTGGAGAGACATAGGGTGAATTGAAATAAGGAGTAAAAGTAAAAAGACAAAAAGTGAAAAAGGAGTAAGGGAGAAATGACAGAGCTGATAAATGGGAAGAGTGAAAAGGATGTGACTAATAATATGAGAAGAGTTGTTTCTGGAAAAACTGAGTTGTTTAACAATGATTCACACAATAAACACCTGGACATTTGCCTTCTTTTCATCAGATCTGCTCAGAAAAACAGCTGGCTGAAGGCACCAGTCTCACTGCTGAGTTTCTTCTTGTGATTTTATCTGTGGCACCATGTTATGACTGTTGTAAAGCCTTAAGTACTTCTGGACTTTGTAATGTGTTTGACATGGGAGATTTTTTTTTCCTCTGTGTGGTTACAACATGTAAGCAGTTGCTCTGTGGCTGGGAAATTATTTCAGCCAGAGAAAGACAGTAAGGATGAGCAGGCTCACCTCTTGCATTGACTTTCAAAAATATGGACATTAAATTACGCATATTAGGTACCTTAAATATATATTTCAAGTATGCCATTGCACTTCCTAATAACTGGACTTCCAAGCAGAGACTCTAGCATTTGAAAGACAAATGCCTAACCTGTTTTGACATCATGACTTGCGCTATTCTGCGCTTGTCATGTACAGGTTGGCTAAAATAATGACATTAGGAATTTCTTTATGTGAATTTGTTATTGCAGTATGAATTCTGTCTGTTTTGACATTTACACTTCAGGCTGAAAGTACTTTTAATTCATATCGAACTAGTACACAATTAATCTGCATGTAAGTCACCTAAAGTCAACATACTTCCAAGGCAGTTCAATTGCCTCCCCTTATTATATTTACTTTGAAAATTATATTTACAATGAGTTCTAATGTTTTAATGGAAACTGTTGGTTTTGAGCTGTGCTCTAAAGATAACTACCTGCTAGCAGACAGCTTTGAGAAAGTCTGAATCATTCTGAGTGCATGAGCAAACAGGGAACAGTTGTGTTTGAAAGCGCAGTCTGGAGGTGTTTTCTTGGCGAATAAATGCAGATTTCAAGGGAAAAGTGTGATCTGAAGCACAAACAGAAATCTCACCTTTCCCAGAATTGGATTCTAACCACTTCTTTCTTTGGATGCAAAAAAATTAATGCACCGCACAAATAGTTTAACGATGTTCAAGTGCAATCTAACATACTGAGGAAATCGAAAGTAGAATTTAGAACCTGGATGAAAAGTAACATTTTGTGAGAGAATAAAATAAACCTGCTCAAAACTTCTGAAATAAACATGGTAAGTGAGTTAGCAGAAAGCATATTTTATGGGTTATTTGCTGTACTCCTTTATAGTCCAGTTGATTGCAGTTCCCCTTCCTACAGGTGCTATAATGCAGAGATTAGCAGGGACTGTTTCCCCTGAAGTGTTGAAAACCAAAACAGAGAGGAAAAAATCATAGAATCATTCAGGTTGGAAAAGACCCTTGGGATCATCGAGTCCATCCATCAACCCCAGTTCACACATTCAGGGATGGTGACAAGAAGACACAGGAGGCAAAGGAATCGTTACATCCATTATGAAACAAGCATCTGGAAATGAGTAAATAGAGTCATTTGCTCACAGTTACCCGAAGTAAATTTGTTGCAGAGCTCAGGCAGAATTTGAACTTTCTGAGTTGCCGACTGATGAATTATTCTCATAACTAGACTGGGTCCTTCCCGCGCACACACCTGCTGTGAAAACAAACCACCTTTATGTCCAAATGATTGTCTTCTGAGTGGGAATTATCCCTGTGACTAGGCAAGTAGCAAACGTTATCTCCACCCAGGGCCTGTGTCTTCTCCTTTCCACCTCCTCTCCTACAGAAAGCCGTGTGTCTCCAGCCTGTGCCTTGCGTGTTTATTTCTTGCAGCCCCACTGAAAAAACTGAATTCAGGAAGAAAACCCCAAAGGACATAAAAATATAGAAGGTTGTAGATTGTCTTAGAGCTACATTGCTTGCTTACACGGCTGCCATTTCATACCACACCTAGTCATTAAGAATCAATAATTCTCCATGCTGTTAATGTTTGAGCTGCTGAACCTCTAGGGCGAGTCTGAGGAACTATAAACTGTGTGGAGAAGCAAGGACAGACACTACCAACCTGCACAAAGCCGAATCCCACAGCTGAAAGAAAGGAGCATTTTTAGAGAAAAACAAACTTTTCATGTTACAGGTAAGGTACAATCTAACTCCCATTTCATGGAAATATTTTAAAAGCTGAATCAAGGGTTTCTCTGATGACTTCTCTGGCAGCGTCAGGAGTTCAGCTGCCTTTGTAAAATGGATGACTGCTGTGCTAGGGCTTAGTATGGTTTGTATTTGATTCGGATCAATTGCCTCTGTTTTCTCTTTACTGAATTTGAACATCTGAAATCAATCATTTAAAGAAACTCAACATTTTTTTTTTTTTTTCATGGAACAAAATACTTGTGATTGTTACTGATCTTTAACCTCCGGGAATTTCTTTGTTCTCTGAATGTTTATTATTGAAAGTCACTGGGATATTTGTACTATGGTTATCACAGAGATTTCTGTTCAGGCAGGGAAACTATAAAGGATTACTAAGGATATAGCACTGAGATGAAACTAAGAAATGAAGGGGAAAATATGGCTCCAGTCCTCAGCCAGATCTCAGGCTGCTTTTAGTTAAGCTGATCCTATTCTAATCCTGAGAATGTCTATTATTGAAAACTTTTGCCTGAATTTATACACACTGAAACTCTATTCTGAGTGACAGAGGAGTATGTATTTGGGGGTTTTGGTCCTTGGCAGTGTGATGCTTCATGAGACTTTGTAGCAGCTTCCAGTCAAAAATGAATGGTCAAAGACTGGTCAAGCTGCTCATCCTGGCCTTGCAACTGGCACTGCAAATGGCATGGCATTAGGGGATGCTATTTATATTTGAAGGGAAGGGAACAGCAGAGGCTGCTATCATGCAAACTCATAACCTACAAAATGGCTGTATTTCCACTGCTGTGTTTCATAGTTGCATCTGGACAAAGAACTTGGCTGAGACACAGCGCAGTTGCACAGCCACTTGAAGGAGTACATTTTCCAGCAGTTTCTGTTCATTATGCTAGGGCTGGACCTGTCCCTTCCTTAAACTTTCTCATCACCATAGTAGGTCTTGCTCCCTCTCTTTTCCCTGAATCCGTACCATGGTACACCCAGACCACCCCCTACGCTTTTTCCTCACTTATTGCCAGTGTGTCCCCAGGAGTTTTAGCTCCCTGGTGTCCCCCCGCTGCTGGCTGGCCAGAGGGGCAGACGAAGCCATGCTGGTGGCCAATGGGCACATGCGGTAGCCTTACCCTCAGATAGGGCATGCCTTTGGGTCCTCTGTCCCACCTGCCATCCCAAATTAACATGGAATTGTTTTTTTGAAGTTCCAGTCCTGCTATTAATTGTGGCTGAAACTGGTGGATGTGTTCAGAAGAGATCAGGGGGAGGGGAAAGGCTGTTTGACAGACAGAGGATCTGGACAAACTTCCATTGACAATCTAACTGAAATATCAGCAGTGGTCTTGGTTCAAAGTATCTTCCCAGGAGGTTCACAGTGTCTCCTCTGCCCCTCTGCCTTCCCTGTGCCAGGCTCCACCTGTTCTGGCGTCAGGCAGGGCAGTGAGAAGGGCACCATTGCCAGGTAGCTACAGAGGATTCAATTTCAGTCCTCTTTTCCTGGCACATTTAATGATTTTCCTGCTCACCTCTGCTTTCAAAGGGGAACCATTTTATTTTCTTTCAGTACCCACACAGCTAGCTCCAGTCCAAGGAGGGCAATCAGTAATTTCAAAAGACGTAATCATACACACAGTAAGACCCAGCTGAGAATGGGATTTGCAGAATGGGATGTCCTGTAATGTCCTCAAGTGAGCATGGAAGAGAACAGCAGTGTGGGCAGGGCATTTTCTATTCACAGGTTCCCTTTTTGGTCAGCCATTGAGGAAAGAAAAGGAAAAGGAGGAAAAAAAGCTATGATGGGAAGCCCAAGCAGGAAGATATCCAGAGGGAGCTGTGCCTCCACATTGTCTTCTCCTTGGGATAGAGCTATGGTGGCTGAAGGATACATGTAGGTGTTAGCCACTGAAGGTGGCAGCTTCACCTCTCTCCAGAACTGGCCCCATACTTTTTATTAAAATCTAGAAGTAATAAGAACTCAGGATTTCAGTTCTGAAGAGCACATCTAGTTTCCAGGAGGATGTAACACAAGTCATGGCAGCGTGTGCTAAGCAGTTTTTTGAAATTCAGGACAGGCAGTCCTCCTTATAGAATCATAGAATAGTTTGGGTTGGAAAGGACCTTTAAAAGTCATCTAGTTCAACACCCCTGCAATGAGCAGGGACCATCTTCCACTAGATCAGATTGCTCAGAGCCCTGTCCAACCTGTCTTGGGTTGTTTCCAGGCACGGGGCATCTACCACCTCTCTGGGCAACCTGTCCCATTGTTTTACCACCTTTGTATAAAATCTATTCCTTATATTTAATCTAAATCTTCCCTCTTTTAGTTGAAAGCCATTACTCCTTGTTTTATAGCAACAGGCCCTGGTAAAAATGTTTGTCCCCATCTTTCCTGTAGACCCCCTTTAGGTACTGGAACGCTGCTATCAGGTCTCCCCAGGGCCTTATCTTCTCCAGGCTGAGCAACTCCAGCTCTCTCAACCTGTCCTCAGAGGAGAGGTGTTCCAGCCCTCTGACCTCCTTAGACTTGGAAATATAATTTCCAGTAGCCATATTGTTTTTAAGGAGTGCAGACACCTCCAGCTTCCTCTGTCTCTGCAATCTGCACTGAACAGTTGTGTTTTTTGTGTCCAGAAGACAGAGACCTCAGCATGGTCCCTGCAAGACTTTCATCTCCGTGTGGTTATAGTGTTTCCTGTGAACCTGTTGTTGCCCTCAGTAAAGCAGAAATGAGAACGGGGCTTGCAAATGGTCTTGTGTGATGTAGAATCATTGCAACAGGGAGGTTACACCGCTGAAAGTTTTTGTGTTGCTTTCAACTTCTGACAGCTGATTGAGGCTCTCACAGCGTGTGGCACCTCCTGCACTACTGGGGACAGACCTGATGGGCTGTCCTTCCTGGCCAGCCTGGGGATGCCAGTGGTCTCACCTCACATGGGCAAAGCTGTGCCTGGTCCTTTAGAGCTCACTCCTCTGCTGCAATCTCCCTGCAGCTTCAGAAAAGCTTAGCTGTAGCCCTTATTCACAAATAGATTGTCCAACTCTACAGGGTTAAAGTGGCTATCACCTCTTCTTTGCAGGAGCTGAAGAAAAGCATATTCCAGTATGCTTAAGCTGTGTGGACTTCAATTTCTGCTTCTCGTTCACTCGGTGAGTTATGGCTTTTCCTTCGTTTATCTGGGAGCAAATGGCAAAGGTTGCCTGTGAGGTTCTGAGATCTAGCCCACAGGGCATCCCAGTCTGCAGGTCTGCCCATCGCCCGTGCCTGTTACAGGGTGGCTGTAACCCTGGGTGTGGGAGAGCAGCCCTGACACGTGGGTGACCCCACGGCCAAAAGTTACGAAGACGTGCAAATCATGAAGAAAAAAAACCCTTAAAAAATCCTAAGAGACACCAGTTTATCTATTTTGCCTCTTGTACTTCCTCCTTAGATATTAATTTTTCAAGTAAGTGGATTTCATGCTGGAAAAGATTTTAAAATATTGCTACAAATCACAGACAGTGAAGACAGCTAAATCATGTGTTCTGTATTATAATCCATGCATGTGCTGACATATTAAATGTATTCTAAGACATATAATAGCCCATAGTTTAAACCATGCATATTAATTATTTGTCCTCATTATTCCGTCTATGTGAATCCTTTTTCAGTGGATTTCCTGGAACTGAAGTGTATTCATTATGCTATTTATGGATCTATCAAATTCAGTAGATTTACTGATGTTTGCAAAGGCTACAGCGTGCCTTCTATTTTACAACCGAAATTAGCAGAAAAGATTGAAAAAATGAGTAAAATCCAAGTCTATTAAAAAATGCCTCAGAATACGGAGAACCTGAGGGGTGGGATTGATTTGCAGTAGCGAGCACCTCCTTTTTCCTTTCCCATTTCAAAAGCTGCTGCCTGTGGCAGTGCTGACCCTCCCTGAAGCCACTCCGCAGGCAATTATAGCCAGCTTCAAAAGGGATGCCAGACGGATATGGGCCAAGGAGAAAACCCTGTTTCCCCTTCAGGTCCCTGAGTAGTGATTCATGTTGTAGACATACGTTTGGAAATATTTATGGTCCATATAAAGTAATGTTCATTGACAGGAAGAGATATCTCTTACTTGCTTCACAGCCTGCCCTTTGAACCTGTTGAGTTTTATAGCGTCAGCCTTTGTTCCTCCATGGCGAGCAACATGACCAAGAAAAAACCCTCCACAAAATGGCCCTGGGAAAAACTTCCAGGAGCCAGACTGTGCCCACCAGTGTGACATAGGAACAGCTGTGGCACGTCAGATCCAGGGTCCTGCTATCTTGTTCCCTGACAGAGACCAGCAGTCAGCATTTCAGCAAAAATAGTAAAGGGTAAATGTAAAGTACTCTTTCCTGGTATGCGTAACTACTACGTGACCTTTTTTGGGATACTTTTCTACTATCACTAGTGTTCACTAGTATCCCTCCCCCTACTTCCCCAGTTCTCACCACGTTCTAGTTTTCTTGTTTACAAACAGAGTCACAAACCCTTGTAGGTGAAGAGGGTAGGATCTCTGGCTATTATTAATCAGAATCTGGTGTTATTCAAACACCACTTGTGACACGCACACACAGAGCAGCACTTTAGGGTAAATTGTGCTGAGCTTAGCTGTGTTTTTGTCATAGCCAGAATTAAGTTTTCCCTTGGTAGTATGTAAGCTGTGCTTTTCCATGAGAGAGCGAATAGCTGTCCTAGCAGCAATAGGACCAAATCCAGGGGAAAAGTCATGGAGCAGAGAACATGCATTCCCAGAGCCTGACTCCATGGGGTGATGGACAGTGCAGCAGTGGCACTGAATCCGTAAAGCAGAATAAAGTCATTTTTACGTGAGAAGAAAGAGAGTCATCCTGTGCCGCCAAGTGACGGAGCCCTAATTCTGGCAGGCAGCTCCTCAGCATGGCTAAGAGGAGAGTGAGAGAGAGAGGAGCGTTCATGTTTGAGGCAATTTGGTCTTTCCTTTGAAGAAACAGGTAGATTATCTGCACCACAGGCTGAATTATCTCGTGTGCAAGGGCTGCTCTATGAGGCTGGTTTTTACATTGTTTTGTTGGTTTCTTTTTGTTTGAAAGCAAGAGCATGCCTGAAACAGTAAGGCAGAAATATCTGGAGTTCTTTGGGCAATAGGGGAGGGGTGGTTACGAAACTCATAAAAAATTTATAAGAAAAAACACTGTGGGAAGACATTGCCAGCCATGAGGAGGAAAGCAGAGGTTGAGACAGACTTGCACAGCATTTTTACCATGAGGTAGAAGCCAGAGATCAACAGGATGTGTTTGCTCTGGCTGCCATTTACACTCACATACAACTGATGTGAAGACACAGGGTCTGAGTGGCTTGCCCAGTTCATCGGGGTGCTGTGGATGGTGGGGAAGGGGACCTGGGGAGGTCCACCTTTTTCTCTTACAGAAAAGGTTTGGATTTACTGAGGAAACTGCAAGGGGTGCAGCCCCAGTTCCTCCAGGGGTGTCGCTGGGTCTCCCGACACGTGTGTGGCCATAGGACTGTGCAGCTCCTGGATAGAATGTGCCTGGTGCATCTTGGGGACACAGAAGTGATCCAGAAATTCTTTTATGAATTTCCTCTTGTTCTCAGCCCACCCTCAGCTCTTTGGTGCTTCCGTTTGCTCCCTCAGCTGCTTCCCTCTACCCCTCTCTCTCTCTCTCACAGGCTATGTGCCAGGATTTTGGTGACCTGCATGTAAGTGGGCCTCTGAAGGACATGAATTTCTCTATTCCAGAAGGAGGGGGGATGCGCTTCGTTTACCAGGTAATCAGATCTCTCTGGGTTTCACTCTGGTCAAAAACGTCATCGTTTGCACACACTGATCTCACAAGCAGTGTGGTCTTCTGTGCTGGTGGGAAGAACAGTCCCCTGAGGGGATCTGAAATTAACTTTGACTTCCTCTATCTGGGAATTCAAGATTCTACATGCAAAAAGCAGGAGACAACCCCTTCCCTCAAACGCATTTTAAAAGGCTATCCTAAGACAGAGATTAATAAAATCAGCATTCCTAGAGAATGGGTTTCCATGTAACTTGTGTCATCATTTTTCTTCAGCTCTGAGGTTTTCTTCTTAAAGCCATAACCACAGAAGGACAGATCCAGCTCTCAGGCAAATGGAGGATGTGTATCATTCTTTTTCCATTCCTGTGCTCAGACAAAGCCTTGTCCTAAGCAGACATTTGCTTTGGAAAGAAACCATGGTTGGAATTTCCTGCAACATTCAGGAAATAATGTGAAAACTCCTCTGTTGAGGATCAGAAAAGAGCAGATTTGTTTAAGCAGACTCTTGGAATATCATTCCTGCAGCCAAGTACACTATTGGCATTAGATTTCAAAATACACAAAAGCATGAAGATTATGGTGAAAATGCTGAAAAAGGGGTGATTTTTCCTCTGTTTTTTCCCCATTCTAGTTCACATCTGAGCCACCTGCTGTGAGTTTCAGGTTGACTGGTGAAACAGATGGAATAATTGGCATTGTACCGAAGACAGGTGTCCTGTATCTCAATGGGTCTCTGGACTGGGAAGAAAAAACAATGCACAGACTGCAGGTAAAAACTCAATAAAAAATAGAAAGCGAAGATTATTCATATTCACCCTTTTTGGGTAAACCTAAAATTAATGGAAAACTGTTGGAATTTAAAATTCTTTATTTGTTTATGTTTACAGGTAGCTTTTTCATTTTTGATATTGAGCTTTGCTGAAAGACTCATGGTTTTATAGTTCTGAAAGGCTTTGCACAAAAAAGTGCTCCTTAGCACAGGAAGGTTATGATGAGAAAACAAAAATTACCCTGATGCCAACACCAATCCTCTAATATGATGAGGACACTTGACTGGAAGTGAAATCTGGCCCCATGAAAGAGTTTCACTTGTGATCCCTGGAGACTGATAGGGTGAATTCCATGGCTGGAATGGGAAAATAAACTGCTGCAATCTACTTAAGAAGATTATAATCTATTTAGTGAGAAATGGTCTGAATAAATGATACTTACACACAGGGGCATAGATCTAACCTCCGTTAGACAGCAGCAGAAAGCTGCTAGGCAGATATTGGAAGCTATTAGAGGCAAGAGTACTGTATGCTTGTCCTGCTACTATATTCCTTTCATGTGGAGCTCAAAGTAAACACCGCTGGGAGTGGGACAGTGGGTAGTTGACCTTTTGGTCTCAGTATACCTTGTGTCTTTATTTGTCAAAAATGGTATTGTTGTCTTCTGAGGCACTAGCAACTGAGGAGGAGATGATTGTGAGAGGATCAATATCTGAAAGAAGTAAATGATGATGTTTTGGCTAGCCTTAGCTTTCTTGCTATAGTCTAGCACTTCAGGTTTAATGGTTTCATGTTCTCAGCTCTAAAGCACACTTTGGCAATTTTCTAGTCCCAGAAGTTATTAATCCTAAACATGGAAAAGAGGAAGCAATGACAGAACTGAAAAAATATACTTGGTTAACCATAAATAATCAAAATTCTATCTATTATGCGTTAACAACAGAAAGTCAGACAGTCATAGTATATAATTGGTGCTTTAAAGTCAAAGAAGGCTGGAAAATAAGAAGTCATGTTGTTTGGAACAAAAGTGTAATCACAACTTAGAATTAAGTTTTCTTTGCAAATCCTCAGATCAGCCTGTTTTTCTGGTTGATATTTGCAATAGCACACTTGAGTCTGCTTTATCATATTTATAGACTTCCGGAACTATAAAGCCATACTATATCACATTCTCCCTATTCTCCAGAGAGTACCTATTTTGGTTTAAAGGAAAGCGTGAAGTCTAAACTGTGCAAGAACACGAATAATCTGTTGAGACTGGAAGTGAGAAATTGCCCTCTCGAAAGTGTCATCAGAAGCAAGAGTAGGTTATGTTGCTTCATTGGCATTGTATATTGTGGCAAATTATTGTCAGTGAGCTTCCATGGTAAATTTGTCCTTGTAGATGGAGCCACCCAGTGATGGCTCTCACCAGATTTGCGTCTCAGTAAGAATGATGTATCATTTGACATCCTGATATTCATTTATCTACATGAAAATATTTCTTTGCTGTTCCTTCTTTTTCCAAATCAAGGTGGAAAGTGTGGATGAAAAGGGAGACACAGTGAAAGGTCCATATGCTGTTACAATATATGTGGAAGATATAAATGACAACCCACCAGAATTTGACCAGCCAAAGTACACTGGAGTAGTGAGGCAGAACTCTCGTCCAGGTAATTGTCATAATAAAATATGGCAATTAATAAGAAGCTAGGTAGATTAGTTAAACAGGAAGACAAAGTGGGGGCTATACTACAACTAGCTGAAAAAAGATTAGTTTTCTTTCCCATGTGATTGTACAAAACAAGGATGCAAGCACACACAATATAAAGAAAGGACAAAGAGGTGACCGCTATATAGTGTAAAGGGATCAGTCTAATCAGAAATATTTCACAGTACTTGTTGCTTTGCAAGTGTCACTTAAGAGGCAAATATTCCTACTCTCTCCATTGCATTGAAAAAAGAACCCTATGCTAGAAAGAGCTTAAAGTTTAAAAGTTGCCAATGACTGCAGAGAAAAAGAATGCTAATATGTAAGTCTTTGCACACCAGTGAAATAAAATGCCAGTGTAGATGTAGGGTATGCATTTACTCTGACTTACACTTCTCAAAATATGGGCTGAACCTTAGTGTTTAGCAAACAGTCTTAAATGATGGATTGCAGTGATCCAGTCCAGAAATCAGGAAAATATCAAAGAGCAGTTCGAGACCCAAATCTTGGAAGTGAAACAAAGGACTTGGCCAGCTGTTATCAATGTGGCGACAAGCTCCAGAAGAAATTTTTGCTTAAGAATACGCATTTAAAGTTCCACGGGGTCAGAAAGCCCCAATATTTTATCTCATTCTTCAACTGCATCCAAATAAAAAAGATTTTTAATCTTTCATTGGTGATCAAAAGGCAAAAATGCACCTATGTTGTCACGCTTTCCTGTATTTTTTTTCACTGTATGATTGTTCCTTTAATTATAACTGTGTTGCAGCTGTAGGGCATTTTTCTCAAGGTGCTTTGGTGGAACTGATTCATATAAGGACTGTAAAGTGGCCTTAAAGAGAGATACTAGTGAGCTACATTCCAGGTGCAGGCACTCTTGGATAGTAGATAGCTCTCTGATTTAGCTGTGTCACCTTCTTAGTCAACTGGTCTTCACACCTATTGTGATCCTACTATGCAGACCTGGTAGAGAGGGACCTGTGAGATGGTACACAGGCAATGTAACCTCCACACACAAGCATGGCTTACCATGAGACATGCACGATGAAACAACGTCAGCTCCCCATAAGCTGTCTTCCCAGCTTGAGAGTTCTGCTGGGGTGGACTATATGTTGAGGTTTCAGTCTCCTCTCACTACTATTTCTTCTCTGATCTGAACAGGCAAGCCCTTCATGTATGTCCATGCCACTGACCGCGATGATCCTACAACTCCCCACGCACAGCTGATATATAGCATTCTCCATCATTTTCCCAACCCTTATTCAGAAATGCTTTTCCAGATTGATAGTCAAACTGGAGCAATCTCACCGAGTAGGACGGGTATGTAAAGATTCTTGTTCGTCAAAAAGCAAGTGTGAGTTCCTGGGTATGCATAGGAACGAAACAACATGGATCTGATGCTAAATTCTGAATAAATGTAGTCAGTGGGGCATACTCCACTGAGGCCCTGCATCTAAAAGTACCTTGAGAAGAGAAGTAGATTGTCTGGCCCTTAGGGCTATGCTGAATATCCCAAGATATTCTTGGGATTAATTTTCTTCCTTGGAAATCTAGAGAACTAAAAGCAGTAAAATGAAAAATTCAGAGAGAACTCAGCCTGCCGTGTGATCCCAGCTAAATGGCAATGATTTAAATCCCCTGTCTCTTCTGCTGGGTGGAAAAATTGCCTAAATGGAATGAGGGCTGTTCAGTCACGCATCTGCACAACATGAGACCACAGCACAAAGATTTTACATGACTATGTCCACCTGATGCTGTGCTGCATCTTTCAGAGAAGGCAGAGGAAGCAGCTTACTGAGCTTTGGCACAAAGGCTTATATAAGGAACGATCCTGGAACAGATGAAGCAGCATGGTGAATGTAGGAGGCAATGGGCAGATGATCCATTTCCACAGCCTCTACTTTATTTCATTTGGATTTTTGCTCTCTCTCTAGGCTCTTCCTACTTAGATCCTCTGAAGCAGGACACCTTCACACTTGTTGTCACCGTGAAAGACATGGCAGGGATGACAACAAATGCTTTCACCAGCAGTGCCGATGTGATCATCACTGTAAAGGAGAGCCTGTGGAAAGCTCCCCCCACCATTCACGTCCAAGAAAACTCAACCCAGGTTCACCCTGTCAACATCAGCAAGGTAGGACCCTTGGCCATGTTCCCTGCACCTCTCCTTGGTGCCACAGGGTAATTTTCTCTCAGCCAACTGTGAAGGTGTCCCCACGGTGTTCAATACCAGGCCCTTCAGAAGGACTTTGGTACCTCCCAGTTATTTTTCATATGGTGTTCTTTGAAATGATCTTTAGTGCAGGTCTCATTAACTTATTGTTAATATGAAAGTTAATGGTTGAAGGTGACCGAGATACAGTCAGTACAAACACAAGAGTGACTGGACTTTGCTCAACAGTTTGGAGAGGCTGTTAGCACCACCTGTGTGTGAGAATGTCCCATGGATACAGGAGAGGTTTGGAGAATTTTGCTACAGTATAGTGACTGGAAGAAAGAGTGTTTTACATGACTATTTGGCACAGTATGAAAGATAAAGCTCTTGAGACACCCCAAGGGGAGCTCCCAGACAGACATGTTGCAGTTGGGTGCCTCTGTGAAGGTGCTGCTCTTCTCTCATGGTGGGTTTCTTTGACCACTTACAACCCTGCTCTCACACCACAGGCTCTGCAGGCTCTGGGCAAACCAGGACCCAACCTGTTGTTATGGTTAGGTTGCTTTGAGGTCAGCTTTTCCCATCTGCAGAAGAGCCTGGCAGGGGACCAGCCCCGCTGCAACCCTGCTGTAGGCAGTCCCCTGCACTCAGGGACATCTGCTGTGACCAGTTTTGTGTGAGGCACTACACCTGCTATATCAAAAGTACCTAGTTAGGACTGAAATGCCCTCCTCCAGCATCCTGCATTCCCACGGTATTCCCCTTTAACACTGCAAACACAAAATATTTTGCTGATAACTGCAGACCAATAGTGATGTATATATATCAGTAAATATTAACTAACAAGCCAGCAGCCTTTCAGAAATGTTTGACCTCAGAAAATGCCTTGGCACTGACGCCCCAATTGCTGTCATCCCTTGGACGTGGCAGGATACCTTGGACACTGTTTGCTAGAGTAACTGATTCGGTGCTATTCCCACTGGCCTCCTGACAGGCCGAGGAAGTCTAGAGTGAAAACAGGCAGAAGAAAAAATAACGTGCAACAACGTTCTCCTTCTGGGGTCACTTGTATATAAATTTCATGTGGCAACCAATGACATGTCGATTCTGCCTAGGGGAAAATGAAATGCAGTTGCTCCTGTACAGTATAAAACATAAACAGTAATGCTGACTCCTTCATTTATTTGGCACTATGTTTACTGCATTTCACTTTAAACCTGAAGCACCCCACTAAAGATCACAGACCTTGATGTGTGTGAAGAGCATGCACACAGATACATCCAGATAGGTACTGGATATTTGTTTCGTTATTCCACATCTCTGAATTAGATAAAAAAACCCAACACTTAGAAATAGAGAGTGTAAGGAGGTGGAACAGATTGGAGTCAAGGCATTCCAATATGTATAGTGTTTTCTTTTCCTGTATCACCATTTAGCTTTACATCCCCAAACCCTTCCATAAAAAGATAAGTGTTGTAACCCATCTGGACAGCTGGAAAAACTGAGGTAAAATGGCTTCACCACAACAATTCAGAGAGCAGAGGTGAATTATCAATCTGGTTTTCTGCAGCCTGTCCCAAGAGCCTGCCAAACTGTTAATTTTCTGGTTTAGGAAACTAACAGGAATGTAATCTTTTCCATTTGTGGTCCAGAAATTATCCCTGTTAAATCTCAGTCTACACTTCTGACTTCTTATGCTGCCTTTTTAAAATGTTTTTAGGTGCAGTCAAATGAGCAAGGTGTAATTTATGGCCTTTTTGAAAAAGAAAAGCTGTCCAGGCTTCCATTTTCCATTGATCAGGATGGGATTATTTATGTGACTGAACCGTTGGACAGGGAAGAAAAGGATACTGTAAGTAAACACATAAAACCTCACTGATGGGAGAGACCATAGTAGGAAGATGATTATTGATGTGGGATTAAATATAAGAAAGTTCATTAGAAAGGACAGAGGGGGTAAAAAGAAAGAAAATCTTTGTTTATTGTCATTTCTGTTTGGGAATGACTTGAGAGATACTAAAGCACATTGATGCACTAAACTACAAACAGCCTTCAGTTTGGTACCCTTCAACATTTCTCCACGGGTCTGGCAGTAGCAATCACTGCTCACAGTGCGTACATAATGTTCAACATTGACCAACCATGGCAGGATTCTCAGTGCAGGAGCAAGAGGCAGGCATTGGCATTTGTGGAGGGCCAGAGATTTGGATGATCCAGAACTAATCCAGATCCCAGAGGCCTCAAGGATCTCTCCACACCAGGAGCAGAGGTTAAGTTGCAGTTGCAACTGTAAAGTTACTCTGAAATTTCCCTGGTCTTTTAGACAGAGAACCTTCTGCCCCCTTTTGTTCTTGAAGGAAATTTGGCCACAGAATAGGCCAGAAATTGGGTATCCTGGAGGGATCATCTCTCTGTATGTGACAGAAGAATTTACAGTGAGACATTCCTGCTTTCCTTAAGCTTTTGTGAAAGCAAGTTCACAGTGCAGTGAAGTATTTAGGACTTCTATTTTTTTAAGAACTCAGATCTCAGGCACTAAGGAGTGATGGAAGAGTTCTGAATAAAACAGTGAAAACACTGAACTAACATGTGAGGGGATATTTCATTTGCATGGTCACGTAGTTTCATATTTAAATGCGTAATACTGTCACAGTAGAAATTAAACACATCTAATCTTAATATTCTTATTGCAGTATACTTTCTTTGCAATCACAAAAGATAGCACGGGAGACCTGGTGGACAAGCCTCTGCAGATTCAAGTTATTGTGGAAGATATTAATGACAATCCACCTGTGTGCCAGCAGGCCCTCACTGTAATTGAAGTTCAAGAAAATGAAAGTGGAGGTAAGAAAATGGCTTCTACTAATTTAGACACATCACTCTAGTCCTGTTATTGTTTCCAGCTGGGTGCAAATAAAGCTAGAAATTCGGATCCCAAGGAGTAAAATGTAGCTCTCATAGAGAAATGTTTTCCTGTGTAAATAGCCCTGTTGTTTTCACTTCAGTAATCCATGTGGAAAGGATTTCAATAACCCGAGAAGGACACACATAAGACACCTACTTAAAAAAAGTGTTCCATTTAAAATATAAAATTGCATTTTCCCACAACCACTGTTTTGGACAACTGCTTAGAATGTAAAAAAGAAAAACACCCCTTTTGTCACTAATATAAGAAATACTGGCCTAAAAGTGTCATGATCCCATTTTTCCTTATCCAGATGCTCCTCTAGCATACTGCCTTTGACTTCACTGGACCATTACTGAAATCCGTCCCTAAGTCTTCACATCAGTTGTTTGATTTCAAGGCTAAAGTCTCTGCTGTTATAGCCACTTCTTCTAATCAAAACAAATAGCCCAGTCCTTTCAGACTCCCTGAGGCCCAAAACATCTGGTTGGGATGCTAAGGAAAAAACTCCCATTGCAGTGTTTTCCATGAAGTTTCATTTTTATTGGCCCCTTTTGCATTGGTGGAGGAACAGGACCAATGCATTATCTGACTGACTCCAGTCTCTCCTCTGCTACAGGAAGCAGTATTGGCACTGTGCTTGCTACGGACATGGATGAGAAGGACACCCTTAACTCTCGTGTGCAGTTTAAAATTGAAAGTCAGGTTCCTGAAGTTCCTGCAAGTAATCTGTTCTTTATTCAGCAAGATACTGGGGTTTTGCAGTTAACTGGCACTTCATTGAACAAGATGATTGCATCCAACTATTCCTTGAAGGTGCTGGCAACAGATGGAAGTACGTAATGCCCACTGTTATACAGCATATATTGAAATAATTCTGTTCATGCTGGCATTCCCAGTACTCAGCATCCAAGGGACGAGAGGAGACCTAGAGGATGCAGCAGCAGCACTGGGAGCTGGCTTGCTCTGGTTTTGTACTGCTTTGTTCTTGAGATGCAGAGAGGTTAGTCCTGATTCATAATGCATGTATGGAAGGAAAGCAGCCCTAGAGCAGGGCATGGATAAACTGGGAAGCTTGTTAGCAAGCACTCCAATAAGAGATTTCCTTGGACAGGGGAAAAAAATATGAAGATACCATGATTGTGGTTTTCCCCCAAAATCTCTCAAAGGGACTCACTGAAAAAAAAAATCAAAAATTTAAACACAACTGCTTAGAGAATCCAGATAACGTATTTTAAAAGATTAAGAGTCAAAATTAATCTTGAGAAATAATTTTGTCCATTATGCAAGTTCCCAGGAGTCCTTCGTGGTTTACTGAATGGGAAGGAAATTGACCTCCATACCAAAGCTTAAAGCTTGCAGTCCTTACAGTCAGGCAAAACTTGTGGACGGAAGAACTGACATGTAAAGAAAGAAGTGTGACATGTCTGCAAATGAAGTAATATGACTTAGACAGATGATATGACAGCCTAGCCAGGGGAGAAGCTGGTGATTTGTTTGGGATGTTTGTTTCTATTCCATCCAATCAGTTTTGTTTAAAATATTCCTTAACTTTCAGCTCATGAAGCATGTCCATAAAACTCTAAAACCTAGCACACTACCATATAGAGTGTGTTTTCAAAATCACAACTCCCCATTGCTATGGGTGTCCCTGCTCAGCTAGCACTTCGATTTACATAGATCTGAAGTTTAAGTCTGGCTGTAATGAAAATGAGGGTGCTGCCTGATGGCCCACCAAAAGGACATGGTAGCATAACAATCTGGGGTTTGCTTTTAGACATGTAAAAGTGATATTGAGAAAGCGAACACAATTCATGGCTATCATCATCCTGGTAAAGGGATATAATTAGAAAAAGTGAGGGAAATGAAATGAAACAGGCTGAAGAAATTAAGTAGGTGAATAGTAAGATAGAAAGCTAAGTTCTCCTTGATTACAAGATACTGGAGATCAAGTGCTTTTGCAAAAGTAGAGGATTTGCTTGGATCGGGTGATTTGGTACCACTCACTTTTGCTCATAGTGAACCCCTTTGAAGGAAGGTTATTTTCAGCCAAATGGTTGCCATGACATTATTTGCTGTCTTTCCATGCAGCATTCCAAACAATCTGTGATGTGGAAGTACATGTCATCGACATCAATGATCAGATTCCCATCTTTGAAAAATCAGATGTGAGTATTTTTAACACTGTTCTTGATGTCCCAGTCACTTTTGACAAATGTTTGAGCATATCTTCAATGTCTATGGAAAGTCAGCAGGAAACAAATCATTTACAGAACAAGTAATAGGGCAATCCACTAGTGAAAATAAAGGCAAGGTGCACATAAGGTCTGCATATAAGGTGCAAAGCCTGCATATAAGGTCTATCTAGACAGCAGACACTGGGACTGACTCAGTTAATTCTGAAATGTAAGGTAATTTGCTCAGTGGAAAACTATGTGTACAGAAAGGGATGATTCTATTAATGCAATTTGTTCCAGAAAGGTAAGTTCCAGAGGGAAAGGAAGAAGGACAGGATTTAAAATTAATTAAAATAGCTAAATGGAAAAAAGCTAACATCTCTCAAGTTTTCTTCCAAACACAGTATTAATGTATCCAGAAAAGGCGGAGGTGAATGGAAATCAACGGCTGTATTTTCTTTAACCAGAAACAGTGGTCCAGTTATCCGTGCCCAAAACACAAACCTGCTGGCACTTCGTTCAGGAATGGGTATCAGGCTCTTGTCTCTTCCCCTGGTGGAGATGCTGGCATCTGGCAGAGAGATCTTCCATTACTTCCTCTGCTGGCCCAAGCCTCCTTCAGACACCGCAGTGGATGGAGTGTCTATATATAGGTGTCTAAGCTCTCACTGTACTTAGAGACAATGTAGGTAGTGGTGCTCAGGAGACCTGTCTAAGTTATCAGGTGTAGATGTTCTCTTGGGGAGGTTGTGTTGGTTTTTGGCCTTTGCTGGCCGCATTGCCCAGCTCTCTGTTGACGATCATGAGAGTTTAGACACATGCAGAACATGTGCCTCCATAGCAAGCTGTAAACTTTCTCACCTCAAGATCTCAGTCCAGGACCTGGTCTCAGGATGAGACTACTGGGTCAGAGAACACAGCACGCAGAGTAAATGGAGCTGGGTTGCTAATGTAGCAACGTCCTGTGGTGCATGAAGCAATTAAATATTTAACAGTTGGTAGCTAGGATGCTCACTGGGTACAGAGGAGACCTAGACACTGTCCCTACTGCTCTGACCATTGCACACACATGGAGTAATTTCAACAGAGGAGGTAAAGGCTCCTCCAGAGCATCTGGTACCACTGTTGTACTGGTAGCTCACCCACTGACAAAGATTCTATCACTTTCAATAAATGTGAGGTTACAAAAGGGGGAGACAGCAACATTGGAGAGGGTCTAGTGCCCATCTTGCATCTCTGGATTCCTCTGGGTAGCTCACCTGTACTGCTGCAAGACACTTCACTAATACTTTTGTACATGTCTCTAACCTGTTTATGTCTGTGCTGCGAAATGCACTCACTGCTTCCCTCCCTCACATGGCTGCTGTGGGCTGGAATATATTCATGCTCATGGCCTGCGAGGTGCTTGTAGCACTCCAGTTTATATCTGCAGATGATGCCCAGGTGTCATGTTTTGACAATCTCTCTCTCTCCTCAGTATGGCAATGTGACTGTTGCAGAAGATATCACGGTAGGAACAGTTTTACTAGAAATTCAAGCTACCGATGGAGATGAGCCTGCCACAGGGAGCTCCCACATTGATTACCAAGTGAAGGAAGGAGATCCAAACAACACGTTCATCATAGAGACAGATCCTGAAACAAACCGAGGGTTCCTCAAAATCAACAAGGTGAATACATGGGTTTATTTTCCTTTATATATATATCTTTATACTTATATATAAAAGTATATTTGGCAGAAACATCTAGCCTGGTGATGATTTGCAGAGGGAGGGGTTGGCTGGTGGTGGGGTGAGGACACCCTAAGTACGGCACAGACCGCAGGAGGTTCTGCTGTTGGGCTGAAGTGCTGTGTCTGTGCAGTGCTCAGGCACACCCGCCTCCTTGCGTTTGCTGTCCCCTACCTACCCAACACCACCAGCAGCTCCATCTGCTGGCTCTGCTGATGGCCAGCTCCAGCAGAACAGGCTCTGGCTGATGAAGTAGGTAGTTACGCATCATAAAGGAAAAAACTGTCGTTGTTTGTGTGATTTTTCAGCAGAGTTTCTGGGAAAGAGAAAGCCAGCTAAAGGCTTTCATGGGCTGTGGTCATGGCGGTGGGCTGTCATGGAGCAGAGCCTCCTCCCTGCTGGTGTCCCAGGCTGCTGGTAGCTTTTGCAATGGGAGATGCAAGTGAGACCAGCATGTCTCAATGTCAGGATGGAGAGGCAGTTTGTTCCTGCTGAGGCAAACTTTAACTGTGACAAAACCAAGGTCAGCATGTGCTGCAGTGGGTGATACATCCCACGTGTTGAATGCTGGAGACAGGAATATAAGGAACACTTTCTGCTGCATCCATGAATTTCAATAGCAAAAGTCCTCTCTTTTTTAAATGAGTCTTCTCAAAGATGCTTGAACTGGAGATCCAGAAAACCCATCACTCATTTTACAGAGAGTAACATGCTGTTTGCATCCAGTTCACCTGCTGCTGGCTGGGCCAAGGGCAGGCAGATGCAGCATTTGGTGGATCATCTTCAGGCTCAACCTCAGCATCATTTTTTCCCAAGGAGGCAATTGTGAGAAACTATGCGGTGTAACAACCCTCACACAACTTTTGTCACCCAGAGGTCACCCAAAGCCTTCTCGTACAGAGCTATAAATACTATTGCTGTAAACAGGATATAGTTATTAAACTTAGTCAGGCAGGTGGCAACATTATTAGGAAACGCAGTTGCTGAGAAGGCCTGCAAACAGGCATATGGTTTCATTTAAACTTGACTATTCCCAGTGTTGTTTTGCTCTTGACAGCTTTTTCTTATTTTGTCTGTATCTGGGATGCAATGTCCTCCTTAAGAAGAGGGGGACTTTGTGCTACGGGAGCTCCTCATGGCAGTGGGGCAGTTGCTTAAATCACCTTTTTTTCCCTGATTTATCCAGGCTCTTGATTTTGAAACAGCTCCAGTGTACAACCTGGTGATCAACGCCACAAACCCTGAACCGTTGGTGCCAAACGTGCAGTACAACTCAAGCTCCCTTACCTTGTTTAAAGTTTTCATCACAAATGTGGATGAGCCACCTGTTTTCCACAAGACATTGTACAATGTAGAAATATCTGAAGATGTTCCCCTCGATACCCTGGTTGTGACAGTGGAAGCCTATGATCCTGAAGGGGATACTATACGGTAAGAAAAAGTGACCATGACCTATTTATTCAATTTAGAATTTAGAAAGTTTTTCTACAAGAGGTACAAGGATAACATGCCCAATATTTGGCCTGCAGGGAAAGACTCTTTTACAAAAGTCTCATCTCGTAGTAAAAGGTGGAGGTGTGTGTGTGGGTGGCAGCTGGTGACCCACCTGCAGCAGACTGCTGGGGAATGCTTCTCTAACCAGCTTTCTCTCTGTGCTGTGGTAAACATCACCCAGTGGGGCGATTGAACCAGGAAACTTAAAGGGAAAGAAGGCCAAGGAATGTCTCCAGGAAAAAGGTCGAGCTGGTCTGAGAATATGGGTTTACATATCCATACCACCTTTGAGAATATGGGTTTACATATCCATAACACCTTTGAGGAATGAAGGAGGGTGTACTCCTAGGAACTGGTGGGACAGTGGCTGCTTTTCATGACACACCGAAAGCTGCACAGGGCTTTTTCTCCACCAAAACCCTACAACCTGCAGTGAAGCTCAAGTCATAATTGACAATTAATTCATGTTCTTTTCCAACTGCCAAAGACAATGTGCCTGCTTCCACTGCAGATGCAAACTCTGTGCAAGACAGCTCCTATGCTTGTGGGTGGGATGCAAAACCTCAAACGGGTTCATTCAGTAGCCGTGTTGTATGGTCAAGCCACTTTGAGTCCCTGCTGGCTCATGGATCTATGCACAGTGCTGTGTTGCATGGTGTAAATGTACCTTACACAGTAGAGTCAGATGATAGAAGGATTATTTGTGGTTCTTGCTTCACTGTTCGCAGCTGGGATGCTGAACAGACCAACCCAAACCAAACAATCCCTGAAATTTAACTAAAATTCAGCATAACACCAAGCAGTTAATGGAGTTTCAGACTATGACTGTGAGGCCTCCTGTGGATTTTTATTCCCAGAGGTTTCTCATCTGGCTTTCTACTTTCCCCTAACTTTTGGGAACTTAGAATGTTTGGCCTTCTGTCAAACTGCTTTGAAAGTGAGCCACATAGTCCAGAAGCTCTGGGGGATGATGACAGAGATGGATGACAGGAATTCATATTTACATAAACCACATTTCTGCTAAAAAATAGGTTAAAGGACATAAAACAAAAAGTATTAAAAGATGCACAAGCGTGTCAGCATGCTGTTTTTAATGCAAGGGGTACTGAAAAAACATAAATGTTGAATGAGAAGACCAGATCACATCTACTCAAGCAAAAGTCTGTGCTTTAGCTGGATCATATGTTCATGGTTAAATTTATATCAGTAAATATCCAGTGACCCTGGTGGGTTTTTTTTAAACAATAATGTAAAGACAATTATGTGGTGATTTTTACAGCACTCTCTGTTCCAAGGCTGCCCCAATGGTGACTACAGACTGGCAGCAGATGACCACTGCAGTGTACTTCAGGGTCATGGGCCCTCACTGGTCCAAAATAAGGCTCCTGGCTGCACTATTCTCTCTGCCCCCCAACCTTTGGCTTGTGCCTGATCAAAACCAAGGCATGAGAGATGTGCCGGGGAGAGAGGGACACGGGGTTAGGACACAGCACACTTTTGGACCAAAAGCTCAGGAACACCCCAGGTTTCCCAGTTAGGAGGAAGGTGGAGTTGCAGTACACAGGCTGGAGGAGTGGAAGCATTCCCATGGTTCAACTCTCGCTCTTTTTTTCTCAATGGTTTTGGCCTCCTTTCCTCTGCCTGTCTCTCCTGGTTGACTGTAGTACTGGGACTATTCCGAGTACAATTGTAGTCAAACAGCTTGCCTAAAATCAATAAATAAGCATTTGCTTTGTCAGCAATTTTTCCCGATTCTGAATAGTGCATGTGACTTGTTCTTCTTTCTTTCCAAAGATACTCCTTAGAAGGTGACATGAGGAAATGGCTGAAGGTTGATTCAGCCACTGGGCGGATATACACTATTTCCAATTTGGATCGAGAACAGCAGGAAAAGTACACAGTTGAAGTTGTTGCATCAGAACTAAGTAAGTGATGAAACAACTACACATACACACAGAGGAAACCCCTGCCTTTGCTGCTTTATGAATTACTGTACTTCCCATGAGTAAATCCATGAAGTACAGGAAAACGTGCTGCATCCTTAGAAGTATATATTTCTTAAGAACTTATCATTTTAAAAAGAAATCTTAATCTTGTAGATAAGGAGGATTAAAACAGTTTTCATGAAATTAGCTAGCATATGTTGTTATATTTGTTTGAACCATGTGGCATATAGAGAAGGCTAGAATTTCTTCTGTTTTCAGCATCAACATTTCCTGCCACTTTTTTTCTTTCCTGTAGGTATGTTTAGGCTTCCTAAAGACATACCTGGAGAGTAACTTGCAACCTTGTACAGAATTTCATTTTATTATGAATAAAACTAATACACTAATTAGTCTGAAATATACTAAGGCTCCTAGTTCCAGCCGTTAGAATCTTCAGATAGTCCACCTGAGGAGATTTCATTACATGATTTACATTGAATAGGGGTTAAAAACTCTGGACTATATCTGATTGAATGAGGTATAAATCTAGATTTCCTTTATTAAATAGAGATAAACAATAATGATATCCACTGTTTGGGGAGATATGGGCAAAAATGCAATTCATGTATGTCAGGAAAAGGATCGCTTCCTCAAACAACAAGACGAATTGGGGCTGTTTCTGCAGGAACAGACTGGAGAAATGACAGGGCTCTGAAAGCTCTTCTTGGGCCCCTTGGCTTGGCCCCAAGGCAGAATATTGACTTGCACTTCCTATATATAGAAGTGAGATGGGAAACTGAAGGAGTTTCATGCTTGAATGAGTGCTCCAGAGAGCACTGGTCACCTTGAATGTGACTCCTTACCAGCTGTGATGGATGTGACTGCTCATACAGCGGTCCATCTACCTCCTTTCACTGGCTAGTGTTCTGTAGTTAGAAAGAATTGAGGCTAAATAATCTATACTTTTTAAAAAGTGATGACAGCTACCACGAATCCCTCAGGACCTCCCAAGACCTTGCCCCTGCAACCTGCAGACAGAATATCACCTCCCACTGACTGTCTGATGGTGCACCTATACAGAAGCTGCAAATGCAACAACCCCACATGTAAGACCAAGATATGTGTGTAACTTTGCACTTTGTTAAACTCTACAGATAATGCAGCTCAGAAATCCAAAGCAACCGTGGTATTGTACCTACGTGATGTGAATGACAACCCTCCAAGGCTAGTTATGGATTCTCCGCCTTTCTTCTGCCACCCAGTCGCTGGAGGAGAGAAAGCTTTGATTCAGGCTACTGATGATGATAAACAGGGGTTTTACCCAATGTTTACTTTTTCTCTTGTGGATGATATGGATACAAAAAACAATTGGCAAATCTCAAAAGTCAATGGTAAGCTAATAAGTATGGGATATGATAACGTATAATAGTCATATATATGGGACTCTAAGTACTCTTGGAAATATAAAGAAACATCGAATTCCTTTTCATTCCTACTATTGCATATCTAGTATCCTATGTAGAAAAAAAAAAAAAGGTTTTTTTAGAAGCTATGTGCATTTTGCATGTATTTATTTGAAAATCTAAGTCATTAACTATTTTTTCAAGGGATGACATCTAGTATGTTGCAAGCTAAAATTTTGCTAGTATTTATAAGAGGAGAAACACGTAAGAATAAAATGTACTAGGTGCTTAAATGAACACAAATCACTTCTGCTGAAGAAACAGCAGTTTGCAAACTGTTTATTTCTGACATTTCATGTGCAAAGGGAAGCCATGCCTCACAAACCAGCTGGAGTTCTTTGAAGGGGATCAGTGAGCACATGAATAAGGGGGCCTGTCTGAATTCCTAAATGCCATTTAATGAAACGTTGTACTAGAGAAAGTTGGGTTGCCACAATGTGAAAGGGACAAGTTTTGAAATAATAACTTAAAGTTCAGGAATTGGAGTAAATTATCAGCTCTTCCAGTGAAGAGAGTCCAAGTATGGTTTTCCAAAGGGTTTTTTGCTAGGACCTGTGTAGTTCAATAAATATGCATATGCAATGAGGAGGCAAAGTTTGCTCATCGTACAAAGTTATTTGAGTAGGAACCAATGTGAATTGCAGAACATATTTGCAAGACTGTGTTGGTTGAACAATAAAATGACAGATTGAACAGCTTTAGTTGGTTATGGCTTCTATGAGTATGAGGGGATATTCTTGGTTTAGATGTGGTGCTATGAGTGTAACACTACCCGTGATCAGATTTGGCCTGCTGTAGAAATCAGGAAGGAAATTCTCTGATTGTATTACACTGAAGGCCAGACTAGGCATTCAGGTGGTCCTTTTTGACATAAAGTCTGCAAACCCATGAGACCTGGGAAGTCACGGGGGGGGAAACTGGAACTACCATCATATGCAAAGAAGCCTTAAAAACAAGCATTTGCAGCTGGTATGAATGTTGAGCTAAATTTCTTTCTTGTGCTGACATGAATATCCCATTTCCTACTTACAGGTAGTTATGCTCACATCTCTCCGAAACACAGTAACTTTGAAGTGAAGGCATATAATGTTCCATTAATAATTAAGGACAGTGGAAACCCACCTTTGGAAAGCATAGTGAATCTTGAAGGTATGCTATGAACAGAACTATTAATTTAAAGACAACAGTTACACTTATGAATAATCAAATTAGACTAGTAAACTTCGTATTAACCTCATGGTTATTTCTTTTTGTAGTAAACGTCTGCAAGTGTTCAAGTGAAAACTCGTGTTTCATAGACATAGATCGTCAGCACTCCTGGCCAAGCGCTGGCCAGGCAATTGGGATTCTTATTGCAGTGCTCCTCATCATAGGTAGGTCACTTTTTCTTGGTTAATATGAAGACAAGTCTCCAAGACATGTATTTCTGATACCAATTCATCTGCTGGGTGAAGAGATGCCATGAATTTTACAGAATCCTCAAAAGAGGGAAAATCTGACTGTGCAACATGGTTGCTGCAAAATTCTAAGTTTGTGGTCATAGGAACAGCTTTCTTTGGCCTGTGCTTCTGCATGCATGTACAATGGCACAAAAAGCAATTATGACAGAAGAAAATGCTGTACTTGTAGGATATTGTCACTTCATTGTTACCTACTGCCTTTTTCCTGTTAGGGAAGGGATTGGACCCTCGTCTTTGGTTTCCAGATTACAGTGAAAATAGTGAAGCATCCAGCAATGTCGTGCTTACAACGTCTGTACCCATAGCTTACAATTATGATTTTATTCACCTATTTCAGCTTCAAAGCTTTCCATTTTCCATATGGAGAATTACTTTGAGTTGTGGAAAACTGGTATTCACATGAGCAAAACAGTTACACTGTAAAGCATTAGTGAACCGGGGTAGGGCACCCACTGACCAACTCTCTAGGAAGCCTGTTCCCGTGTTTAGCTACTCTCTCGGTAAAGCAATGCTTCCTAATGTCCAGTCTAAACCTCCCCTGGTGCAGCTTTGAATCATTCCCACACATCCTACCCCTGGATTCCAGGGAGAAGAGATCAGCACCTCCCTCTCCATGTCCCCTTCTCAGCAAGCTTCAGAGAGCAATGAGGTCACCCCCTACCCTCCTTTTCTCCAAACAAGACAAACCCAAAGTTCTACTCCTCATGAGACACTCCTTCCAGCCCTTTCACCAGCTTTGTTGCCCTCCTCTGGACATATTCAAGGACCCTCACATCCTTCTTAAATTGTGGGGTCCAGAACTGCACACAGTGATCAAGGTGAAGCTTCACCAGTGCTGAGTACAGCGGGATAATCACCCCTTTTGACCAGTTGGTTATGCTGTGTTTGATGCACCTCAGGATGGGGTTTGGACTCTTGGCTGCAAGGGGTCATGTCTAAGTCCTACTGAGCCTGCTGTCAACCAGCACCTCCAGATCCCTCTCTGCAGAGCTGCTCTTCAGCCATTCTTCTCCCATTTTATACTTGTGTCTGGCATTACTCTGTCCTAGGTTCAGAATCTGGCATTTGGACTTGTTAAATTTCACACCATAAATCATTGCCCAATGTTCCAACCTATCTACACTCCTCTACAGACCTCTAGCCTGTCAAGAGAGTCAACACGTCCTCCGGTTAGGTAGCATCTGCAAACTTGCTAATGGTGCATTCAACTCATGCATCCAGATTGATGATAAATACATTGAACAGAACTGATCCTAGAATTGAGCGCTGAGGAACACTGCTGGTGACTACTCACAAGCCAGAGGTAGCCCCAGTCTCTACAACCCTCTGAGCTCTGCTCTTCAGCCAGTTCTTTGCCCATTGTACTATGAACCTACTCATCCCACAGCTGGACATCTTGTCCAGAAGGATGCTGTGAGGGACAATATAAAAAGCTTTATTAAAAGCATAGAATCATAGAATCATGTAACAGTTTGAGTTGGAAGGGACCCTGCAGATTATCTTGTTCTTTTTCCAAACTCCCTGCCATTGGTAGGGACACCTCTCCCTAGAGCAGGTTGCTCCAAGCCCCATCCAGCCTGGCCTTGAACACTTCCAGGGATGGGGCATCCACAGCTTCTCTGGGCAACCTGTTCCAGTGCCTCACCACCCTCACAGGAAAGAATTTCTTCCTAATATCTCATCTAAATCTCCCCTCTTTCAGACTAAACCTGTTACCCCTCGTCTTATTGCTATGGTCCCTGATAAAAAGTCCCACGCATCTCTCCTGTAGACCTCCTTTTGGTACTGGAAGGCTGGTACAAGGTGTCCCTGGAGCCTTCTCTTCTCCAGGCTGAGAAGCTCCAATGAACTCAGTCTGTCTTCACAGGAGAGGTGCTCCAGCCCTCTGATCATCTTCATCGCCCTCTTCTGGACCTGTTCCAACAGGTCCATGTACTTCCTGCACTGAAGATTCCAGAGCTGGACACAGTACTCCAGGGCAGGTCTGACCAGAGCAGAGCAGAGGGGCAGAATCACCTCCCTTGACCTGTCGGCCACACTGCTTTTGATGCAGTCCAGGATGAGGTTGGCTTTCTGGGCTGCAAGCACACATTTCCAGTTCATTTTGAGCTTCTCATCCACCAACACCCCCAAGTTCTTCTCCACTGCCTTCCCTTCATCCACTAGATGGGTGCCCTTATCATAGACGGGTATAAAATTATTTAAACAGAGCTTTCCCTTTGTGAACCTATTTTGATGGTGCCTGATGATCGCATTGTTCCTCAAATGCCTTTCAATAGTACCCAGTATGATCTTCTCCATAGATTTTCCAGGAACTGAGGTTAAACTACTAGGTCTAGACTAACAGGTAGTTGCCTGAGTATTCCCTTATGCCCATTTTGTAGACTGGAATAACATTGGCTAGTTTCCAGTCAGCAGGGACTTTCTCAGACTGCCAAGACATTTGGTGGATGATCAAGAGGGATCCTACCCCAACATCCTCTAGCTCCTTCAGGATTTTCTTATCAATATAAGTGCAAAAGTAGTGAGGATAACTGTTGATGGGATCCAGCCTCTTAAGAAATGAAGAGCAAGAAGAATTCAGTGTTCAGTCCCACGTGACTTTTGAATGTGATGGTCACAAGAGCCAGACTAGGAAACTGTGACTCAGCTGTACAGAGGGAAGGGAGTATGAAAGACTCATGGAGAAAATCAAAGAAAAGGAATTAAATATGTTACAGACCTCATATTCAAAAAAAATCAGATTGAATTAGAGGATAAAAGGGAAAAAAACCCCAAGAAGTTATGTAAGTTAACATTACTTCCATTCTAAAAGAAAAGAGAACGAGTCTCCAAGAACAAGTTCAGTACCTAAAAAGACAATACTAGAGCTGTTTTGATTTTTTCTTTTGCAATACGCAAACCTCTAAAGCAAGAGAAAGTGCTGACGCATATGTGATGCATATGTGTTTGTCTTTGAAGATAAAATGAGAAACAAAAAATAATTTGAAGAACTTAAAATGGAAGAAGCATATCGAGTAGTTCCCAAAGAACAACTTTTCTGACAGTAGTTTCAGCTTTTCTGTGACAGAATTACCATTCCATTGGGAAAAAAGCCCCAGGGGCTACAATTTAAGCCAAACTTTTGTCGACAAGTCACTGCCCAAAGGGAGAGGGTACTAAAAAGGCATTTTGCTATCTGGTCAGATCCTAGAGGAGAAGTTCTTCTTTGGGGGAAGTCTCCTGAGCCCAGGGGCATCAAATCGTTAGCTGCTGGTCCAATGCTGCACGGTCATTCCCCAAAGCCATTTCCTTCTGTTCAGGAGGTAAAGCAGCATGGATGTCACAGTGCAGGTGTCAGATCCTTTGCAGAAATACCTCTTCAGAAAGTTTTCTCTTCCCTCTACTGACGAGTGCTCTCTGTTTTCCAGGTTGCATTATAGGAGGTGTGTTTCTTCACATGAAGTATAAACAGAAAAATGAGAAGAAGAGCCAACAGAAAGATGTGAAGGATAGTTCTGAACTCAATAGACTGACTTAATGACTGTTTCATCAAGAGAAAAAAATGCTCTTTGGGTTGGGAAGGAGTGAACTTTGTAGATCCCAAAGCCCAGAGTGTACTATCACAAACTGAGGATACAAACATGCAAAAGCAGGCTCTCAGGGTTTTGTCCTCACTTTTGTAGGCAATACTACTCAGTCACGAAACAAAAACTGTATGTACGTTTTAGCAGCAGCCCAGTAGTAAGAATATCAGCTTTGACTGATGGAACCAGCCTTCTGTGCTTGGCAGCTGAAGTAAATATGGAATTTCCAGAAGACTACATCTTATCTAGCATCGTTGGCTCTTTCCAACTCAATAAGTTATTGAATAGCAGAATGGGGAATAAAGTCTTGTGCTACATTTGAAGATACCCTACGAAGTCACAGGAATCTCTCTGACTCTCAGCAAAGGAGCTCACAAAATTATCACAATCTGTAATCTGCCCTGGGTCATTATGCTGGTGAATTTGGGCCTGCCACTATTCACTAGCAATGCGACATTTCAGTTTTTCATTTTTGATATCCACTGAGTATAACCAGTTTGTGAAGCACCATGGCCTTTCATTACAGTTTCTAAGTTAAATAATACATTATGAATCATGTGGAATTGAGTGATGTGCTGTTTTATCATACTGATGCAAATATTGTTCTTGCCCACTATGTGTTAGATAAGAATAAAAATGTTCTTTAAAGGTTTTAGAGTCTGCTTATTTTATTAAAAAAAAAAAAGAAAAAGAAAAAAAAAAAGAGTGAGTACATGAGACCAAACCATTGCTGCTTGGTTATCTACTGTATTTGACCCTTACTTTTACACAATACAGAATTAAAAATATCTCCAGCCAGAGTGATACATGTCCTGCTGACTCAAGATGCAATGATTGCTGGAGGCATTTGTATCTTAGTTTCGGTAAAGTGCTTTTGAGCCCAGGATGACACTCAGAGAAGGAGAGCCTTTTTCCTGACAGCATGCCTATAGAAGGACATTTTTGGTGACAGTTTGACGGAGGCTTTTCTTTTAAGCTATAAATAAAAGCTGACAAATGTTGTGTTAAACTGGAAAGACAATATACTTTTGAAAGCACTGAAGAAAAGGTCATATGGAAAAGAGTATGTTTGTTTACACGGGATTTTTTTAATAGCTTTTGCATGTAGCACAGAACTAGAAAGAAAAGAGCACTTTTTTGGTAGCATTGCATTATAATAGGTTTTCCTAGAATGCTGCCAGCAAAAACTTTGTTTTTGGGCTTCAGCAACTCAACCCAATTGTTGTACCTCTTAGCCCAGCTTCCCCAGCTGTCGGAGCTCTGCTATTTGCTGTGGGGCTCACTGCTGGAATGTATTTATTTTATGACGGGAATGCAACCCATTATATTTGGAAAGTATGACATTCAGTTACGTCAGTGTGTCCAGGGATTGGGATTAGTATATTGTTTTATAATTAAAGGAGCCAAAGTTCAGGAGTCATTGTACTTGTGTATACCAATACAGCTTTATCTGAAGATGGGGAAAATGTGCAGAAGTTCCATTTTGTTTTATCTCCCTAACTTGTCTTTCTGTTTGCTAATTTTACGCAAACACATTTCCTATTTTCAGCAATTTCTTTTCTGGAAAAGGGTCAAAAAATTTCTTGTCTTGTTTACCTACACTCGTGGATGGTTTGGTAGCAGGACCTTATCCCTTTCCTCAGCCTTCAGAGGCCCCTGAGCCACAATTTCTTGTGCTTCAGGGAGTAATTCGCTGTGCCCTCTGCCCAGCTACCTTTCGACCTCTAGGACAAACAAAAAAGTCTCCTCCACTTGGTGTCTTGACCATGTCTTCAGTCTTGAAGATACTTCCGTCTTGGTGTATTGGAGGTCAGCCCTCCTGCAGATATTACTCCGCCAAACGTGTGGTAGGAGAGGACTGAACGAAACCACCTTGGGTTGCTCCCTCTGTGGTGGCTGCCCTGGATGAGCATCTCTAGGGGCTGGGCATGTTTTCCCTTGCTGCTGCAAGGATCCCCTGACAGCCCATGCTCCTGCCTGTGGCAGAGCACAGCAGCACCCTGANNNAGCACCCTGCCCACCTCACTCCATCTGTGCCCCCTTCCCCACCCCACCCACCCAAAGTCCCCTGCACTTGAGGGATGTCTCATGTCCATGCTTGAATGGGCAATACCCAAGCAATGCAGTGGTTAGCTAACCTGTGGCCGGGGAGACAGGCACTTCTTAGTGCTTCTTGTATTGTACTTTAGTCGCCCCCTACAAAAAAAGGAAAGAAAAAAGAAAAAAAAAAGGAAAAAAAGAAAAAAGAAAAGAAAGAAAAAAACATTTCCAACACTACCACAAATACTCTTATTTTCTTCACCCTCCTCCTGCCTGCCTGCCTGCCAGGAATTCCCCTCCAGCCCTCAGGGGGTTTATTTAGCCCAGTCCTGCTCTGGCTCCTCCATCAGTCTCTTTTGGGAGCCAGACAAAAGCTCTCACCCAGCCTTAACCCTCCCCCGCAGCAGACTGTTGCCCCCGGCCTTCTTTCCAGAGGACAAATTCAGTTTTCTTTGGGTCTCTGGAGAGGAAGAGAAGCAATACTTATTATTGTTCCTTCCCACCACACTTCCCACCAGTCCCAGCTGGTTCCCAGGTCCCTGCAGGAGCGTCAGATACTACGTCATTTTGCCCTCGTACATTAGATTTTGCTCTGAATTATAGTTTTAAAGGATGGGATCTTCTTTTTGAGCTCCTCAAATTCCTTCCAATATCTGTTTGTCATTTCATTCTCTGAAGTAGTTTCATTTCTAACAACACACAAACTGGACTTTATATCTAAAAGTGTAAAGATACATATTGCACCAAAAAGAGAATTTAGTATAAACCTCCAAAAGATAGTTTTCTGACATTAACCACATATTTTTTTAAACAACTTTGAAATATTGGCTTGTGTTTGTTTTCTATGCTTGAATAATAGGTACGGCATAGCCACATGATTTGCACACATACGTGATTCACTATGAAGAAACTTGTAAGGTCTGAAAGCATTAAAGCTGAATTAGTACTTTAAACGCACGATACTTAAAAGAAAATGATAGAGAAGTTGAAGCTGTCCTACTTCATATCCACAAGTTACTAGAACAACCTTATATATGGATAGCAGAAGGACAAATTTTGAAAACAGCGTTGATGGCTTTGGACTCCAGTTACAACCTTTCTGCCAAGAACAATATCACACAAGAAGTCCAGTGATGAAATCTGCTGAGAATATGTCCTCTGGCACTGTTCCCTTCCATGGCTCCTCCTCCAAGCACGCAACATCTCATTGCACGGTTCACAGAGAGCAAAAGATGTTTCAATGCTTTCTAATTCTTTTTTACAAGATTAGAGACTTATCAGGGGTTTTATTATCTCCAGAATTAATGGCATACATTAATTAAACTGTCATTATCTCTATTATTCCACCCTTTTGTAAATACAAACTTTGAAAGTACGAACAAGATTTTTATCTACGTTTATAGAACAAATGCCACAGAACGGCAGCTCTTAGGGAAAAAAAAAAAGTGTCCTTAATCCATGTTTTGAAGTAGCGTTCATCAGCTCTGCTCACACGATCACACACATGAGGCTGTATCCATCACACACAGCTACTGCTGGCCTATTAATGGGGATACAGATAAGGCAGACCCCAGTGACACAGCCACGGGTGGGGAGGGCTGCGTGCCAGCATCGTGGCTGGAGACACTGGTACCAGCAGAGGAACAGAATCCCTCCAGATGGAGTGGGACATCTGTACCCGAGGAGTGCAGGGAGAAGTGTGTCTTTACCTGTAAAAGCTGTGCAAACACCACGTGGAAGAGCACAGAGGGCACTTAGGTAGGATTTGGAAGCTGACCTGTAAAAGGTCAGCTTTGGACGGTCTCCCATTCCCTCTGTGTAACAGCTAATCCTAGATGCGCCTCACTAGGAGTCTGAGAAGGCTTTACTTAAAAAAACAAACAAATGAAAAAAAATCCTACCCAAACATACCACATTTATTCTCAGTGTTATTTCCCATAGTTTTGTCAGAACTAGGACCTGAAATTAGCTAATTGTTTGTGCAAACTAGAGCAAGGAACAACAGAATCCATAGGATTACCACTCTTTCTAGACACCAGATATCTGTGCCTGGTCTCTAAATGTTATTTCAATGGCATTCACCCCTTCAGAGAAGTCCTCCTTCCCTGTTGGCTGTCTTTGGGCCTTAAAGAGGGGACTCAGAGATTTGCAACTTAAACTACAAGACAAAGTCCTAGAGCTACAAGTTGATGCAACAGCAGGGGAACATCCTGTATGGATGGACCTTAGAGAAGGGAGGCACGACAGCCTGTGACCAAAAGGTTACAGTGATGTACATGAACATCCATTAGTGCAGTAAAATACCATGGAAACATTCAGAAAGAGGGACAGCATCATCATGTCAGGGACCCCAAGCCAGTAAAAACAATTCAATTTTTTGGGTTGCGTATTCCAAAAGCAAACCAGAAGATTAAAAGCAAACCAGCAGCAGATCTTTGAACTTCTTGCTGAACAACATGTTCCTCCAGACAGTAAGAGATTGTACAGCATGAGGAGGTGAACTACTGGAGCCTGTTCTGTTTACAGCTTGGGAGCCAGAGATAGGCAATGAGTACACTTGCAAAAGGATATTATGCCACAGATGAGCTCAAGGGGAAGAAGCGTCATGTGTTTGCAGCTGAGAAGATGACAACTATTTTTGCCATGAATTGCGTGCTTACTTACATCCAATTCATCCAGTTATGATATCAGTATCATAAGTGGCCTGACCTCACCATTTCTGAACCATGCCTTAAAACATACGTAAAATGCTCAATATGGTCAAGAAATGTGTTTCTACCACCTCATCATCCAGTGCACTGCTCCTCAGGACTAATGTTTAACTTGTAAGTCCTCTAGGGAAATGTAGGTCTAGCACATCATTCCTAGTTCTCAGAACTGAGCGGGAACAATAGAAGCTAGAAGCTAGAAACCAGGGGTGGTCTCTGTTGCAATAATTCTACCACCAGGTGAAGAACTGGGGTTGGTGTCCAGTGGCTAATAGTCAGCATAGACACACCTTCTGTCATGTCTCAGAAGACCTGAAGATTTCACACCCTACTACATTTCCTATGCTTGAATTATTTCTTTTCCTTTGTAAAGCTGAGTGACACAGCAGCTGAAGCCACAGGACATTTCCTCAGGTGAGACTCATGGAGGGTTTATTGCATGCCTCTGCACAGTGCAGTGAGATCACCTGTGCTGCTTGTCCCTGCCCAACAAAGTGTCTTGTCTGTCCTCGCTCAGCAATGCAAGGCCACTGTGGGAAGACAGTGGAAGACCAGCAGTACCAGAGTAGAGCCAGTAAAGATTTATTGACTTGATTTACCTGAGTTAAAACTCAAGAAAACTGTCAAAACTAGTTGAGCAGACTAGCAAAAGGTAGGAACTGGCATAGCTGGTGCTGTGTTGCTTTTGCACATTCAATCTAGACAGTGAAGGGTTACCAGAAGAAGTGACAGTGGGAGACCATCAGAGAGCAGAACGAACAAGAAGGCAACATCGAACAAAACATGCCAAAAGATGAGAACAGAAATGTACTCTGAGCCCCCAGCTGAACACCTGCATGAGTGGCTGTGTCTGAAGGCTGTGGAGTTCCTCTGAACCACCACCGTCTGTCCTACCTGGAAGGATATCAGTGAACTTCAGGATGCATACACAACCTTCCATGTCTGGTGGCCACAGAAAGGTTAGAGGCAGCAAGTGCCACTGGCTTCTGAAGCTGGTGAATTTCCAGCTGCCACCCCTCTTGAGCTCCTCTGCTGCTGCCAGACCTGACTGAGAAGGCGCCTGTTTTTCTTTCATTTTTAGCCAACATCTGAAAGGCTACAGATTTTTTTCTTGCCCTTTGGATAACTTTGTTGCTGTTAAAACCTACTCTTATGAAACTTTTTCCATTTCCCCAGGAAATATTTTGTGTTAATATATTCTTATCCTTTCCTTATTGATTTTATCTGCAATGCCTTTTGCCAAGTCTAATTTTTTGAGCCTTACGTTTATTGTCTTAGGCCCAAGTCATTAAGTGTTTTGCTGAGCTCTTTTTTTTTTTTTTTTTCCATGATGCACAGTGCACTTCTGTCAACTGAGGCACAGCTAAGAGGGGTTTGTTTTTTCTGTGTAAGTCAGGCTGTCAATGTGGTCTAGCAGACAGAGTGAATGAATAAGAGACAGAGCCTCTTCCTACATGCTTACATCAGGGGAGCTGAAGCCAAGAAACAACTGAATGATGCTTAATTAGTTAAGATAAGAGGGAAATAAGAAGGGGACACATGGGAAACCTTAGTCGGTGACTGTGTTTGCTCATGCTTCTGGCTATGTGAGTTCAAGCATTAGTAAACTATTTTGTACTGACAAGTCATTTAGTTATAATTATCTTGCATTTTAGGAGCATTCTGGATGTTTGGATTGCAGGTTTGTCACCTACTAATGTCTCTTAACTTCCCAGGGCTCTGTAACAGTGCAGGAGAGGGTGACTTTGGAGACCCTGGGACTCTGAATGCCAAATTAGGGGATGTTACAGTGCCCCCTTCCTGCGTCTCTTCTGTGTTGGTGACTTGTTTGCTTTGCAGACACCAGCCCATGTGCTTGTATCATTTTTTTATGGCCTAGCTCAAAAAAAAAAAAAAGTAAAATGTAGTAGAAGTGGGACCACGGTGGCCCAAGGTGGGGTGGCCACCCCAGCAGAGCACCTCGGACCAGTGAGGAGCCCTGCCTGGGGAAGCACTTGTGCTGGGGAGGGAGGGAGCTTGGCCAGAGCCACGGAGACACTAAATATCTCAGTGCACGCTGTATAAAGGGTGTTCGGATGGCAGGGATGTGGAAAGAGTTGTTTTCCCAGGGGCTCAGGGAGGCGTTATCACAGCAGAGCTGTGATGATAGCCACTTTCCCAGAATATTTGGGGTGAAAGATACCCTGGGCATTTAAATATTATTGACACTAGCAATCTCCAGAGCCTGTTTGATTTGCAAGGGCCTATCACCCAGCCTCAGTCTGCCTTTGATGTGCATTCCTGCATACGCACAAAGCACATTCATTTCCTTTTGCAGTGTTTTCATTTGCTGCTAGGGAGCCTCTCGGTCCCTCAGACAGGCCTGTGGCTATTCAAACAGTGTCAGTAGTTTTCATATCACTGAGAAGCTTAGACAAACTCCGCTAGTTTTCTGCTGCACTGCATACCAGTGTTTTACCATGGAGTAGAGAGTTTTAAATTCCCACAATCAGACCTATGGCTTCTCTTCAGAAATTACCCACCATCACCACTGCCCAGAATGCCATCACCACCTGAGAACTGAGTTCTTGCCAACACCCACTGTGGAGTCCCATTTTCTAACACACTAATATAAAACAGGACTTCCCTCTCCGAAAGTGGTACCAAAGGGTGCCACCAGAGCACATGACAGGAGGAACAAAATGAGGTACAACTCAAATGTATTCTGAAGATGCTCTTAATCTGTGCAGATTTGCATATGGCAATGTTAGCTGGCAGCACTCTTAACAAGAAAGTGTTTTCATATAACACTTCCACAGGAAATATCCCTGTAAAAACTAACATGTATAGGAGACAAAGTAGTTCTCCAGCATCATGCTGTTCCCTTGAGTTCCACTTGTGCCATTTTTTGTTGTTATATGATGCTCACAGCAGAATGACTGCAGTCAACCTGACAGTGACATTACTGTTTCTCAGGGTGCACCACTATGCCTTCAGAAGGTGGTTTTATAGAAACATAGAATCGTTTAGGTTGGAAAACACCTTTAAGATCATAGAGTACAACCACTAACCTAGCACTGCCAAGACCACCACTAAACACTAACCATAAACACAATTCCTTAACACTGATTTTTGTTGCAGGGGACTAATTGACAGAGCAATGCAGAGGGATTTGAAGATGACATTTGGAAGACTAAGTAGTTACCACCAAGTATAAGAAAGGAGCGTGGGCCTCAGCCTGAAATTATTCTGACTGACATTGTGGAGAACCAGATGTTCTAAAGGGCAGTGGACAGTGGGTGATCCTTCCATGGAGCATCCATCTCAAAGGATAATGGTCACCAGACACAGTCTTGCAAGTAAAGCAGCACAGAGGTGGTTTCTGAAGGCAGGGTCACTGACATCTGGAAGGAACCAGGTGTTCTGGTTCTCTGTGGATTGATGTGATCTTAGGTACTACATGAGTAGATAGAGACTTAGTTCTCATGTTTGTACGGCTGACCACCAGAAATTGTCCGTGTTCCAGTACTTCCAACCTAATTTGTACATCCAGGATGGAAAATGACCTTTTTATGACAGAGTAGCCTTCAAGTCTTAATTTAAATCCAAGGCAGATGGTTTGTCTGTCAAGGTAGGGCAGATCTGTACTAAGATGTTTACTGAACTTTTTACTAGGATAATTCCAGCAGAATGACTTCTATAAATTGCGCATTTTTTTCACTGCTGTAACTGGGAGGTCTCAGAACAGCACAACTTCAATTTGCCCTTTACTGGGTGTCTGCCTTGCTGTTCTGATTACTTGACTGATAAGTAAATTACAGAAATCTAAACACTGAGGAGAACAAGGACCATGCCGCCTGTTGCTTTGATAGCACAGCCTTAACTGTGGAGTTAGAAATGTCTGCCCCCACAAAGAGGAACTCTGTTGGCTTTCAGTGTGTACATGTAGGGATGAGGCGATCATCTGCTTTGGACTTCCCTTTAACATTTAATCTCCATTTTGGAAAACACAGCTAGAGGGGCCGCTCACTTGAAAAGCCTTGGATGAACCTGTTACATAACACCAACCAGAAAGCATGCACTTTTTAATCAGCTGGAGCAGCAGCCAAGCTCCCAGTATCAAAGCAATGATCCAGAAGAGGAACTATGATCTCTTGGAAGACATTATGCAGAAATACCATGACTGTCTCTTTGTTTGGATTACATAGACTGATTACCTTGATGAAGATGTCCCAGGGCAAAAGCAAATATAAAGATTACTCTAGTTTTCCAGTACAAAGGATGATTGTTGTATCATGTCACCATGCGTCAATCTAATGCTAAAACATTATGGACAACATTATGGATAAAATTCTGGAATATCACTAAAGCTTTTAAAGTCATTAGGATATTGCCAGACACCAAAACATCCATATCAGATGTAGAATATAGTTTTCCATTCACTGCTTTGATAGATGCAGGTGTGTTCCCTGGAAGCCAACTCAAGATCAGTGCTTCCTGCTGTCTTTGAAATACTTCATTTCTGAAGAATGGGTGATATAAACCTGCAGATTTTACTTGATTCATAGTCCTGTTATCTATATAAATGAAAAAGCCTGGACTTGCCCTTCACCTTTCACTAGCAAGTTCCAGAGCATCCCTTGATACACCAGCAAACAGTGTTATGAGTTTGTTCATAGAGAGAGGGGGTTAAAGGATGCCTTTAGTGTTGTTCTCTCAGTAGAATCACATGGCGCTATGAATGGCAATGTATCAACCAGCCCAATATTTGGCAGAAAACCTGCAGTGCTCCTCCACCCCACAAAATAATGCTTTGCTTTGTGTTTCTAACTTTCTAAACCCGGAGCCAGGAGCATCCTAGCTTTGTTACTGTGTCAGATGACTTGACTATGGCAATGGTATGTCAGTAAACAATAACAGCAGCAGCTGCACCAGGAGATGTTGCAAGGATGAACCTCGTCGTATTTCAGGATCCGTTGCTGCCTGCAGGACATGTAAGGACACTGAGGGCAGCTCCAGGATCATGTCACTTAACTGCAGTATATGGGGAGTGGAAAGGATGTTCCCTGGTTGACTAGACCAGGCATAGCGGAAAGAAGAGGAAACCAATTAATAAAAGGCTACAAAATGGGAGCTTAGAATTCCCTGGAACAACTATGAAGAAAATGTTAAGGATGAGAAAATTCAGTGATGGCAATTTAAATTAGTTCTTTAGGCAGGAATGGAGTTATCTCCAGCAATGGTTGTGGATGACAGAAGTTGCAAGGAGTTGCAAGAGGGATTACCTGACAGCAGCTACTTGTACATGAAGCCCCACCTGATGTTTGACAGAGCAGAGTGCTTGTGGGCAAGCAGTAACACTGAAGATGGACAGGAGGTAAAAAAAGCAGATGGTCGTGTGAGAAGGGAAGTAGAAGAAGTGTGTTATCGAGAGAAGAAAATAAACAGTGAGGAAGGAAGAGTAAAAAAAGAAGTTCCTACAGGAACACAACCTCAAACTGGAAGAGGGTAGATTTAGATTAGATATTAATAAGAAATTTTTCACAATGATGGTGGTAAGCCCTGGGAAAAGGTTGTCCAGGGAATTTGTTGAGGCCTCACCCCTGGAAGTATTCAAGGCCAAATTGGATGGGTCTAGTGGGAGGGGTCCCTGCCCATGGCAGGGTTGTTGGACTAGTTGATCTTTAAGATCCTTTCCAACATAAACCATTCTATGATTCTATAATTTTATGAATACAAAAAGGAAATAAAGAAGTAAAGTGGATGTGGTTGCACTGTAGAACAGAAGAGCAACTATCTCCACCTAAACCAGAGTACGACAGAAATGATAGGATCTCAAGAAATTGAACTGAGAACTAGTAGCAGAACATCAGTGTATGTCTTAGTCACCAAACTAAAGCAGAACTTAAAAATTTAGTGACTCAGATGGATGCAATCATGTGAACATATTCTAACTTTCCAAGTTCAGGTTGAAGGAAAAACTCTTCCGGAGCTTAGGTGTTCCTAGATGTACCAGCCAGAAGAAGCTTTCAAAATGTTACTGACCAAAAAAGCAAAGAGTCAAAGATACAAAAACTGTCGGAAGAGTCAAACTTACAGAGAAGCACTCCAGACTTAATTGGCTGAGTATCCTCTCAAAGATGATGCTAAGAATAGTCCTTAATAAATACAAACAAATTATTATGAGCAAATAAAGCTACGGTCCTTAAGTAATATAAATAAGTTCTTAAAAGCAAATAAATCTACGTTTTGTACATCAGCATGCGCAGAGATAAAGTAAGAATAAGCCAAAAATCAGAATGCATTTAGATGCTGCATTGGAAATAAAAACAAAAAAAATTCATTCAGCTGTATAATAATGAAAAAAAAACAACAGAGAAAGAAGTGGAGCCTCAGTGAAGCAAGGACTAAGTAGGTGAAAGCTTTAATTCATACTTTGTCTTAGTTTACAATAAGAAAAATGAAATAAAGCATGTAAAAAAGCAAGGCAACTAAAGGAAATTATTGCATTTGAGGCATATACAAAACTTTGGGTACTCTAATAATGGGCTTCCATCTCCTAGATTCTAGAAGAATTAGTTACATGCAACCACAGTTTGGTAGCTACAATTTTAATAGCAAGTTAAAAATGGTGCAATTATGAGTAGAGTATGACAAATATGATGCCTCTGTTTCAGGAAGGAAAAAATAGTGCCCTGTGCCACAACTAGTGCTCTGACTTCAGGATTAGGCAGGGCTTTAGAGAACAAGCATAACTGAAAAAGAAACAATAATTAAAGACATAAAAATAATTGCTGAGTGGGATATAGGGCACATGGGTTTACAACATTTAATTATCTCAGATTGACAAAAGAATTGATTTCCCGTGAAAAAGAAATACAACAGAGCTAATTCCACTGAGTGTGAGTGTCAGCTGATATTTTGATATGATGTCAAATGGGAAATGGTTAATATAACTGAGGAAGGTAGAGGATAGAAGTGGGATTAACAATCATATCAGTGTTTCACAAAGAAAAGGCAAAACCAGACCACGTTGAAAAGGAAACTACCGGGCTGCTGTGTGTTGTTAGAGTTTGTCAAAGATCAGTCTTGGTTTCATCTAATTAAATATTCTCCTTTGGGACTTCAACAAAAATGTAATTTTTCCGATGACATTTGCTAGAGACATAAGTAATCTGTAATGGTCAACACAACGCAGAACCAGCTTATCACAAACAGATAAAACGTGACCTTGAGAAGGAAGTAATAGAAATGGGTTGAAAGTCAATAATATGAAGGACACCATCACCTGGGAATCAAAAAATGATTTCTGCCGTGTCTGAAACAACAGATGGGAACGACTGCAGGAGAAGCCTACTGTACTAATGTGGTGCTGGATGAGCAAGAACTGCTGCTGTGACACAGCCGTGAGAAAAGCACCTCTGTGTCTACTGTGTACCAGATGAAATAACTTTCACTGCAGACAGCAAATTATGAATATGGGTCTCCGAGACATTGTGAGGTCTCATCTGAAATGCTGAGGACTTTTCTGGTCATCCATCCCTTATCAAGAAGAATTTATTGTAATGGGAGCAGATGCAGACAGCGATCAGACCAGTGGGCACTATCCTACAGGAGAGTCTGCAGCCTGCCTAGCAGGGAAGAGAAAATGGATACAAAGGGCGACTAGAAGTACATCAGGAAAGAGTAAACACCAGGGGAAGAGAAATAGCTATATAAGGGGAAGCTGAATAAGATGGAAATTCAAGCTGCTTATAAACAGCATTAGTGTAGATGATAGAATTTAGTTTTTATGACTCAGAAGAGCGAGACTGTGGCACGTCCTCTCAGTGAAAGAAGCCCAAGAGGAAATTGGTCTGGTATCAACATGCAGCAGGACCTCTGCATAGAAGGACCGTGCCCAACATGGTTGCCTGAAAAGCAGGAGACTGTATTTGGTGGTTCCGTGCTCCTGGAGGGGGAGGAGGCAGGACCCTGTTTCTGGTGGCATGACTACCTGTGGTTCCTGCATCTGAACTGTCAGTCTGGTTTGACAAGAGCTCTGCAGTTCTCCCTGGTCCTTGAATTAAATATTGTATGTGTGGAAATTTAAAAGTGCTCATCTTCTGCAGACAGCAGTGCTTCTCACTCCTGTTCTGCTTTACCAGTACAATTCATTCCTTCCATTTGAAAGAGAAGCTCTCTACATCTAGCTGGCTATTAAACTCTATGCATTATTATATGTACTGTGTGATTATACTGTATCACTGCTGGACATGCACCACTGACACCACTCCACAGTGGAGAAACACATACCGTGCTCCCTTTTGGGGATTCCCAGTTCTCTCATCTGCCAGGAACATGTATTCACTTATAGACTATACAGTACCAACTACTTGCTGTGGAAGGTTATCTCTATTTAAATTGCAGAAAAAAACATATTACCACAGGTCATGCATTATATAATAAATCTCTAAGTTGTGCTATGTATTTTCCTTGTAACTGTAAATGTCTTCAGTAGTGCAGTGAGTGAGTGAGTATAACAAAACCAGCCTACAGTTAGTGTCTAAATGAAACAAAGCATAAACCGGATTAAGTGCTACCATCATTTTATCATAGACATGTGATTAGGAGAACTGCTTTGTTTAAAAGTTACAAAATCTTTTTGAAGTCTAAGCTTGGATGAAGCTAATCTGCACAGGAAGCAATCATTTTTCTTTCTTCGTGTGTCACTGCTGTTCTTCTATTTCAGCTCCCTTAGAGTTTGTGCCTTTTTAAGCAAAAACACTGCTGGGCTGAGGGGGATTGGGTGACTGGATATGCCTTGTCTTGAACAGTGATGGATGTGTCCAAAAGCCTTGGGTTTGCTCTAGTGCGCAGTCCAGAGCATAGGACCTTGAGTCAGATGTTCATGTTTCACATTCACTGCAAGAGTATGAATAACTTGGCCCCTGGACCTAGGGAAGAAACAAAGAGAAAATCAACACTGGCGGAAGAGAATATAGGACACAAGGAGAAGAGGATGAATTGCAGCTAGCAGGGAAAGCTTCAGTAGCAACAAAAGGAAAAGTAGTTGAAGAAGCAGAGAAGAAGGGAAAAGAAACAAAGAAAGCAGAATAAGATGTGAATACAGGAGGAGGAGTTGTAGTTATTCAAGGAGAAAAGCACTCGCTGACAGGAAGGGAAAGAAAAGGCACAAAATTACAGAAATTTTCAGAAGTGATCTGCTGACAGTGCAAAGCAGGTGCTAAACTTTAAACACTTTAAGGTGTATTCAGGATAACTGGTTAAAATTAAGAACAAATGTAATTTCTTTCTATAAATCTCATTCTGGAACAGAAGGCAGATTAAGAACAGGGAAAGAGTGTTACACCTTGAACATCCAGATGACAACCTGGTTTGCAAAAGAGTTTTTGATAGCAAATGTCTTCAGAGTGAAGCTCACTTACTCAGTCCTCCACCTCTTCCTTTTCCATGAGCTCGGTAGGAAAATGCAGTGTCAGGAGAAGATACCCGGAGCTGCCTGCTGCCCAGGGGCTAAGCAGGCACTTCAAACAGACTGAGGATGTGGTTCGTGTTGATGCCTTTACTGCATTTCATGATTTCTTCCTTCTTTCCAGTCTCTGTGTCTTGGTACCAGTCCTAGAGCAGTGTGGGAACCAGAATATTTGTTTGGGGAATTTCTTTCTTTTTCTAATTACAACAGAGGGCCATGAAATTTTCACAAAGCAAATGGTACTGGTTAAAACTGACTGTTTCCTGTCCATAGGAATATTTCACATTGACTTTTGCATTTCCAATAAGAAAAAAACAAATATTTTGAAAAAGATTATTCTGAAGTAAAAGAAAAACATTGTATTTTTAAAATCAACTGCTGAAATTTTAAAATAATAATAATAAAAAATCAGACTGAAATATTCCATCCTCCTCAACGGCTTCCAGAAGTTTTCTTTTTCCAAAATAAAATGCTCTTGACATACCCATGTTTCCACGGAAAGTTTCAGTTTTGACAAGAATGGCATTGTTTGACCGAAAAAACAGTCTTCCACTGGAAAAAAAAAATTGCTTCTTGTGTGGCCATCCACACCCTTTTCTTTCTCTTCAGTATCATTTTCCAAAATTGATCAGTTACTCCCCTGCTGAAAAAAGTTCCACCCGCTAGAAAAAGGAGCAGAGGAAATGTGTTTGCTGCTGTTCTTTGCTGAGTGTACTCTGGGCTTTTTCGCACCAGCTGAGATCCTGCAGGTTTTTGGGACAGCCACCGCCTTCTGCTCCGTGTTTGTACCATGGGACTGTCACAGCGAGGCAGGATCAAGCCCCAGACCCCCTCCTAACACCTTGCCAGAGGAGATGCCTTGCTGCAGGCAATGGGAGTCCCCCAGTTGGAATGGGCAGGCTCCAGTCCTCAATAAACACAGTACTTTTTGTTACACTGCACATTTGCTTTCCTGTTCCCTCATCTGCCTCAAAGCGCACTAATATTGAGTAAGTGCTGATTACCAACAATTAGAGGGGTTCTGAGTGCAAGCGACACTGATTACACAGGCCTGAGGCGGGTGCTGGCTTTTGTGATTTCTCTGCTTCTGCACCACACGTGGAGGATTTCTAGCAATGGCCAAGGTGGTTGAGCGTAAGTTCTGCACACAGGTATGTCCAGGAAGAGAGGTACTGCGTGTACTAGGTGTTGGTTTCCAGTGCTCCGAGTGCATCAGTAATTCCCCATCATCTCAGGACAGGTGGGTTCACAGCTCTGGCAATGCTAGTGCAGAGCCTGAGAAAGATTTATTGCTGTTATTTGAGTTTGTTAACAGAGCTCTCAGGCACCGGTGGAGGACGGGGCTGTTCCAGTAAATGCAGTGGAAAAATTGTCTGTAGTGAGGAGCCACGTCCTCCCTGAGGAGCTGAGCAAAGGAGGGGGGACCATGCCAGCTGAGTGCCCCTATACGGCCTTTGAACTGTCTTCAGCTATGCTGAACAGAAAAGTTTTTAACAGGAAAGTTAAACACAGCAAAACATCACTCAGAGCCCAGCTACCATTTGGCTTCAGGTTATGATGACATTACGAAGGGGGTCAGGACTGGGGTGGGATGTCTTGCTGTTGTACCCAGCTCAGCCTGTCCCACAAACTGCCTCAGCTCCAGCGTGGGATGGAAGGCAAGCAACCGTCCTGACGAGAGGGCTGCACTGCAGCAGCACAAAGGAGCAGTGAGCTGTAAATCTCACTGAGTGGAAAGAGCAAACACTGTGACGTAGCTCCTCACTGGAGCTTGGCTGGAAGGTGTAAACGCTGCCCTCACAAACCTTTGTGGAACTACTGCTGGTACAAGATCAGTCTGGGGCTGGGACTGCTGCGGAGATGACAAGCCTTTATTGGCAGAAATATTTATGGGTCTGTGGCTTAAAAACAAGAGCGCTGCTCAGCGATTCACTTGTGGGTCTACCTAAAGACGTGAGCAGAAGGGTCTGTTATCCCTCAAATATTTTAAAATTAGCAGCTGCTATCTTTACCAAAATAAATTTTTAAAGCTTTACTATATTCACTCCTCATATTTTGATTCTTTGATGTGGCATCTATCTTGAGTCCATGTTTTGAAGGGAATTCTAAAAACCACATCTGAATAGATCAAATCTTCATAAAACACCATGGCATGTCAAGCTGTGTCACCGCTCAAGGTCCAGTGTCACAGCACAGGCACTTTTTTGGAGCAGTTCTAATTCTCCTCCAAGTACCAGAGGTACCATTTCCACCAGAGTTTTTGATTTCTGCAGAGATCCCAGGGTTACATACCCTGACAGTGCCCCTGGTTTCTACCCTGGGGATGCTACAGCTCAGCCAGAGTCAGTGGCCTCCTCCAAGTTGTGCTGAGCACCTGCACTGTGGGAAGGGACTCAGAACTTTTTCTTAACCATCCTCAGGGTGGGGAAAGAGAAGAGGTTGTTGTTAGGACTTAAAGGTGGCTATTTCAGATGTGGTATTCCTCTAGCTCCTGATAGGTGATCAACATCACTCGTGAAAAAGGCAATATCAACATCAGGTAGGCAAAGTCTGAGGTGTTCCCTCAAGGGTAAATAATTGCAAGGGAAACATCAGCAGATAGTACTGGGCTTTAATGCCTGAGCATGATTTCAAGTCTGAACCATGTCTGTCATTCCCCATCACTTGCCGTGACACAAGCAGGGGCACAGCATGGAGGGAAAGCCTATGGGGCTTCATTATACTCAGAGTTATTAGCAAGAACATTCAGTAGAGAACAGGTGAGAAGTCTGCTCTGCAAATCCTTCTCTTTACACAAGTGTTTCTTTCCCTGTGTCAATGGAAATGTTCATTACCGCTTATCCTGGCAGTGGCCGGCAACAGCAGCAAAGCCAGAGGTCTCTTTTGTTTGTAATCTCTGCTGAGCAGATGAATCATTGCTGTGCATCATCAGATCATTTCTGTTTTATAACACCCTGCTCATTTCATTACAAAAATCCATCCTTGAGCAGAGTAAATTAATTTGTCTTTTTCTTGTCCTCACATTCCTTTTGATATTTAGAATGTGATTTCAACAGAAAAACAGAAATACTGATCTGTGCCTGGGGCCAGCTAACACCAGACCTTAGGCTGTGTCCAGCACAGCGCTTTCTGGGCTTCAGCCACCAGTTCATAGACTGGCCCCTTTGAAACAGACCCCTCTTAGTTATCCAGTTCGTATCCTGTCATCACTGACTTGCTGTTTTATCCTCCTGCAAAAGCAAAGTAGTTCTGGAAAGTTTAAGCCCAGTCCTGTCTGTCTAATGTCAAGTTTAAAGCTTCCCTGGCCTTTTTTGTGAGTTCACCTGGGTACACCCTACCCAAACAGTACTGCAATGCACATCAGCTCAGCAGCTGCCTTCAGATCAGGAGGCAACTGTGTCTCAGTGGATCCTTGCTTTAAGTGTTCATTGTACAAAAATCTCCAGGGAATACACTAAAATGAAAAGCATGTGTAGTCATCCATTGTATTGTCTAACCATACCAACCCCAGAAAGAGCAATGAACCTCAGGCCCACCAAGATCAACAGGGATCCTCCCTAGACTTTGCAATGAGGCTGAAATCGTACCCGTCCACCATGTCTGCAGCGTGTATGGTGGAAAGTATTCTCCGCAGGAACTCCAAACAAAGGGAAATTGTGGCTGGGATAAACCCTACAAACATAAAATAGCTCGTCCTGTGGTGTGAATCTTCTAAGGTATCGCACTGCTGTCTTTCAAGTTTGCTTTTTTATTCATGGAACTCCTTGTATCAGCTGTGAATGTCTTTGGCTGAGCGCAGTAGTAAGGAGTAACCTTCAACATGTAGCTGGTGGGAAAATAACAGTGGTAATGATGCCCTGGCCAGAACTATAGCATTGTAAAACTGAATAGAAAATAGCTGGTGGGATAGAAAACTCACTGATGCCTAAATATACATACTGGTTTTGGGACCATGACTGTATTTTGTGCTACTGGTCTAAGTTCCCAGGTACGAGCACAGATGGCTGCATGTGCTCCATCTATGTTGATGCCTGCAGGTTATTGCCATATGTTTCCCTCCCAACCAAGCCTCCCTCTGATCCATGCCCCAGGCTCTCTCAATGGCATGAGGCGGCAGCAATGACCATGATGAACTATGTTCCACCACCTAGTCCAAGTTTTAGGGAGGATTCCTGATTGTTGGGGCATCATTGATGCTCTACACTTTGAATACGGTTATCTGAGTGTGACATACACATGAAAAGAAGTAACTCCCAGCTGCTTCCCCATGGACTGCAGCGTCCCCTATCATCTACAAGGTCTGGGCTTCTTTGGGACTGATGCAGAGACCTTTCTTCTAGCACAAACTTCTGCAAGGCAGTTCAACTTGCTGACTGGCACCATGACCTCTATTCACAGGGTACGGCAGTTTACAGAGGTTTGCTTGTTGATCTTCAGCCAGGTTTGGGACTCCACAATTTTCTAACGACGAGAAAAAAATATTTTGAGTGTGGCTGATTTTTAACAGAGAAAGCAAAACCCCAAGAAAATGTTGTATGTAAATGCTTTTGTAAACAAAATGTGTTTTGTAATTTAATTGAGGCTTTGCATGCACATACTAATGTCAAGCTTAATTTATTGTGCTTTGGTGCTTAAAAAAGCATGGGAGAAGCATCTTCCTGCATGTTGGCTATAATTTAAAAAAGAGGACTCTGTTAGTAACACATTAAACCTTAGGTCACTGCAGGCCAGGGGAAAATAGATCCATTTACCTGTGTGTCTCTATTTTTCTTCCTACTTCTGCAGGTCTACCTAAAGCAGTAGGTCCTGGGTCGGGGAATGCTTAACTGAGTTTTTGGGCAATGCCTGTTGTGGTTTTTGCCTGGCTGTGCCTTGGAATGCTGTTGTACACAACAGTTTTTTAATAACATGATTGATAACTCTATACATTTCAGAAGGAGCAATCAAGGTTGTTGAGATCTTCCTTATGATTCAGACACTGCTTTATCATTATTAACCAAAGTCACATCTACCCCCACACCAGACTGTGGTGGAATAGGAACACAGGATTTTTCTCCTCTGCCTCTCCAGGACCATGGTGGGGCCATGGGAAGCAGAGGTCTCCTCTTTTCTTATGTCCCAGCCACCAGAAGACATTTAGCTTGGGATGTGGTGTATCTTTCTGGATTCCACAATTGGCTGCCAGCACCCACCACTGGAAGACCTTTCATGCTGCTTGAGGAGAAGTCTTGACTGCACATTGCAAAAAATCACAAAGCAATCTAGAAACGTTAGGCCTTACAAATCACCTTTGCTGCTCTCCAGAACTTGGTACAACAAATCAGAGTAGTGAAGGACTTTATCTTCCATCTCAGATATAAACACCCAAGTATCTGCCATACAAACTGGTTTATAAAATCTCGCAAAGCCCAAAACTATAGGAAAGAAATCTCTAAATGCATCAAGCCCTGTGACCATCTTACTGCTCTGGAGGACACTTTCCCGGGCTTGCTCCACTCTCATGGGCCCAGGTCATGCTTTGTCCCACAGCTAATCATACAGAGCTCTCTCGTGCCTTGTGTCTGGGACATGTCTCACCACTCCCCTTTGCCCTTCCCAGTGTGGGTCATGCTGGGCTCTGCACCCCAGTGAGGAGCTAGTGGAAAGGGCCATGCTAAAAGAGCTACTACTCATGGCCAAAACAGCCCTAGCCCTTACAGTAACTCTTTGCTTCCTTCTCCTTATCTTGGTCTTTTTTCATTTATCAGCTCCTTTCTTGGAGGCCAGTAGGCAATCTCAGGTCAGTACCCTTCTCTGGGCAGCTGCTCTCTCACCTGCCCACTGCTCTCGGTGCCTCCCCAGTCCCTCCAGCACACCAGTGCTCCCTTCCCTTTCACTCAGGGGATGTGTTATGGCCAAGGCGAAAAGTATGAGTGAACTCTTTGTTAACATTTTGGGAGTACATTGCTAGATGTATTTATACACAAACTCTTGGAGGTTCACCAAGTTAGCTGTGTCCTGGTGAATGCAACTGCTTCTGGGACTATCACTTTTTTTCACAGATAAGATCACTATTTGCTAGTGAGGCTTCTTCTGATTTGTTTGTTTTTACATGTACTTATTTGGGATCAGTTTGTAATGCTGCTTTAGTTTTTCTTGTCAAGAGGTAGACACAGCTACAGATTCCAATCCTGTGTTTCGTAGCCTACAGCTCAGGGTTGTTGTCATAAGTGATATCTCAAAGCCAGGGCAGATCAGAAACCAAGGCTCTGGATTTTGGGATTGCTCAACCACGTGGATTTGGCAATGTGTTTTGGGAAGAGACCTCTTTCCTTAAGACACTAAGCACCGTAAACACCTGTTGAGCTGTATAATTGGAAAAAAAAACCCCAAAGACAGGTACCTGTGACCTCCATGAACAGCAGCAAAACGGATGACACTCCCATGTAGAGAAGAACCTCAAAAGAACAGCAGCCATCTCTATACCTATCTGAATGTGTGGAAAGAACAACAGCAAGAAGTTTATTGAAAAAGCAGGCACTGGTAAGTACATTTTGCCTAATTTTGTGCTTTTGCCAACGAATCTAGTGAGTTCTTCAGTCATTTCTCATCTCTTCACATCAGAAAATAAGGAGACATGGCCTCTCGATCTAGTCAGAAAATTTCATCTAATAAAGTATGTAGCAGGCTCTGTCTTCAAAGGAGAGGTTTTTCTGTCATTCAGGTCTTCTTGGCCATATAAAGGAAACACTTGCCAGTGTACACTACAATGCTGGTTGAATGTTATCATCCGACTGTTGCGTTGTCTAACATAAAACCATAGTATTCCCCATTATGGATTAGCAATTCCTTTTAAAATGTTTGGCCACACTAGAGGGAACTGAAAGCCAGCAGGAGGAATATCTTCTTAAACATCATGATTTCAGGCTCTAATGGCTAAGAAATAGAGTCTGAAATGCTGTGGGAAGGAGGTAGGAACAGCCATGAAATGCTGAGCTCTCCCTACTATATTAGGTAACATGGAAGTGAAGAAAGCAATTACGAGTTGGATGAAGAATGTTATGTTTTTCCCTCACCCTCTTCACTATATTTCTCTGTTGTACATATCCCAAGCAATTTATGGCTATGTTTTAAATTCTGTTTGGAAAGTGGTGGTTAGCTCAAGGCTAGTGACAAGTTATAACACATCTGACCTCCACATCATTGCTTCTCTTACCACTCAGGCTGGTGTTGAACAAAAGGTGTCGGCCTCTGATCACTGTGCAGAGGAATTAGTGAAGTGAGATGTGGCACCCAGAATCTAATTTCTACAGAAACAGATATCTACAGCTCAAAATCACAGCCCCCATCAAAGCCGACATACCTGGAGGAAGAGATGCCAAAGAATAAATGAGGACGGAGAATTAATTATCTTCTAATCCTTAGAAATCAAGCTTGCTTCAAACAGTTAACAGTACAGGTAAAGTTGGATACATCACTGCACCTCGATGAGACTGAAAAGAATCATGACCAGATCTTGCTGTTGTCAATCTCATCTTTATCTTGTAATCTTACTGAAATCAGCATCTTATCATCACCCGACCGACTATGAGAAGTAGTTTGTTAGTATTTTGTTGATGATAATTTTCGACAGTGATTTAACAGCTGGTGTGGAGAGGGACATAACCTGTGAAGGTGCATTACCTGTTCAGTATTAACAACAGGCAAACGAGCACTGTTTTTCTACTTGTGTAAATGCAAGGAGATTCTCAGTGCTCTTGGACATGTAGTATGTCTCTCTGTTCTCTCCAGCCCCAGTGAGACATATCTTTCCAGTGCTTCCAGTTGGGTCAGAAATAAAGCATCACTACAAATTAATCATGGTAGCAATAAGCAGCCCTTATTGCAGCTGTTGCCAGCTGTCAAGTATTTAGAGACTGGTAATCTGGTGTTTTGTCTTCAATGTGCATTGATCACTTGGCAGAAGTCTATTTGGAGACACTCCCCTTTTTTCTGAAAGGGGCAAAAAAGAGGCAGATTCCCAGTTGGAGATTTCTAGCTTGCTAGTGTTGGGAAATACCTCATTATACCTTGATGGTGTTTGAGCAAATAGCTGTAGTTTATGTCAGTATTGGGATGAAGCTTGATGAGATGAGGAAATACACTGTATGGTACAGTTCCTTGAAGTAGAAGGAAGCTGGATTAGGTCACCTCAGGCAGAAAACCCAAATCTTTCTGACAAAGCAGGCCATGCAGTCTATTAAAAAGTTATTAGAGGGCTCCATCCCATCACAAGTTGCAATTTGATTCCTCTGCCTGACTGGTTGAACACGAATGTTTGTAAGATGACCCAAAGCCCATGTATGCACCTCTGTGGAAAAGGAATCCACTCAGTCCACTGTCTCATGGCCTGTCAGGTACATAGTCATTCATGTGTGCTGACATCCCAAAGTGCTCAGGAGCAACTGAGGCAGGGAATGGTCAGAAGCATTGCTCAAGCAACCATGGATTGGCTTCAGTTCCCTAAATCCAAACTTAATTGGGGTAGGTTCATCTTTTCCTCCCAGCTGAGTTATACACACATGGCTACTCTGATATCCGCTGAATTACAAAGCCCCTTAAAACATTCTTCTCAACACAAACTTCCAAACTAACATGAAAAGTTGATTCTTTATCAGTCCCTCATTCCTTCTGACATTACCAAAACAGGGAGTACGCTCCCTGTGTCTCTAGTCTATGGCAGTGTTGCGATGGAAAAACACTGTGAGGAAACAGTTCATATATCTTCTCATACAGTAGGTCACTTTTCAAATGAGTTATGTTTTCCTGAGGTCTCTATGTTTGGAACAATAATTATTTTTGCCTACACACAGCATTAAAATGAATAGTAATATTCTCAAGTTGTCAGCTGCCTCAAAGCTCGTAAGTTGTGATTTTGGAATTACTGTTGGTCTCACTTGTCCCATTAATCCTGTTGTGTGGATTTCTCTAGCAAGATATTTAACTTCTAAACTTGTTCATACCTTAGGTATTTTAATAAATCACCTTATTTAACATATATCAAGATGTGGTATAGTTATTTCAGTAACACAATTTGTTTACTGACTTAATTTGTTGTTTTAATAGCAAATTAATAGTAAAACTACTAAAAGCATACACAGAATCATCATTACAAAATATCAGAACTGACAATAGATATCTAAGCAGTTGGATGAAGAAAAGGGCAGGATAATCAAAAGTAGCTTTTTCCTAGATAGAAAGCATCGTGTGAAAGTTGAGGAGGTCACTGCGTCTGGTCTTGTTCAGTACTTTTCTGTATTAACAGACTTTTTCCAATGTGCTATACAAATTGTCAAGTCCTTGAGAATATTAAGTTCTAATTGTCACAGGCAGATTCAGCAGATTGTGCATTGCAGACTCAGAGCTGGGCTCAAAAGCATCTGGTTACAGCTATAACTTTGGTAAAGGTCTTTTAGATCCGTAAGATTAACTTTCCAAAATAAATAACACAAACAAAACAGACAAGCACTACAGATGTGGCTTGGTTTTTAAACAGTCCTAATAGGCAGAATTCCATGTAATTCCACTAGATTTCCACTGCAGAACTGAAGACAACGAGAATTTTGAGTGAAATGAGACCACATGATATGGACCGTGCTAATTAGAGAAATACTTCTTGGACTTTTGATCACATCTTTCACCTATCTATGTTTTTCTAAAATTATAAGAAACACCAACCAGCATGAAACATTTCGTAGGCAGAATGTCTGAAATGTAAATATTTTTTCCTAGGAATCAACATTGATTTTTAAATTCTACTTTCTTAGTTTGCTCTGCGAAAACACAACCAAATAATTGCAGGTCACAGATATAACATTGAATTCTGTCAATACATTTCAGCGATACGTTCAATGGCTTTATAAATTTTCCTAACATTCAGGAGTGACATTTTGTTAAGTGAAATTGTGTATTCAGGGAAAACATTGGGATTAGTGTGAGTACTTGGGCATATTGTCACCAAAGTTACACAGGTAGACGTCTTTAACATCCTCTCTTGTTTGGATGCCTTTGAGTTTACAGCATCAGACATTACATTAGCAATCTATCCTGGATATGCCTGAAGTTAAATGTTGTCCAAGACTTACAGTTTGTATGATCTAATGATAAAGGAGTCTACACTACCTTGCAAAAGTATTGAATGGTCTGAAAAAAGGAAAAATACTTGCAAAATACTGAAGTTTTGTGAAAGAAAGAGCACGCATGGATATAGCCCTTTAATAAAGTTATTTTTAGCACAAGAATTTTCTAACTGCTAGGCTTTAAAGGAAATTTTTGTTAGGAAAAAAAAAAGAAATTTCCAAGGAGCAGACAATTGACCCGTCCTTGTGTTTGTAAATACAGAGATTACCATAAAATGTTCTTGTTTATCAAACAATCACATCTTCCTGAGAACTGTTTGACTTGGTTTTAATTCTGCAATGGCTCAGTGTTCACTAAGCTGGGAAGAGTTTACTCCCATCTTTTCTGTTTTACAGAACCCAAGGAGCCAAGTTGCGTCAGGTGGTGACAGAAACCTTCTCCAGACCTCCTCATGCAAACGATGTCCCACCAGCTCCCTCACTTCCACCTTACAATTTTCCACGCTGTATAGAGCTGTAGCAGGGAATAAGAAAATGAGACATGATGCCAAATCTCCAACCCATCTCCAGTCTTGCTGGTCAAAGAGGAATTTTTCCAAATAACCAGCCACTCCTAGTGCAGATATGCCTGGTCCTGGTGAACCTGCACCCCCATACGATCCCCCCATCTTGAGTTCTGTGTCCAGTTTTGGGCCCCTTGCCACAAAAAAGATGTTAAGGTGCTGGAGCAGGTCCAGAGGAGAGCAACAAAGCAGGTGAGGAGTCTGGAGAGTAAGTCACACGAGGAGAGGCTGAGGGATCTGGGGCTGTTCAGCCTGGAGAAAAGGAGGCTGAGGGGAAACCTTATTGCTTTCTACAACTACCTGAAGGAGGCTGTAGGGGGTTGGTCTCTTCTCCCAAGTCACAGGCGATAGGACAAGAGGAAATGGCCTCAGGTTGCGCCAGGGGACGTTCAGATTGGATAATAGGAAAAATTTTTACACAGCCAGGGTTATTAAGCATTGGAATGGGCTGCCCAGGGAAGTGGTCGAGGCACCATCCCTGGAGGTATTTAGAAGATGGGTTGACATAGTGCTTAGTCACATGGTTTAGTGATGGGGTTTTTTTATCAAAGTTAGGTTGATGGTTGGACTAGATGATCTTAAAGGTCCTTTCCAATCTAGACAGTTCTATGATTCTATCCACACTGCCAGACAATCAATTTTCCTGGTAAAATCATCAGGCAGTTACAGCATCCCTGACCTATGTTCCCAGGAGGTGCACAGCACAGCCATGACCCACATGGGGAGGTTCCCAGTGCCTCTGGAAAAGTCATCACCACCTTCCATCACACCATGCTCAAGTGAGTCCAATTGTACAAAAGCTATGTCTTGTTTTTGCCTATTTCTAGTCACCTGGAGGCCATAATGTGCTGCCTATATTTAGTGAAAAAACATAAAACTGTCCTCATCATGCTCCATTTAAAGTCCATAGAGAGCTTTGCTGCTGATTTTAAGATGGAAAAGATGGTGCTGCTTCTTTCTCCCTGTGCTGGAGCTACAACTGCTGCATGGCTGCCCTTGAAGCCCAAGCATTAAGTCAAAGCTTTTACATCAGAGGCCTCCGTGCACTAGCAAATGAAAGCCAATGAGTACTAAACGAAACACTTCTGAGCAGTCACAAGATCAAGGAAAATAAAGATAATATTCCAAAGAAAAGAGAAAGGACTGTTATGCTGCTAGGGTGTTTTTTGGTGCTGATTTATATTTAACCTACTTAAATAAACTGCAATGGCTGTTCTGTGAATGCGAAAATGGATTGAAAGTTTCCATTTGATTAAATAAGGAGAAGAAATTACCCTGTGGCTAGTCTGTACATTCACTCATCAACAATGAAATCTCAATGGAAAATAGTGACCTGCCACTGTCAACACAAAACCAATTTGAACTGAGCTTCAAGAGGGCAGTCATGCAAGCACTGCTTTGCACATTTATCTAACACCACTTTAAAGCACAGCTCTCTGTCCAGCGCACACTATTTTCCATGTACTGTTGGGTGCCGAGCTCTTGTACAGTTGGGTGGATGCCCTGCAGCCTGGGGCTTGGGTGAATAATCCCCCCATGGGACACTAGACAAGTTGGGAGATGGTGTGGTTAGGGGCCACTCCCAGGGTCAGGTTACCTAGATGCTGGGGAGAAAAGGGATGCCAACCACTCTGGGACAGCTGGCACCAGTATGGGAAAGGAGTCTGAGAAACACGTCCTGCAACCACCCAGCAAGGCAAAGTCCAGTTCCTTGGTGGTCTTTGGTCCCAGCTCAGTATCAACCACACCAGAACAGAGTCAGCTCCTTCTATAGTCACCTCCATGAGTGGCTGCTCTCCTTCCTCAAAACTGCTCACCCTTGGTTTTCCTGTTCAAGCATCCCAGGAAATGTGAAGTTGACTGCACTTTACTCACCTTGAGAAGTCCCAGTTTGCCAATGGGACTCTCTCATTGTAAAAAGATAACCTTCAGCCTAAACTCTGCCAAGTTAGAAGGATTCCTGATGTGTTCTTTTGCGTTTTGGGTTGAAAAAGGAGTTGCAAAAAATTAGGTAACTGCAGGTTTAACGTCTTTCTAAATTTTCCCACCCTTTTGCAACTTTTTTCCCTAAACAGCATTGCCAATGCTGAAAATACAGTCCCAGGAGAATTTACAGTAGAATATTCTCCGCTTGAGTTCCCTTCAGGCAGAAACTGGACTGAGGGAGACGTATTCAATCCATATAAAGAATTTTAACATAAACAACATAAACAGCCAACCATCTTCCCACTGGTTGCTCAGAAACCTAATCCTTGAATTATCCTTTATTTCAAGATTCATTATCTAACGTATGAACAATGCTCAACACTGCTTCCTTAATTTAGGAAAAAGCTGCTGTAGAGTTCTTGTTAGTTCTGTGTTTTCTGGAAACGTAAGAATACTTTGCTTTCTCCTCCCAATACCTATTGGCTCTTTGAATTCCATCAAAGGAAGACATAAAGGCAAAGCTGCTCCAAGGTAACATTTCCGTGTCTTTTTGCGGGACCTGAATATTTTTCATGCCTTAAATCTCTACATTTGCTTGGTAGAAACACAAAATCTTTCTCCTTTGAGGGTGTTTAGCTGAAGAGATCTCTGATGTCTCTCTCAGGCAGTTTTCTGCCTGATTAAGAATTTTGATTAAAAAACACTAACAATCTCTTAGATTTCAGATTTCCCCATAGAACCCACTTTTTAAGTTTCATTATTTTGGTCACCTTTTTTGGCTATCATTTTTATCAGCTTTCTAAATCCTCTGGAACATTTGAAACTCCTGACTTTTACAATCACCTCCATCTAGGGTCTGCAATTTTTTTTTTCTGTGTTTTTCTCTGTATTTTCTTTCTGTATTTACTTTTTGCAGGTGCAGAGCCCAGGGGCCCAGTGCTCTTGCTTCTGACCCTACTTTCTGCCCTCAGCTGTTGGTGGCAGTGCTGACACAGCTCTCCAGCCTTTGGTATCTTCAAAACAAAGCCCGGTGCTGGAGGAATGCTGGATGACACAAAACCAGAACCATAGCAGCCATGTATGCAACCAAAACCCAGAGACCTAAGGAGAAAAAATTAAAAAAAACTCAGCCTTTTTCTTCCTTTGTAATATTGTGTGACAGTAGGAGTTAATTTGCAAAGTTTTTCATAGCCTTTCCCTAGCTGGAGAAGTGAGTGACAACCAGTGAGGGTACAAGGGAGGAGGGAGGGAGAAGGTGGCCTGAAGATAATAAATCAGTCACAACAAAAACTACTTTGAGAACATTTTTTCTAAATTACCTTCTTCACTATGGGAAAGACATTAAGCTACTTTGAGGGACTGAGAAATATGCCACAAATTGTCTTGTACATTGTCTGAAGAAGCCTTCAAGACAAAGTCAAGGCATACAAGGTTGGAACAGGCTGTCTACTTCGATAAAAAGCAGAGCTCCGTTTGCTAGGAGGTGAAGTGGGAATAGTTTCATGCCGTGGAAAATGAGGCCCTGAAACTGTTGTGTCAGTGGAGTAAACTGTGCTGTCGATATACTAATAAAAAAAAAAGGGAACATTGGCTGTGAGTACAAGGAGCACGCTGACCTCATAGAGTACAACTCAGCTTGGCTGGGCGAGCTTGAAGGAATGATTAACTAAACCAAGAATGCTCCATTAGACCTTTTCTAACATCACCTGGAAAGACTGGGTGGGGAGGGATGTGGACTTACGTTTCTGGGAGGCACCCATACATATACAGCAAGGATGGGATCAGTCTCAGTCCTTGGTAGACTTTGTGTTTTTTCCCCTCATGTCCCACATTTTCTGTGAAGTTTTGGCTACTGACATCATTTATTGTACTTAACACAACTCATTGTCCTCTGAGGGAAGGGTAAAACATGTCCTGAAGCCTGCCTTTAGTTCTCAGGGCTATAGACCACTAATATCTGATTATTGGTGTTCAAAACACAGAGCAAAGCTAAAAAGGCCCCAAAGAGCCGATCTCAGAAGAAAAAAACAATTGAGGATGATACTGGTACTGAAGGAAAAGTAGAAACTTGTGGATTAACGCTACTTGCCTGAGTTGTTTCTATGGGGTTCAGTCCCCAAAGTACGACTATTCTACTCAGAAATCCACTTGCAAAATGGCCTCAGGGGATTTTCACTGAGAAAAAAAACTATTACCAATGGACTAGGGTTTTTGGAGGCAGCTGGACACAGCGACCCTCCCATATACAGGGATTTGAATCGTCCCACCATTCTCTTCTCTTTGTGGTTTTGAGTCATCAACATGTGGTAATGCAATTATCGTATTAAAGACAGCCTCAGGCAGCTGAACTTTGCTTTCCGATGGCTGAGATGCAATCCCTGTCCCTCTTATAACATGTTAGGCTGGCTTGTGTCATGCCTATTATAGACATAACGAGTTACAATAATGTTACAGTCTTGGAAGTAATAACTAGATCACCAAAGAGGATGTCTTACAAGACTCACACACAGAAAGATCACTTAAATTTCAATTCAAAAAGCAAGGGCTGAGGTGCATGAGCATTAGCGTTTCCATGGGGTTAATCCCATGCCTAACTTCAGATGAGGGGCTGGCAAAACTCAGATATTGGGAGCAAAAACTGAAAAGAATACAGAAGATAAGGAGATATGAATTTGATACTAATTTATGTCATAATTAGAGATTTCTAGATCAGCACAGGCATTTTTCAAGGACATGTTGTTTTCCCGTAAGTATGAGAGTAAAACATAAGAGACAGCAAAATCAGTGCCAACAGCTCTGAAATATCCACTGTAAAGGATTACCACTGAAACTGTTTAAACTCAGAGCAGGAGAAAGAATGCAGCTATAAACTGTAACAAGTGGGAGTTTAACAACATTTGAGAAATACTGTGTGAAATTCAGCTTTGTGTCTTTTCTTTCAGCTATTTTCAGTTAGAACAAGTAAGGGAAAGTTTTGCAGTGAACATGTGCCTGTGTCATGTCCCCAGCCACCTTTCTTCTTCCCTTCTTCACCTGTACGTTCTGCAAGAAAATATTTAGATGGACAAGTAGGAAGAAGTAGAAATTGAAAGTGAGACATGTATTTCAACAAGAGAGTTCTAGAAAAGGGAATTACTCAGTAGCACTGGGAATACATCAGAAAGAAACAAATCCAGGATTTACTGCCTTTGTCAGCTATTTTGAGTGAATCAGATCCAAAATCAAATCCAAGCTCTCGTGTCTGGAAGGAAGAGCAGTACTTAGTCATGTGCCTAGGGGCAGTGCTGCTTTGGGCTGGGATGGTAGTGTGCCCCGACTACCTCCTTCTTTTGTAATCAGCCACTGTGCCAGATCCGTATATACTAGAGAAGCACATTATCCTCAATTATTTGTTTTTCAGGGTCCATTCTTCAGGGTTGCTGGCCCTGGATGGCCACCTGGGTTCCTGTGGCAGCAGAGAGGCAGCCACATGGCTCTGCAGACACTGCCCTTCCTGAACATGGGGCCCACATGATGCATAGACCATTTACTGTGGCCTTGATAATTACCAGTGAGCCACATCAACGGGAATTACTGCTGGAAGTGTCTGTGGTTTAATGCTCACCAACACCTCATCCAGGTGGGAGACTTGAATATAAGCAGTCAGTGAGAGCATCGTCATGTTCAGGCTTCATGCCATGCTGCAGCATAGCAATATTTCCATTTAAATGCCAGGCAGGAAAACAGCACATGGAGCAGAGTACAGGATACAAGTCAATCCAGTTCAGTTCAATATTCTTATTTGAAAGAGTTATTGTGTGCTATGCAGAAAGCAAAGTAGCCTGCAGCTTTCAGTACTGTTCTCTTCCTAAATGATCCTGAAAGATTTTATTGATGTAAGCTACTCCCTCCATTTAGACTGAGCTCTGAATTGCTTATGAACCCAGATGAGGTGTCATGGTATGCATGCAGCAATATCATGGCATTTCGCAATTATGCATGATTTGTCCAGATGGATGCTAAACAACATGTGCCACTGCAGCTGCAATCCGAGATCTGGCTACTGCTTCCTCTTTCCTTGCACACACACCAAAGCCCCGCTTCTAATTTAATGTCTAGATTAAATTAAAAAATAAAGCCATGTACCCATTCTAGGGAGCAAGCACATTTGCAAGATGGGTCAGCATGATAAGACATGGAGCTAATACCAGCCAGATAAAGAGGGATTTTCAGGTTGGGGAAATACAGCTGGTGGGCAGGGATCTTGCACAGCAGGTTCCTACACAGGTCATAATCTGAGGGATGGTCACTGTTAGAGGGGAACTGAGCATCTGAGCCTGTCTTGGTCATGCTAAATTACCCTCTGTAAAAATCAGCTTTCTTTATTGACTAAATACAAATGGGTTTGGTTCCCCCTAAGGAAAACAGCTCCTCTCTCTGGAACCTTAGTTAGGAACTGCAACGCCTTGAAGATCATCCTTGAAGAGAACAGAAGGACCAGCAAAACAGCAGGAAGAGACAGGGATCTACTGTGTCTGCTGTCAGGTCACCAGATAAAAAGGGGACTTTTCAAAGTCAGAGAGAGTTTACAGGTTTTTTCTAGCTCCTCTTGTTCAACTCAAAGGGAAGTAGGATCAGGAGAGACTCTGAGCAAAAGGGCAAAGGAATTAGGTAGAGTATTGGGTAGAGTGAAAAAACTTGCCCCACTCCTGGTTTATAACTTCTGATCCTGGGTTCAGTGGCTTGTTGTACGTGAAAGCACTATTTTTCCTATGTGCTTTGTCATGAGAAGGCTGTTACGGGAAGCTGGGAGAAAAAAGCCCCGTGGTGAGTGGGACGCTGACTCTAGTCCAAAGATGGTCACACAGTCCCTCAGGTGCACGTGTACGAACGACCTTGCTCAGAACAGAGAGAGACCGTGGATGTGCAGCCGCCGGCGCTCGCTGCCTCCAGCTCCACTCATCCCAGTCTCCTGTTAACCACTGTTTTGGAACAGTTGCTTAGATACAGCAAAAGCTGGCTTCAACTTCGGGCAAGTTAATTTGACATTAAAACTTGACAATACCAAATGTACTCCAGGGCCGAGACACAGTTGCAGATGAAAACCACAACATTGGTAGACATCAGTAATAAATCTAACTCGAATGAACAAATCTCTTGTCAGAGATCTGGTCCAGTCCCCCCCCCCCGGCTTCTTCCCTTCCCCTCAGGCTCTCAAGGACAGTTGCAGTAAAACCCACATGTAAAATTCCATGTGCCCTCAGCTTGCTGGAGCTGGGCTGAGTGCCAGCTCCATCCATCCCTGGCCTCAACTCCTCGATGGAGGCTCCAGGTGCAACTTTACATTTGCCAGTCCTTGTAGTGACGAGGTCCTATAGCTTAAAGGCCATGGCTGGCAGACCTAATGACGTCTCACCCCCACTTCTTGCGTGTCTTTTAGGAAGTCACCTCAGGTCTAAGGTTTCTGGCTCGTGGTTTATTTCTGCCAGGACATATGTTACTGAAAGCATCACTTTACGCAGCCACCATTTCAGGACATTCTGACTTCTCTACCTACGAAAGAAAAACAACCAACAAACAAAAATGTGATTCCATGAGGAACCTCCCCTCCCAGTCTCTCTCCCATCCATTTGGAGTCTGCTTCTTTCCATTTGTCAGCATCCCTTCAATCTGTAGGTAGCGACACTCTTGGTGTCAAGCAGGTAAAAGTGGCTGAAAGACCAAGAGTAAAACATTTCTTATTATTTTGTAGCTTTCAGTTGTTTGTTGGTTTTGGTTTTTTAGCAAATCATCAACAATAATAAGCAGTAATAGACTCCAATTATCCCCGACAAAAGGTCATTTTTTTTCTCATACTTCTTTCTCTTGCATCCAGAAACACATCTTTTCATTTAGAAGCTAATGGGACCTAGTTACCATGCTGTTCTGAAGTGCTTCTGTGACTGACGACTCAAAAATGCTTCTGTGATTTTCCCCTTATCACTAGTATATTTATTGTTGCAACATTTCCTGCTGCATACTGCTGACTTAATGACAGCCTAGGGATGGCACCTGTGGGCTGTTTGGATCCCCCTCAGAGTGGAATAACAAAGGGTTATTCCTCCTATTAACTGGATATATCCATGACTCAGTGCAGTCAGAAACACAGATTTGAGTAGATTTCACTTTCTGTGAGAGAATTCATTAAATAAAAGTTCACCAGACCAAGTTTTGCAGTCTTTTATCAAATATTATTCTCAAGATGAACAATGGAAAGGAGCCTTAGATGAGTGAAAATCAGAGCACTTTTTCATTGTTTTCCTATTCATGCATCTCTCTTAATTTGGAATATGAGAGATTGTCTCTCTCATCCCAACAGCTGAAAACCGGGGCCCTTATTTCCCTTGGGAATAATTTTAAATGGTGTAGCATGCCACTGAGAACAAATAACCTAAGAAAAGTGCTGTAGACAACATTTTAATGAGCTTTATCGGATGATGAAAAATATAACATTTCCTTGTGCAGTCATGGGGGAAACCATGAATCTTGATCCTGACAGTGGCTCTGCAAGAGAACACAGGCAAAACTGAGAAAGGATAAGGTTTTTCAGTATCAACTTTCACCTTTGAAAAGCAGAATCTCTCTCCTATTTGGTCTGTATAAAAACTGTTTATGTCTACAATAATGTCAGACACTCTTCCTTGTAATATCTGGCTCCATCAGAAGTTGTGGTTTTCAGCCATGTTGACAGGCCGAAGTAGCAAATGTATCATAAATCTTGTCCAAAAAGATCTCCTAAAAAAGTTTTAAAGGAAAAAAAGATCCCCCAACTAATGCCTAAACTTGTCTAAAAAAAAGGCATTTTCTGCAATTATCTTAATCAAAGTTATAAAGAACCCAAAGGGAGGTCTTACACTGAAATTGGAAGTGTTTATTGTTTTACATCTCTAACCAAAGGGCAGATCATTAAGTCAGCTGGAGGAAGGGTGAGTTGCACCTCAGGAGGCTGCCTCACAGCCCTTTACATTCTGGAGACTCATTGGATCCAAGGAGGCATCTCCCCTGGTTTGCTAAGCCTTCCATTGTGTTCCACACTTGCCCGGTTTCACTGTCCACTTACTTTTCAAGCTATCTCCTGTGTCAATGTGAAACACTGTGCAGCTTATGAACTCTGGAGAAACTTTTAGGAGAACAATTAGGTGAAGCAAATTGGTGAAGTTGTTTGGGTTAATTATCATCACATATAAAAAAACAACCCCAGCTGTTTTGCTGGATGAAAAACATACAGAAATGAAAATGTGATTTAGTGCCATTCTACGTCAACCTCACACAAGATGTGTCTCTTAGCCTGACTGCCCTTCTTATCATGAGGAAAAACACAAAGTAGTTATTGTAAAAGGAAGATAAATTACCTTAAAAGGACAGCAGATTTCCCTGCTGGTAATTCCCCAGTGGAANAGGGAAGGGAAGGGAAGGTCACAATATTTTAAATGGAAATTAAATTATTGCAACTTCCAAAAGCAAACTGAACAAGCAATATGTATTTTATACGTATTATCCCATTTCATCCACATTTTTTTCCAAAAGAGTATGCTAGGGTGCCATCAGTGAGGTATCAAAGATCAGTACACTGCAAGAGAAAATAAACGGAAGTTATAATTTCTTATCTAATGCCAGAACAACAAAGCTCAGGTAAGAATAACATAAAAAGACTGTTAATAGGCTGTTATAAGAAGATTTGGAAAGGCAAACTCCTTGTTCATTAACTAGTAATAGTAAAGGCTGCATCTGTCAGAATACCTGCTGACAGATTAATTCATGAATGTGACTGGGAGAACATATTTTTAGAAAAGGGTAGTATATTTTCCTTGCAATATGAAAGTTCAGCAGGAAGAAATAACTCTCTCTTGCAAAGAATTCCTAGGGCAGTGCTGTAGTTTTATGAGCACTAGATTTTACCAAGATTAGTGTTCAGCAGAAGTTAAAAAAAGAGAGGTTTGCTTTTTAAAGAAAGGAGTTGCTTAAAAAAAAATATTGCTATTCTATTAAAGTTCCTGCAATCAGACTAACAAAACAGGAGGTCTAGAGGCTTACTTGGAGAGAGGTGTTTTGTTCCCTGAGGATAAAAGATCTTTGGCACCATCCAGACATTTGCATTCTTCTGTGACATTAAGATCCCTTATCTAAAATGTGTTTCAGTTTTGCATGATACTTAGCAAATGCAGAAAGGCCCAAATTTAAACTTTTCATCTAAAAATGCCTTTTTATAGTGGGGATATGAGATCCTGGCCTATGGGTGCCAGTCACTCTGGGATGCGACTACCTGGTAGCTCCATGGCAGAGCTGGAAGGTGACTGTCTAATCAGCAGCCCGTGGTCTACTCTGTCACAGCATTTGTGCTGAGTGGATGTGACTGGAGAAATGTGGTGGAAATATGGCAGCCCTCACCTAATCAGGGAATTAAATTCCAAATCTGATAGCCAAATATCTCATCCTTAAATTTGATAGAGAACTAATGCAGTCCATAGTAAAGAAATACAACATGGCTTGGAATTGATCTCCCACCTCCAAAAAATTATTGAGAATATTAGGTGTTTGAGTAAACAGATTTCTTCACAAAAAACAATAGGTGGCCACCGTGGAAAAATCCTCATGTCATTAAACAACAACAAAAACACATTTTGACCATAAATATTTTCTATTTTGAAATATTGTTACAATATTCCATTGGCTGCAGGAGCTGAAATTCAGCTGTTTTCCATCCAGGCTCCTCTGTGGTCTGGACTTCTTCATCAGAGCACATCACCCTGCATGCACTAGAGAGCTCAGCAAGGGCAGAGGTACCACGTTGCGCAACAGGAGATGCAGCGAGAGACCCTGCCCCTAGGAGGAATGGGATGGGATCCTGCTCTGTCCGGTGGGCATAAGCAAAGGCAATTCTGAATTTACAAGAAGGCTGTAAAGATTTTGATTGTTTAGTAAAGGATTTGAAAAAGGGGGATCTCACCCCTTCCTTCCTCCATGGGCACATGCACACTTTCTGACCCTCTGTCCTGCACACAGTTTGAGCTGCAGTACGCTGCATCATTGAGACATGGATATTCAGGAGGAACTTGTGATCCAGCAAGACTCCCAAGATCTCCATCTATTTAACTCCCTTGGTTTACTACAGCCTTAAAACAGAATTGTTTTCCTGGATTAGCAAGTTGCTGAAAGTGAGTGGAGCCTTCAGGACTCAGGTGCAGGATGAGGGAGTGCATCTGGAAAAGCACTATAACTAACCTTCAACTCCTCCGAAGCTTTGCATCTTGAAAAAGAACTAGGAGTGTTGTCCAGCAGGCAGGCAAGCTGGGAGAATTGGGGTATCATGACCCTGTGTTGCTGTTTGCAATGTTGGTTACACGTGTTGTGAGATGCTTTGGAAACAAGCAATAGTATGTGTATAAGTGCTATTTTGTTACATCATTGCATGCTTGTTTTTCATTTCAGATAGACAAAGAACAGGTGGGGGCAGCTGGGATTAGGAGTTGCATTATAATGCTCTTCATGTTTATATTATAAATCATTTTTTCAAACTGAGCTTCAAAAAGAGGAATTGTGCTTTAGTCCTAAAAACAAAGAACAAAACTATGTTTTTAATGTTTCTATATTTTCCCGTACAGTAACAAACATTTTTACTGAAATGAAAACATTAAGCTGGGAGGGAGAAAAGGTAGGGTTTTAGATCTAGATATAGATATAGATATAGGTATTGCATAATCCTACTGTGCATGACTTAGGCACTGTAATGTATCTCTCACCTCTCTGTAACGTAAATCCTATGAGCCTAAAGCAATCTTGAAATAAATTTACTTCTCAAGATAATGTCAAGTATTTTTCTTATAGTTTATAGTTTGAGTGGTTTTAACTACTACCCAGTGGAAAATCCTATGGATTTGAAATAACATCTTTGCCTTAAAAAAAAATGCACTCATGCTCTAGTGAAAAATTTAATGTATCTGCCTAATGACATGAGACATCTGACTGCACTAAGGTCACTGATGTTGGAGAAGAGCTTACTTGTTCCTGTTCCTTTTCCCTTCACCTCCTCACCACTCATCTTCTTCTATGCCAAATTTTGACCTTCAAGCAGTGAATCTGTATTTCAGTTCTTTGACAGCAAATTTTCTCCTTGTGCAGAGTCCATGGTTACCTGAGATTTCTACTCGGTCTCTGAAATTCAAAAGTCAAATATGTTCCAAAATAATCTTTTGCTCATCTTGATTCAGGAACAGCAAATCTACTATAAATTATATTGAGACTTTTAAAAGTCCTTTTTTTTGTGAAAAATCCTCACTGAATTCCCTGTTTTATACTGCTTGCTTATGTATGGATGAGTTGATTACCTCTCACTTATCCTGACTATGGACATGTACACATTTATCACAATCAAACTGTAGCTTTAGACTCTGAACTAAATTGGGAGGAAGAAGAAGGGGTTGTTTGCTGAAGGGATTACATGTTGCACTTAGTCATCACAAGGGCAGAAAGAAAAGAGGAAGGAAGAATGGAGCAGAAGCAGAACAAAGTGAAGGGAAATAAAGAAAAGAAGAGAAAAAGATCCATCTCCAGTGCTGCAGCTCTATAACCTGGCCTAAGCATCAGCCTTCAGAGTGGCATTTGAGGATTATTCTTTCCTACTGAGAGCTGGGAGGATGATAAAACAATAGGAAAATAATGAGCACATGTTCGCCAGAGAAATTTTTTCCATTCGTAGTGAGGTTAGAAACAAATAATCAAAACAAGATCCAGTGCAACTTTTGCTTTTTCCATAAAGTTTTCCCTGCCAAAAGGCTTAATGTCACATGGATCTGGTAAAGCTGCTGGCCTGGAGCAGCCACTGGGCTGCCGTGATGGCTCCCACCAGAGGGGACCCATGCTGTGAGTGCGCAGGGCCTGCACCACTGTGTCTTCTCCTGGGCTTTCTGTTTCTCCCCACCTTCACTGTGAAGACACTTTCCTTGCTTATTGCAAGGCTTTGCTGTCACCACCTGCCACCGCTGTCAGAGTGCCCAGACCTCGGAGCCAGGCTGTATTCAGTCCTGCACTGACCCGTTGAGAGTCAGCCCACTCACAGCAACTCCCTAAACACCTCCATTAAGGAGCTTTACAAGTGTTGCAAACACTTGAGCTACCACGAGTCATGCACAGGTCTAGGGAAAAGAGGAAATGCCTACAGGCCATTGCCTGCTCCCTGGAGCACAGCAGCTGCCCTATCAACCCGCCACAACCTCCTTGTCCTCCTGAATGGAGAGGGTGTGTTCCTAATACATGAGAGTTATCCCTAGGCTTTGGCACATCTGACAGCTTGAAGAACAAATCTATTTATTTGTAAGATAACGTAGAGAAAGTAACCTTTAAAACCTCGGTGTTTACACTGTAAAATCACTTGTATATGTCACAAGACAAAGACCTCAGAGCAAAGGCATGATCCTGACGGCAGAGCAAAACCTAAGCAGGCCACAACTTAGTTCTGAGCCTGTGAAGTCCATCATACTTCATTGTGTAGGAGGTAAAATTTTGCAAAAGACATAACCTGGGACAGGCTGAACCTGGAGGTGCTCATAAAATAGATCGGGGTATTTAATCAGAAGGAAAACACAGCTATGGCTTAGGTTGTAGAGAGCAATCACTCCATGACAGTAATGCTTAGACACCACGGCACACAAAACGGTAGCCTTGATCCTGCAGTGCTGTGTAATCTGAGTGTTCCCATGTTGTGGATTTCCACAATTCTGTTGCACTCTCAGAGGCAAGTAGAGAGAGAAAAGCAAAGGGCAAAGGGTCTTTAGTAGACACTGGAAACAACTTCATGTGCAACAATATGGTGGAAAGGTCATCATCACAATTGAAAGTACATTTTGAAGTTGGATTTTTGTGTTAACAGGTGAGTTTAATACTTGCTGGGTGCTTGGGCAAGATAAGCCCAGGTGCTCAAAAACTGTTGTAAATGAAACTAAACAATTGCAAATGTGTTTCAGTCAATGTCCTATTTCAAATCAGATGAACATGCTTGCAATGTTTTGTTGTTCAATTACTAATCTAGAAAAAAAGCCAAGATAATCCTCCAAAAAGTACACATGCACACAATGCATTTATCTTGTTATAGTCTCCCATGGAATACTCTGCAGTATGAAATTATTATGAACAGTCTGGAGAGCAGCTCTGAGGAAAAGGACCTGGGAATCATGGTAGACAACAGGATGGCCATGACACAGCAATGTGCCCTTGCAACCAAGAAGGCAAATAGAATCCTGGGGTGCATCAGGAAGAGTGTGACCAGCAGGTCAAAGGAGGTCATCCTCCACCTCTATTCTACCCTGGTGAGGCACCATCTGGAGCATTGGGTCCAATTCTGGGCTCCCCAGTTCAAGGACAAGGAACTACTGGAGAGGGTACAGCAGAGGACCACAAAGATGATTAGGGGCCTGGAACATCTCTCTTAGAAGGAAAGGCTGAGGGACTTGGGTCTTTTTAGTCTGGAAAAGAGAAGACTGAGGGGAGATCTGGTCAACATCTAATAAACCTTAGAGGGTGGGTACCAAGAGGAAGGGGCCAGTCTTTTTTAGAGTGGTGCCAAGAGAGAGGAAAAGAGGAAATGGGCACAAACTTGTACATAAGAAGTTCCATCTAAACATGAGGAGGAACTTGTTCAGTTTGAGGGTGGCAAAGCACTGGAACAGGCTGCCCAGATTGGTGGTGGAGTCTCCACGTCTGGAGACGTTCAAAACCCACCTGGACAAGTTCCTGTGCCATCTGCTCTAGGAGGACCTGCTTTGGCAGGGGGGTTGGACTAAATGATCTCCAGAGGTCCCTTCCAGCTCCATATAATACTGTGATTCTGTGCAAATCTTCATATTTGCAGTTCTCTTAGTCTTATTAATGCCTGTATTGAACACAAATACAAACAACTGGCTTTCAGAAGACTTTCCCACCAAGGAATATGAGAAAAATTAAAATGGTGATTTGATTGATTGCTCTTGTCATTGCACTTAAAGATGTGAAACTGAGCTTACTTAGCAACTTTGATAAGCAAGATTTCACACTGAAAGTTTTTCTCCTTCATAACTGGTAGGAACTCAGAGAGACAACAAAGATATTAATTAGAATATGCAGCATAATCCACATAGCATTCTTTCTTCTCTGGTCTCCTGCAGGAGAGCATGGTATGTCTCCAGCCTAAGAGTTTCTGTAAATGAGATGAACCTTGTAAGTCCAAGCAATCCTTTTGCTTAAATTGTTGTCAATGTGATCTGTAAGGTGTAAGATAGAAAGCAGAAATGTAGCTGTACTGCATTTGCACTGCACTCCAAATTGAGAGAGAATGGAAAAATTAAGAGCAGACTGGAAAAAATAGAATCCCTGTTTCTAAACAATAAGAGCTGTGAGATATCCACTGTTTTGGTTAATATTTTTTTCCATGTTAAAAAAAAAAAAAAGCCTATTTGTTTTAAGGTGTATTTATAGAAGGCATTCTCTTATTTTGCATTTTATTATGCCTCTAATTTTAATTGATGCACTCTTGTGGCTATAGGCAGGGGAAAGCAGCAGTTCAGGGGGGAATTTGTGCTGAAGGGCATTGAGTAGGTGACTGTTTCCCATGCGGACCTCCGAGTCGTGGCAGGGCTGGAGACAGGCTGGGCATGGGTGTCTCCAGCTGTTCTGTCCTGCTGCCTCAGACCGCTTCCCTCCCAGGATTCTGTACGTTGAAGCATGAGCTTTCATTGCGCAGGAATAGCCTCCAGCTATAGATTGAGAGAGTCTTGACTTTGTGAAATGTCACACATTCGTTGCCTCAAAAATTTGCACCAACAGACGGAAAATGTGGGAAATCTTCCTAACCTAATGAGCCCCATCTTACTTCTTGTCCAGGAAAGCTGGCTTTTCCCTTGCAGGGAGAACTGAGGGTACAACACTCCAGTTATAAAAGATCATCTTTTTCCATCTTCAGAATTATTGAACTCCCATGAGGCTTAGGGATGTTTTCATAATTATTTCCAGTTTCTAAAATTTCTTGTAAATACAGACTCCTCAGCCCCACTGATATGAATAGACTAAACAGGGCTTGGCTGTTGACACACAACTGGCACACATCTGTTCCCTCTGCCCAGCTTGGCTGCCTGGCCTGGTTTTGGCACCAACCATCAGGTCCCCTCATGGGAAATCCCTTGCTACTTTTGGGGGACTATTCCTGGGCTAACATGCATGTATAACACCACCCTGCTCAAGGGGGACAGTTGAGCCCTAAGGGCTCTGGCTATGCCTGCCCTTGGGCTGGAAGGGCAATGCCTGGTGATCTCGCTTGTAAGCACAGACGCAGCCCATTGAGCCAGTGTGGTTCCCAATGACTAAATTCTCTTTTATGGGCTTTGCTATTTCAGTCAAAAATGTCCAAAGAATCTTTGATGGCCGTGCTGCAGCCCAGCGATACACTGAGGTTTTTTAGGGTACATAATGAAGGGTAGATGTTGTGTGTCTTGGGCTGCACAGGAGAGCAAGTGAGGCACCCTGAGGATGCAAAGGCTGCCGGGATACTGCCAGAGGGCTGTGCAAGGGGAGGCAGCCCCTCTGGATGAGCTTCATCCTTCTTCCTGGCTATTGGGAAGGTTCTCAGGAAGAAGGAGGTATCTCCAGAACCACATGCACACTGCGTTTCAGGGAGAACCAGTTCCTCCAAAAGAGGGGCTCAGGGTGAACTCAAACTTGTGCTTTGTGGGTATCTAAACCAGGAGGTATATGTCAACTGCAGAGCTAAGCTATTTGAAGGGTAGGTGGCATCCTAGAGTGCAAGAGGTGGTAGTGCTGACTGGTATTAGTAATACTATTTAATCCACTGAATAGAAATATTCAATGAAAATGCTGAATTTGTACTGATTAATTGAATACCCTCTAAAACTGCTTTCTTACGCAGACTCCCACAACCTCTCTTCTACATCTTCATTTAATGACAAGAAAAGCCTCATTATCCTTGTGTGGCAGGGACTGAGTGTTTGATAAAAACGGCTGTGTGACACAAATATCTTTTTGATTACACTATAAAAACTAGGAAAAAGATCCAGAGAGAGCTAAATGATTGGGTAAAGGGGTTTCAAAGAAAGGGGAAGCAATCTGAAAACAAAGAAACTAGGAAAAAGCTGAGAAGCTGAGGCAAATCCATTCTGCACAAAGCTGACCATCTGGAACATGTTAGTGAAGAGATGTGGGATCACATAGATTGTTTCTGGAAAAGGAGGGGCTTGAGGGGCATGGAAAAATCCCAACATGGTTGAATTAAGAGCCAGCCACAAACATTGAGCCAGATGGCTTTTTCTCTTCTTATAATGATGTATGTTCTCATCTTTCTATATCTCTGCTAATCACTTTGACACAGAAGTACATGGAGCAAGACGTTAAGGAGGAAGCAGAGGGACCTGGGTAAGATGAAAAGAACTTTACTTTTATTGTATGCCTTTCTGTACTGTAAACTGAAATTCAAAACAGGGATGTGTCTCTTATGCAACAGTACATCTGTTGCTGTTCTGAAGTCTTTGGGCACAGAAACTCTTTCCAGACAGTGCAGAGCAATCATTTGGGTGTTTTGACAGGTTTCCAGCTGTAAGCCATATATTTGTTTTATAGCAAATTTTAGGTTAGTTCCTAGAATTTAAAACATATTCAATCTGCTTTTGTTTTACAATCTGTAAACACTTTTAGAGCTCTATTCTTTATTTTATGATAGAAAGGCACAACACAGCTGTTCTCCAGTGGCCTGTGTTTTCAGCGTAACTGTATTCTTTCCTACACGCACTGCTCAGGGTTTCAAATACGCTAGAAGAACATGGCCCAAAACATCAGCAGGCCAAAAGTGCTCTGAAATAAATAGAGAAGGTGAATAAATTTTAATTCATATCTGCAAGGCGGTGACACTGACCATCTCTCACAGTACTTCGGGCCATAGAAGGTGGCTTGGGTACAGCTGGTACAGCAATTTGTTTCTATGGCTCAGCAGAAAACACTCAAAGTAGTGTAAGGGGTACAAAGAAAATAGGCGTGTCAACACAGAGCCTGATGGACAACTGTACATGGTTTCTCAGCAAGGCAAATTAACACAGGTCAAGTGTTGCATCAACAAGATTATAACTGCTCCTGGTAGCCAAGGCGGCTCATTCAGAGCTGGTGTCTCAGTACAGTGCTGCCCTATGTCATATAATCCCACTGTCAGAAGAGCCAAGGGGAGCAAGAGCCCTGGGTAGCACCACGGTTGAATGCAGAGCATCATTGGCCAGCTGAAGTTAAATTTTCCAGCCCACACAACCACGTCAGAGGGCTGGATCGATACCTCTGTTTGATGATGCCCTCTGCTGTACCCTGAACTCTATTCAGCAGGGTACACTCTGATCATCCCACCTTTGACTTCTTTATACTTCAAATGCTGTGATAATATGATCTCCCAGCACCAAGAAATGCAATGTGCCATTATAATGAACACCACAGACCCCCAGAATTAGGCTGGTACCCAGGCTACGCTACAAATGCTTGCATATAATCTTCCTTTTAGAGAAACGATGCTGACAAACTGTAACTCTCTGCTTTGGATGTGCCCGGCTCACATTCTCGCCAGTAAACACTGCACATTCATTAATCAACCCCACGCTTCAGCAGGATAAGCAGCAGCAATGAGTCCAAATTCACCTTTTGACAGGTTGGTGCAAACACAGTGAATTCTTTCCTTGGTGCCAAGTCATTCTTCAAGGAAAATAATTTGCTTCCAGAAAGCCTTCCCCCCTTACGTACAAAGCTTTCAGATGGGAAATCCTGTCAGCAGCAGGCTTGACAAGCATTTCTTTTTTATATACTTGCATTAATAGCCCAATTCTTCTCAGAAACTACTCGGCTGTTCAAAACAAGCTGCCCATATGCACAGGCACAGCTCTGCAGATCCTGGCTGGGACCTTTCCCTCCTTCCTTTTGGGAATCCTGAATTCCTCTCTGCAGACCTAAATCAGGAGGCTCAGCCTTACATGGGCTTCAGTAGGGAAAGAAAGGGACAGAGACACCATTTCAGGTCCTCCTCTTTCTGCGGTCAGTTTTCCTTACCCTTTTTACACCTTCCAGCTAACTCCTTCTTTAGGACATAGGGTGCTGGGAGCAGCCACTTTGTTAGCTCTTTTGCAGCTAAACCCCACCTGAGACAGGTTTATCAGAGCAGGACTGGGAGGAGGGAGTGGTGGGCAGAGTAGCAGCAAACTACCTTTTTAAAGCACTGTGCCTTTTTAAAAAACTGTTTTTATTGTTGCTGTTGTTGTTAATCTTGTTACAGTGGACCAAGAGATCACTGATGTGTGAACACAGAACACAAAGTGGTCTCTTCCCCCAGAAGCTTGCACTGTAAATATACATATTCAGCATAAATGGAGTCTGAACAGGAGACAATAAATAAGGAAATAGTTGCTCATCAGTGAGGATCTAATTCATACTGGGAGAGAAAGCAAGTAGGTTGCACTGGAGAGTGCTACATGGTCAGACAACAGCAGCGTTGTGGACAGGCATAGGAGCGCATTTGTTAAAAGACAGAGAGATGATTTTGCAAGAAGATTTTGGTGCTAGAAGCAAGAGGGTTGTAACCTTCTTTATCTCAGCTGTGTGCTGGGATTAAAAAAAGAGCTATTTACATTCTTTGCAAATAAACAGGGATACATCAAAGAAAATACTGGACCTACCACCAGTTTCTTCTCCTAACCTCCAAGACCCCAGATTTTGGCTCAAGAGGGTGACCTTATTTCTCCAAGTAATCCTAGAAAAACCGAAGTAAAGAATGACATTATATCAAAACATGTCTTAGTAAGCTGTAAGAACTGTAGGCATTATTAGGCTGCTCAAGCCAGGCTGGGATTTATAAAATAGCTTCCCACAGGCACTGATCCAAGGCCTGTTGAAGTTAAAGTCCTTCCTCTGACTTCAGTGGGATTAGGAGGAGGCCTCCCACCCATCCCACCAAGGTTCCTATACAACTGACAACAAATTTAAAGGATCCATCCTCCACAAATGGTCAATTCGCACCATGGAGGAGGTTCCATCAGAAGCTCCTTTCAAAAGCCTGGGGGAAAGGGCTGACGTATTAGATGTATGCCATATGTAAAAACAGAAGGCCACCTGCTGAAATTTAAAATCTCAGAAGAGAAAGTACTTATGCATCTCACAGGGTATTTCTAGCACTCTGAGAGTTCAAGTGTTTCTATAAATTTGCATGAAACTCACTTTGACTCCTTGACAAAGGGCTCGCCCTGGCTGAAAAATCACAAGCTAAAGAAGCTGCCACTTACTGCACTTTTTTTCCCCTGCATGTTGCATTCAGGGCACTCGCACTAATAAATGGTGACTTCGCTCACGTCTCCGCCTCCTCCCTGCAGAATACCCCTCAGCTGCATGGAAATTTTTACAAACTTTGGCACTGCCTGCACTCTAGCAAGTCATGCTGGCAAACACAACCGGGCAGAATTAATGAGAGGAGTTAGTCTGCAAAACAGTACAGTGTATCAACAGCAAGCAGGGAAGAAGAGCCATCAGGACGGCCCTGCACACAAGACTAATTGAGAAAAACAAGACTGATTTGCTGGTGAAGCAGTTTACAGTTGAAGTGTTTAATTTTTACCACGGTAATAGGCCAATTTGTAAATGAACTGGGAAAAGATACAACAATTGTGGTAGCAAGGACTAGTAGAGGACTCTTGCACTGATTAATAAAGAAGCAGAGCTCAAGGGAGAAAGACACAGGACTATACCTGCTTTGTGGAATTGCAACACCTTTTTCTAGTACATGCTTAGAAAAATGCACAAGTTCTGTAAGTTCTCTCACAGAAGATGAAGAAAAACCATACATTACTGCCTTAGATTGGGAATAAAACACTCCCATAAGTATCAGAGCAAAATATAATCTGGCAGCTCACGCCACTGCACAGGGCAATGACGTACCAGAGACTGTTGTGAAGGCAGTTTGTCCTTTCTAAACAGTTTCAACTCACGCTGATGTACATGCGTTTTTTTTTAAATAGTTTTTTTTTTTTAAATACAAATCACCATTGTATATCATGCACTTTAGGAATGTGAATAGAAGAAATTCTGATTTCAGAGCTCGTGTTGGGCAGTGGCTGATGACACTCTTCTGGGCAGACACACACAGGACAGCGTGCACCATGGTCTGGTGGAGACACCTGCAGTGCTAACTCAGGGTCACTGCTTCCCTTTTAGCAACTGTTGGTGGAAAGTGGTAGTCTTCTTCTAGCACCCATTTTCCCAGCAGGGGAAGAGTCCTCCCTGACTATTTTTTAATTCTTTTGTCTAAATCCCTGTGTCTTACCTGAGTAAGAACTCAGAGATAACAAACATTTCACTTCAGAGGTTCACTGACATACCTACTAGCTAGAAAACTGCCATGCCTGAATTAGAGCCATGTATTTGTTTGTTTGTTTTACTAAGTAACAAAGACAACTTTGCTTTCTGAGGAGTATACTTGCATATTGCTAATTATCTTTTCCATGAGTACAGCAGCTAAAGTTTGCATGGAAAAACAGACAAAAGGATGTCATTGAAATCAGTCCCAAGAACCTTTCAAATGATTCACAGTGGTCTTGTCTTAATTAAAATTGAATAGGAAAATAAACATGTTTGCAATTTGCTGGGGTAATATTGGGTATTTATGAATTTTTCTCAACCTGTGGAAAAATGAAGGACATGCAGTTGAAGTTTAAGATCCTAATCATGCAGTGTAAGCTGCTTGAATTGAATTAACTTTGTAGAAAATGATGCAAGCATTTTATCTCACAAATCCTTACTTACAGTAGCTTGTTAACTCATTGGAAAAAAATCTGTTTGAGAAGTTCACTGTGCCCCCATTACTGGAATAGGTAAGGAGCTAACCTACATAAACTTCAGCCCTGAGTAAACGATGAGGCTGCTTTGTGTCCCACTGAAGAGTTCTTCAGAGATGCCTGACTCCATACCACAAGGTGTATCGACATCCAACCTTTTACTAATAAAAAACAAGGTGGAGGAGGGAGGCTGCAGTTCAGAAGATCTGAAGTGATTAATTCAGGGCTGCAGGTGGGTGCTTGCACCCCTGCGAGACTCAGAACCAAGAATCCTTCAGATAAAAGGCATTTCATTCAGAGAATGGAGCAAGATTTAGTATTTTCTTTTGAAGTGGCACCCACTTTTTACCTGTTTGACTTGTGATGACAGTACTCATCCAGGAACCAAGAGACTGCCACTCAAAACACCTGCCAACTTCCAGGAAGCCGCAACAATCACTGAAGCCGGGAGGGGACAGAGGGACACAAGCCCCCCACCTGCCAAAACTGCATCCTAGCTCATGGCTGGATGGGAGAGATGTGGGACTTGAGAGAGAAAAGGACTGAGAATCATAGAATCATGGAAGCATAGAACAGTTTGGGTTGGAAGGGTCCTTTAAGGTCCCTCTAGGCCAACCTCCCCTACAATAAGCAGGGACATCTTCAACTAGGTCAGGTTGCCCAGAGCCCCGTCCAACCTGACTTGGGTTGTTTCCAGGGATGGAGCCATCTACCAGCTCTCTGGGAAACCTGTTCCAGTGCTCCACCATCCTCTTTGTAAAAAATTTCTTCCTGATATCTAGTCTTAATCTCACTTCTTTTAGTTTAAAACTACTATCCCTTGTCCAGTCACAACAGGCCCTACTAAAAATCTGTCCCTATCTTTCTTCTAGGCCCCCTATAAGTAAAGAAAGGCCACAACATGATCTCCCCAGAGTTTTCTCTTCTCCAGGCTGAACAGCCCCAACTCTCTCAGCCTGTCCTTGTAGGAGAGGTGTTCCAGCTGTGTGATCACTTCTGTGGCCCTCCTCTGGACCCACTCCAACAGGCCCATGTCTTTGCTGTGCTGAAGGCTCCAGAGATGGAAGCAGGGGGAAGACGTAACGAAAACGTGATGAGTTTGACAAGGGTAAGGGAACACTGTGGCTCCCTCTTGTGAGATGATGACTGTTGTTTATATTTAGCAGTCACAGAAACAGTTCTGCAGCAGTGAGAATGCAACAGCCCTGACGGCACTTTGTGCTGTCCTTTGCTGTGTATATGTACAATTTGCACCTTCCGGACTGGGTGCCTCGGTGAAGCTGGCATCACACCAGCTAATTCCCCTGATCTGACCTGGCTGTGAGGAAAGCCTTGTACCTGCTGTCCTGGACTCAGAATATCTCGGCAGGCAACATAAGAGCTCAAGGGAAATGTCTAGGAAGAGCAAGTACTAAACTACTTCTGGACTACATACCTCCAGTCTGTCTAAATTAATTTCTGAATATAGTCCTCAAGGACAAATCTTGTTCCAATTTCCAATAATGACAAACCACCCCTTCACTCCAGTGGGCTGTGGAAAGGATGGTATCAGTTGTCCCGCCCTGGCGGGGGCAACAGCTGGGCTGTAATGGTGTATTGCATTATGAATCCCAGTGTGCTAGCACAGGGGAGGAGTGGGCATAATTCCATCCCTTAAAAACTTGCCAGAGAGCACTGCACCATCCCTGCAGCAAACCCATCAGTGCCAGCCTAGCAGCCTGCCCTGGCTTCCCAGGAATCCCCTGTCCCTGCTTCTGAATGTCTCCATGGTGTAGACCAGGACCACAGCGGACCACACAAAGGCAGAAAATGCAGCAGATGCTTCTCTTCCTTTTGGCACAGCACAGACCCTTCCGCAGCAGGCAATTTCTTTAACACGTCAGGCAGCAACCTGCTGGCTTCCTCGACACCCAGCAACCAGAGAATGGTATGCCTGAAGACGCAGGGGCTGGTGAGGGAGGATGGAGAGATCACCTGGGCATAAGGCTCTGGGTCCCTAGCCAGTGCTCAGCCGCTGCCACAGCCCCTCTTCCAGGGAGATACAGAATGTTCGGGACCTAGTATCTAACTTCACACCCTCAAAAAGGCTGCAACAGACATATCCAGCACCTGTAACCTGCCAGTGAGGAGAGACCTGCCTTCTGATGGAGATTGCCATTGCTGGTGGGTGGAGGTGATCAAAGCCCGACACCCTCAAGGATCAACCATCCCACAAACACTTCACCGCTCACACTGTTCTCTTATGAATAAGATGAAAGAAAGAACAGACTACTTATGAAAGATGTTAATTGCTTTGCACAGGCTCAACTCCACAAAGGTATTCAGTATTAGTGACACTGACTGTTAGATGCTAATTTTTAGGTACTCGTGGTCCTTTTGTGTAGCATCTATCATAGGAGGCTCAGGAAAGGACTCAATTCTTTTTGTGGTTCAGACTTTAATCTGTGGCTTCCAGCGTTAGCAGCAGAAGAAAATAAGGGCACAGGCATTCTCATATTCAAATTGTAATAGCAATGTGCAGCTCTTTGTGTCCTTGCATAAACAACCCTGTCTATCTCCAGGAAACAAAGGCCTACATACATATCAGAAAAAGTAACTGTTGGATTAGCAGTAAACTGGACTAGTTGTCACTTTTTGATCTGCTTCAGCTGAAATCATTGCTCCAGATAATATATGATACTACAAAGTCCATGGTCAGATGTTCCATTTATTGTTCCCACTTCTTTTTTTAGCATCTAGTTTTCTAGCCCTGAAAGCTAAAACAATTATGCCACAGTAGGTTTACTTCCACACAACACTTTGATATCCATGTAGTAACTTCACCAGTGGGGCTGCCGGTACTTTGATCTGCTGCCGTCACAGAAGCTACTGCAGCTTATTGGAAAGAATCAAAACTTCTTTACTGTGCTAGCAAAACTACCTAAGCGACTGCACCCAAGGAACTGCAGCTGATTTTTTTTCCTCTGCAGGCTCCCCCCACCAGAGCCAGAGCCCAGCAGGAGCCCAGCTGGAGCACAACTGGATCCCAGCCCCGGCCACTCGCTGCTCCCTGAGCAGATGCTGCCCCCTGCCTGGCTTTCCTGACCCACGCTGAGCTCCAGTCACAGAATCATAGAATAGTTAGAGTTGGAAGGGACCTTAAAGATCACTTAGTTCCAACTCCCCTGTTCAGGGGCAAGGACACCTCCTGCCAGACCAGGTTGCTCCAAGCCCCATCCAGCCTGGCCTTAAACACTTCCAGGGATGGAGCATCAACAACTATGAAGAGCAGATTTAGGTTGGATATTAGAAACAAGTTCTTTACTCTGAGGGTGGTGGAACACTGGAACAGGTTGCCAAGGGAGGTGGTTGAGGCCCCTTCCCTGGAGATACTCAAGGTGAGGCTTGATGAGGCCCTGGGAAACCTGGTGTAGTTGGGGATGTCCCTGTAATTGCAGGGAGGTCGGACTAGATGACCTTTGGAGGTCCCTTCTGGCCTGCACAATTCTATGATTCTATGATTCTCTGGGTAACTTGTTCCAGTGTCTCACCAACCTTAGAGGAAAGAATTTCTTCCTAATGTTTCATCTAAATCTCCCGTCTTTCAGTTTAAAACCATTATCCCTCATCCTATCACTACACTTTAAAAAGTTCCTCCCTATCTCTCCTGCAGGCCCTCTTTAGGTACTAGAAGGCTGCTATAAGGTCTCCCTGAAGCCTTCTATTCTCCAGGCTGAACAACCTCAGTTATCTCAGGCTGTCTTCATAGAGGTGCTCCACCCCTCTGATCATCTTTGTGGCCATTTCTAGTCAAGGCAAGGGAAATCACTCACAGTTTTTGTCTCTCCTGGCATAATCACAACTTAGCTCAAGCCAGTAGGTGTACCACAGAAGGACCTCCAACAATAAGCTAGTGGTGAAGGACAGGAAAAAAGTAGTTATTTCCCTGGAAAAAACAGGGCACCAGGTAGCCACTTGGAGTAAACAATTGTCCAAATCATTCAGCATCATTTAAAAGGCAGAGGAAGGACCTAAATTCATGTCACAAGAAGTGGTAACTTCAGATTATCCCAGCTCTTTTTGGGCTGCACTAGTGACCTGATGGTACTTCAATCATTTCTTGCATGTGCTATTTTGAATAAGAACCTTTAAAGCCTGTGGCTCTCATTATTGCAACCTGAAGCTGTTGTAGAAACTGTGCCCAAGGCAGTTGAGCTGCAATGCAGATCCTTCACTGCTTTGCTTGTTCCAGCTGTAAAAATCAACACTGCAAATCCCACTGGTTTTCTTCCAGGGGCTACTAAATCTCCAGAAAGACTGAGGCCTCTTTTCCAAAAACTCCAGTCAAAGCCAGTCTTAAATGATGTAGACAGACCTTGGACAATCAGGAATGCTTGTGTCTGTGTTTTAGCTTTTCTACATAAAATAAAACAATTTCCTATAGAAGCCCATTCTGCATTGCTGAACTCTGCCAGACGTGTCAGGGCACTCCAGAGGAGAAGCTTCCCAACATGACACCTGCTCCTGTGTTTAGCTAAAACTATTTCTAGGGAGTGCTGTGATTATCTCCACAGCAATCAAAGCTACTCTGAGCATCCCGATGAAATACCTACTCTAAGCACATTGCACAATTCCCATATTTTGAAAATATTTCTTCAAGGCTTCTAGCGGTACTCTGTACTGATTTCAGATATTTTCACTTAAAAAACTGTGGAAGGATTAGTGTTTGCCAGGTAGGACTCTGATCACAACGATTGCTCTTAGTAGCACTGAGTATTTACACTGCAGTGGCAACTAGTGTCTCCTTTATGGACCCAAGCTCCATTTTATTCAGCATTGCCTGAACTCTGTCCTGGAGAAGTGTTTTTAGCAATGTTCTGTGGACAGTGACAATATTAGCTATTGCTGAATAAGTGTGGAGTATAATTTGAAGGCTTCCTGAAGTGAACAGGAGGAAACCCAACAACCAGCTCTTCAGCTGATGATACCGGTAGCCACCAGGCTCTCAGGTGAATTTGCATGCTTAGCTATCTCTGCCAGGGTCTGCAATTCCAGCTTCTACATGGACAAAAGCTGAGGACTGGAGATGGGAAACTGAGAGAAGAATTAGTGCAAAGGATTGGGGAGATTTGTCATCTATTTCTGGACTAGGGGAGGGTAACTGAAGGTGTGATAATGGAGGAGGACACGAGGCCCATCTGGCCATGCAGCCAAAAGTTAAAAAACGGAAAAAGCACCTGGAATGACCCAGCTCCCACAGCAAATGTCTGCACCAAAGCATTGCTTTGTGGCTGAATGCTGTTGTTATCTTGTCACTGTAGGACAAACATGCTCTCAAACCCATTTTTCCCATTGCACTGACGAAACAAAACAACATTCCAGAGGAACTGAAAGAACATGACTTCTGTGTATGATTATATAGGCATATAAAGAAATCTAAATGGTTTTAAAAGAGTAGGAAAACATTTTAATTAGCGACAAAAGGTAAAATCCTGACACCGTCAAAGAGGCAGGCATTTTGTCATTGCCTTCACGGGTGAGTCAAGATTTGGTCAGCTGTCTTCAGCTGAACATATGTAATTATCCCATTTTGTAAGATGGGAATTCTGAATTATTTGTCCAAATTCATGCAACCAAGTGGTCAATTAGAGTTAAGTTGAAAATTATTTCCTCTTCCAGAACAGTGTTGACATTTCTAAACAATCACATCCATCCAAAATAGGAACAAAAGTCAGAATCTCAAGCATGCTTAAACACTGAAAGCCTGCAAAATAAAAAACTTTAGACAGGATGTATCATTTATTTCTTTTTATGATCAAAATACTTGCTTCATTTTGGCTTTAACTTCACTGAAACTCAATTTAAATTTTAAAATGAAGCTCTTTAAAAACCTCACTCAAAACAGTTGAAGTAGAATATCTGAACAACTTTCAGGCTTTTAAAGGAGGTTTTCAATTTCTTGAAATTGCCCTGATCTAATACACAGTTTAGGAAATTAGCACTTTCCAATGCAAAACAATTCTACTGACCAACTTGTGAGCAGCTCTACCACTGGAACATCCTGCCTTTCACTATGAGACGTTGCCAGTAGGACTTGAAGTTAATGGTTCTGCTGACAGTTTTAGCGTGTTTACATCATGACCGCCAGGTAAAGCCCCTGTGAGTTCTGCTATCTGCCTAAGCTGCTAGGAGGTAGAAAATGAGAACAAAGTTAAGACCTCAGCCATAAAGACACAAACCTCGGTCCTAGCAAAATGCCAATATTTGCATTCAATATTGAGTAATGAGGTTTCCAATAACCCCCTCCAGAAAGATGTTTATAAATATAACGAGCCCATCTTTTTAACAGACTTTGTCTGTTTAAGTAAAGAGAGAAAAGGCCAGTTAATGGAAGGAGGGGCTCGAGAAGAACATGGCTCCTCCATGTGCACCATGTGAGGGAAAACTTTTCTGGGCACAAGATACTGTATTTGCTGCTTTGTGAAATGGAAACATTTGAGAATTCCAGTATAAACTGAGGAAAATGCCTGAAGACAAAACCACATCTATTTTAACACTCTTTGATGTCAGCTGAAAAGCAAAGGCCGAGCAATCTCAAGCTGTAAAATCTGAGCTGCGTTTGGGGAGAGGCGTTCTTCACCCATGAGTCATTCAGATGGTGCCAGCCAGAGCGCATCCACGCTCAGGCTTGCAGGGCTGGGTAAGCTTTTCCAGAGAACCCCTGCGAGTAGCTGGGCCAAACATTGTGACAGATGTGAGAAATAACAAGCAGAAATGCTGCTTGGATGCTGCTTTCAAGCAGTCACATGGAGTAAATTCAAACATGACAGCTGCTTTTAAATTTATTTTTTTTTTTAAATTAAAAGCAGAATTCAAATGCTACAACCCAGCATCGCCGTGACTCCAGTAGCTCGGCCCCTTCCCCATCCTTCCAGGAGTCAAGGGCAGTGCACTGGGCAGGTATCGAGCAAACGAACAACTGTTTTTTTTGTTTCAGAGAATGATGATGTGCATTTTGCTGCCAGCAAGAGGCCGAGTTTAGGTCTGTTCAGAAGGTACATGGATATGGCAGCAAAACTAAGTTCTTCCTACATGGTGGTTTCTCTCCAGCCCCACACTTAGCACTGAGCATATGGATAAGGAAAAGCTGTGGTACCTTCACTAAAACGACGCTTATTGCCAATATGGGATTTTTTTAGCAAGGTAAACACCAGAAAGTTAAGGTTTAGAAAAGTTCAGGATGACCCAGCTTATTTTCAAATTTGTGAACTCATGTATAAGTCAGAGGATTTGAGATTTTTTTCAGTCTTGAAATAATTAAATTTCCTAGGCTACAACAGTCTTGCCTCTCAGAGCCAGGCTCTGTTGCTGAGCTGGAACCTGCTGAATAAAACCTGAAAACCACCCAACCCCCCAGGAACTCAATTCTCTACCAGTCTTCTGGCAGGCAGTAGAGCATGCTGTCAGAAAATTAAGGAAATTATTTGGCTTTCTTACAGGTGAATCTGATTCCTATAAGGAATAAAGACTCACTTTTACTGACCCTGTTTAGCAACATAATAAATTTTAAATAGCCCAGATCAGAAGTCCATCTAGCATACAACTTTAGGATAACCTTCAGTATCTGATTTATCAGAGGCACTAACAGTGCCTTGGCCCAGATGCAGCCATCTCAATAAATTCCCTTTCCAAAGTCAGCCTCCGTCGCAGGGGAGCAGTATTTCTTCTGAGGCTGAGATCTGGGTTACAGACTGCCGTTTGCCTGACTGAGCAGCTCTGACTGAATTTAGCACTGGTAGTTCTGTTATTTTCAGGACAATGGTAGAATGAATGTCTCATAAATGTCAGGATCAAGCTGTCATAAAACATAGGACTAATCATGGAAACAATACTGAAGTAAAAGAAAAGAACACCTATGTATGCCTGTGGTGGTGTGCTCTCCCTGTTCATCTCCTTCTTCCCTCCTCCCCTGCCTCCCACAGCCTGGCTCTTGCTCGGGCCATCAGTGGGGGCTGTGATAAGTTGTACCTAGACTTCGGGGGATGGCTGGCAACACAGCCAAAACACTGTCTGGAGTGGGGACCTAGATATCTTGCTCCCATGAGAATATGACCATAGGTCAGTTATCTTACTGTAGTATGAATAGTGGACAGCCCAAGAGCCCTTTGAGCTCCTGCTTAGCAGCAGGCTGCGCGCCAGGATCTCCCCTTTTGTGAGGATGCTCACTTAAGTCTCTACTCCTCGAGGTTAAGAGATTCCTTGCCTCAATAGATTCTCAGTAAGCGACTAATAGCATGCTAAACTTTGAAATCTTAGCTAAGTGATATAAAGGATTGATTGCACGGATATAATCCTTTAGACATAAACCATTGACCAAGTCTGGGACTAGGATTGGATCCAGCCACATCCAGACTCCTCTCTGAGAAGGAGTTTAGAAAGCAAGGGTGTCCTTTCTGAACCTGTGACTCAACAGGAGGGTCTCCCTGACAGATTGTCTGACCCTGTCCTCTACACAGTAAATGAACAAGTGTACCTTGACATCAAATCTCGCAAAATACTGTTGCATTTACTACTAATTTTGCTAAATCTCTGTTTCACCTTAATAAATGTTTCACTACTACTGCTATTTCTAAAGCTAGGCAAGGTGCAGAGATCAGCCAGCATTTGCCCAGCGCTGTGCTACAAACATTACCCACAAGGAGGAGCTCAATTCACGAACAATTCATTAAGAAAAAAAAGACTGCGGTTCCTGGTTAGTCTGTACCCAGTACAAATACATTAGTGACTAATCACTGATTGATAAAAGAGTGTTTCTTCCAGCTAACCTCCCATAAGGGAGAACATTCACCAGCCAGGGGATGTTTGCCTAATTACGTTATCCCAACTTTTCCCAGTTACATGGAGAACAGATGTTTGTGACTGGAAACGAACACAAAGAGAAGGAACATCAAAGACCAGCTGCCTACAACAAGAGCCTATGAAGTCAAATAAAAGCACCTACCTAATCAAACAGGCCAATCGCTGTGTTATTGTAGCCTGGTTTGGCTTTTTCTTAAACTCAATTAGTTATGATGCCAAATACATTTTGCCCAGGCAGGAAGGTGTGATTAAGTGAAATTGGTTCCCTGGAGACTACTGGATGATGCTGAAAGAAAACAGCAAAGGTTAGTAGAAGGTTTTACACAGTAAAATAAAGTTACTGTATGAATGTATAACAGCAGTTTGCATTTTGGATTTACTGTGCTAATTTCAGTATAACACACAAAGCTTAGCTTAACTTGGCAGTACCTTTGTAAGTAGTATTTTATGGCTATAAAAAAAATCTGTAGATGAGTAGAGAACTGATGAGTTGAGAAAGAAGGGCAAGGGTGTAAAGTGTTCGTTCAGTTGTGACTCCTTTTGCTTGATTTTTGGATGTGCTGAGCCTTCAGAGAGCATTTGAATTCAAAAGGGTGCGCTTGTGCTCTGAGCCTGTACAGGCAGGGGCTTTGAAATTGTAAGCCAAAGTATATTAACTGGCTGTGTTTCAAAACTTGATTTTGGGCAGCTTGCCTACAGGAGAAGGAACAAAATCCACGTCTGTCAAAAATGAGTAAAATGTCACCAAATACTTCCTGAGAACCAGCAAGGATTTCTCTTGAATTCACTGGAATGGGGATTTCAGTCAAGATTTCTTCCATGCAAACGGGTGTTAGTTCAATTCTCGGCTGACTCACTTTCTCTAAAAGCAGCATTGTGTTTTCCTTCCCATTTAAACATCTATTTTACATTTCACTTATCCAGAATTCAGAGTAAGGTAAGTGGCTTCTTTCTTTTTATCTGTTGGTTGCTATCCTGATTATTTTTCTGTTCTTGCTTGTACTGCAAAGATTAACTGAGCTGTTGATTAAGACCAGAAAAAAATCTTGATGGCTATAGACTTTTTTTTTTGTTGTTCCATTATTCAGAAACAAATACCTTCACAAGAGTCAAAGTTATTTTAATAAAATTGATCAAATGCTGAATTTTTACATTCTAACAAATCTAACAAAACCACCATGATATTGGCTGGTAGATCAACCCAGAAGGGCACAAGGATTCTGGGGTTCACATCTGGGCTGCATTGATGTGAACTTCTTAAATGAAGATGATCATTGTGCCGACGAGGGCAAGGACTCTGCTGGACCCCACATTTACAGCCAAGGAAGAACTCACAGGGGATGTGAAGGTCACCAGCCACTTTGGCTGCAGTGATAGTGAAATGGTGGAGGATCCTGCAGGGAGGGACCAAAGATCAACACCCGGTTTTCAGAGCAGACATTAGCTTCTAAAGGCATCTGCTTGGAAAAATCCTGCACAGCACATCCCTAGAGAGTAGGGAGGACCAAGAGTATCATCACCTCTGTCTCGATGTGCAGGAAACCAAGCAAAAGCTGCAAGGAGCCTCTGACAAAGCTCAAATATAAAAGGGTATCACATCAGAGGCAGCAGCAGGGACAGATGACCTGCAAGGAATCTGGAGACACTGTCCAAGAGTGCAAGGATGGGGGAAGGAAAACCAAAACCCACCTGGAGTTGAATCTGGCAAGGGATGTGGAGGGCAGCAAGAAGGACTTCTACAAATGTATCAGCTGCAAAAGGAAAACCAGGAAAAACGTGGACCTGCTGCTGAATGGGATAGGGGTCACGGTAACAAAGAACACAGAGGACGTTAAGGTGCTTTGTGCCTTCTTCACCTTGTTTCTTACTGGTAAGACCAGCCTTCAGGAATCCCAGGCTCCTGAAACCTGTGAGAAAGTCTGGAGCAAGAGAGGTGAAGGAGAATCAAGTTACAGAACATTTTATTTATATATTAAAAAAAAAAAAAGTGACATACTAAAGTCCCTAGGGTCTCACGGGATGCATTCATGCCTGCTTAGAGAGCTTGTAAAGCAATTCTCAATTACCTTCAAGAAGTTATGGAGATCAGGAGTGGTTCCTGAAGAATGGGGGAAAAGCAAATGTCATTCCCGTCTTCAAGGACAAGAGAAAGGACACGGGGATCTACAGGCTGGTCCACCTCACCTTTGCACCTTGGAAGGTGATGAAGCAAGTATTCCTAGGAACCATATCCAAACATCTGAAGGACAAGATGACTGGGAGCAGCCAGCATGGACTTTGTAACCATGTAGCTCTGTAATTCAGCATAGCCATTGCTAGTAACAGCCCAGAAGCTTTGTACCGAGCATGCAAGGCCTCAGCACTGATGCTCGTCAGGCCTGCTCTGTCCAAACTTCTCTTGACCTGCCTAGAGCTTTGTTTCGCTTGGTTTAGCTGTGATGGCAGTTCCTCTAACCGACCAGGGGGGTTTATCTGAAGAATTGGGTTATATCAGAGGTCCCTGCCAATCTCAATCACTCTGCAGTTCTATGGAAATAAAGTGTGATGAAATTCACCCACAGTTTTCCCTGCATCAAAAAACCGCAAAGACCCCTCCCTCCCCTTTTTTTTTTAATTTTTTTTTATCAAGTTTGACTTCTTAAGAAATTGTTGAACTACAGTGTCCTCTTTTCCCAACTGAAGAGACTAATTACAGATCACAAAGGAACAAATAGTAAAAAACTGATGTAAAGTATTTGGGAGGAGTTCACAGATACAGGGTGATTTATTCAAATTCCTAAGTGACAAATAGGACTTTAGTTTGACTGAAATTTTAAGAAAAACAGAAAACTAGCAATTAAAGAATTTGTACTATTGCTTTTCTTCCTTTCTTCTCTAAAGAGTTGTTCTGAAAGTGTGTGAATGCTTGCAAATAGAATTAAACATATGAAAATGGATACACATTTAGAATCCAAGATGCCCTTCTCAACCATTGTAACTCATACTGCTGCTTAATTTTCTCCTACAAAAACATCCATAAATACTGTGTCTTGGTTAAGTACCCATCTTTTAAATAAGGAGTAAATAAAAACTGATGTCAATTTGGTCAAACATTTTCTCTGACCTTATTATTAATCACTAGTTGTCTCTTTTTACCCCTCTCTTACAAGAAAACTTCTAACTTACACAGGAAAATATTTAATTTTTGTTGGTTGTGGGGTTTTTTGGGTTTTTGTTCAGCCAGAACTGGATATTTTACTTCACATTTTACAAACTTTTGTCCAGATCAATAACGGTTTTATTGCCATAGTATATATATAATTGCCCTTTAAATTACCATCCCTGAATCTGAGTCCAGGATTGGGTTTTTTTAGTATCTTTGGGCTTTGCATTCCTGTCAGGTTTGAATGTATTATTACCCCCATTAAACTAATATTCTAGAATGTTATTTTTTGCTTTGTGCATAGTCATTTGTTTCAGTGTACATTTCGACTTCGTGGTAGTGAATTGTTGAATTATTATGTTCCTGGCAGGTTCTGTCCAATTAATCACATTGTCAATACAGACTTACTCACTGTTTCACTAAACTCTCACCAGTGGAATATTTTGGGAACTAAATTTACCTTGGAGGCAAGACTCCGGAAATGAAATACCCCAAATGCCATTTTATGACAAAAATTTTAGTTCTTTGCCTATGAAGCTGTAGCTGCCAGGCATCATGTGATGGTCCCAGCTTTGCAAACAACTCTGTCATCTGGTTATTTACTCCCCTCTTGTTAGCAGCTGACCCAGATGTTTCGGATGGACTGGCAGGATCTCCGAGTGTCCTGAGGACATTTTAAGGAATGCCCATGGACACTCATGTTTATGCTTGCAGCATGTTCCTCTCCTGGGTGAGGATGAATTAAGATAAACAAAATAAACTGTCTGTACTTTGTCTCCAGGATAGCAGCATTCACCTGGGGTACAGAGAACTAGAAAAACTTGTTGAACAAGGGAATGCCACAATGATTAGTATTCATTTGGGCAGCAACTGGTGGAATGCAGAAGAGCAAAACGTCCTTTTTTGCATTTTAACAACCATGAAAATGTCAGCATATAGCTGCTTTTAACGACATCATAAGCCAAACATAACTTTTCATGGTCTACAACCATAGCCTTAGGGCCCAAAAATCTCTGAAAAAATCCACACAGCCAGCATTCAAATTAGAAGACTCGAACAGAAAAAGAAAATTAAGTGACAAAAGACAAACAAAAGGGAGTGGAGAAAAATAACCCTCACCAGGCTGTGACATGAAGAAAAAAGCCATGATTGATTACTGACTGCATTACTCTTGACAACGCATTAAAGCAGCTAAATGAATTGTGCCACTTCCCTTCTTCCTCCTTTCCAACGGGTGCGGCTCAGCTCTGATTTTTCATCTATCCTCTACTTCGTCTTTCTGATCCTTTTTTCTTCCTTCCTCACCCAGAGTTTCCTTTCCCTCTCCTGCCTGAGATGTCACGGCAATGTAAGAATCAGAAGGGCACCGTTTTGAAACGTGCTCAGTCTTTGTTTTTTAAAATTCCCTGCACCCATACATTTCTCTTGATGACTTGTGCCTCTGTTTTCATGTTTGCACAAAAATGGTAAAATAAACCTCATTAATAAAAACCAAACCAAAACAAAAACAACCAAAAAAACCCCACCCTGAAACAGTAGCACCTGTGCTTCATTCAGCTTTTTTTTCCTTTCTTTATAAGCATCAGCTTTTTTGGTCTTCAGCTCTGGCAATTCAGCCACTTCTGATCCCACCTGCAGTCTGCCCTTTGGGCTTTATTTTTTTGAGGACTGTGCCATCAGCCCTAACTGATACAAGATCTTCCTCTTCCTACCTACCTCTGACATCATTATAGCTCATTGTGTAGCCTTCTGCATGTATTATGACATACACGCAAGTTTTCTTCCATGTGTACAATTCCAAATTGAAAGACGTATTATGACATGATTTTTCCCCTCCCTTACATTTTTCCACTTCATCCTGAATTTTTTTCAGAATTCACTTCATCTGTGTATTGGTAAAAAACTCCACGTTCTGTTGCTTTTGTGAACCCATCTCCTACCTACTCACTGCCACTTCAGTCACTGCCTCACAGCTTATGACGTGGCTTTTTCTGTCTCTTCATTAACCAGACAGATTTTGCGTTGTATTCTTTTTAAGAGTTAGCTGCTGCACTCAGATCTTCCAAGCAGCCTTCCTGCAGGTGCTCTGGGAATACTTGATCTCCTATCAAAAGGAACTTTCATGATTCCCTGACTTCAGAACTGATCTTTTAATCTCACTGCTCTCGACGTGCTAACAAGGCTCCTGTGAGCTGCTGCATCAGGAAGCAGAGCCTGTATTTCTATTTGAATAGAGGTTAGCAAATACAGCAGGCATCAACACTGCCTGAACTGGGTCTTTTACCACATGGAACAATTACATATTGCAGCTGTTGGAACCCTTGTCATAGGCTCAGGCAAATTTAATTCCTGAAAATGTTGTTCACTATAGTGGCTTTAAAATGCAGTAACATCAGTTTGAATGCTTGCCAGCTCCCAACCCAGAGGGGTTTTGTTATTTTTGAGGCCTGATCTTGTATGACTTTCTCTCCTCCTTGTACTTTTCCGTTTGTTGGACATTAACAGCTTTCTTACATCCACTAGACAAGGTACCAGGAGCTGCCAGTAGTCTTCCTCAGCTGAAAGCGGTGCTTATCTCACACATCAATTCTATAGAATATCGATTCCTTTCACCTGCTTGAGGATGATTTGGTATGAAGTTACACAAACATGACCCAAGTGAAAAAAAAAATAATAAAAAAAATAATCCCAACCCTCCCCAAAGACCATCATGTGTCTGTAAAACACCAATAATACTTTGAATGCTCACCTGTCTTTCCAACACAGAGCCGACAGCTTCTCAGACTGCCTCACGCCAGTGTTTGCTGTGCAGGGAATGGCACCTCAGAGTCTGCTTCTAGATCAGATTCACTGACACAGTTTGGCAGAAGTCTGCCCTCTGTTATCATGCCGCTGCCAAAATCCTCTTCTCCCTTCTGTACTACCAACTACAAGTTAGGGCTGCGGGGTTTCCTCCTTAATTGGTAGTATTCTAGCCTTTTACGAGCTGGACTACTTTCCCTCCAGTTTAGGAATTTTTCTTTTTCCAAAGGGAGACTCCGTAAGGGCCTAGATCACCTTTTCCTGTAGAGCTGTTCTTATGATTGAGCTTTGTAGCAGGTTGAATAAAAGTAGATGCCTCTGATCAGCTGTGTTGTGAGATTGACTTTATAGATTCCTTCTCATTCAAGCTCAAAGAAATGCTGAACGCTGGTGCAAGTGCAGGCTTCAGAGGTTATGCCAAGGAAACCATCCATTGCTCACAGAGCCGTTAAACACTGGCAGGGAGTTTAAGAGGCAAAATAAAGGGAGTCCTTGGGGTGATAGCAAGATGTCATAGCTCATGACAGCCGTATCCTACGCGCCATGCGCATAGGTCAACATAAAAGGTAGCACTGGGCTTTCAGATGCACCTCCACAAAGGAGCGAAGGGCAAGACCAGGCCCTCAGAACAGGGCTATCTGCAGGTACATTGGGTACCACATTGAATTGAAAATGTAGCTACAGCTGTCATGCAGAAGTAGCACATGCCAGAACTGCAGGACCACTGTAACCCTGAAGACATGGGGAAGATGAGATTTGTCTCCACACACCACCTAAATGGCACTGCCTGTGTGTGGGCGAGGTGACCAAGCTTCTACCTCACTCACTGGAGTTTGATGCAGGAGAGGAATGGGCCAAGCAGCTATCAAGACTGCACTGAACACAGCACCACCACCTCTAACAGGAGCTTCACCACTCAATATGCAGGCACACACACAAACCATGCAAGTTTAGGTGTCTTAAGACAAAGCTGTAAGGAACCAGCATGCAACAGACAGTGACTACTGAGTTTTGCAGGGACATTTGAACCACTTCCAGAGTCGCAGAGGGGTAGAGCTGTACTAATAATGTAACAGGCTGTGCAGATTAATACACCTTGCATTAGCAGGAGTGATCAATCCCAGTCGGGCACTGCTGTGCCACAGCAGGGTCTGCTGTATGGCAGTGAGTTTTTGTTTAGAGATGACTGAAGATTTACCTTCCCCCCGCCTCTAGAAGCTATTCGGGAAGCACCATTCACTCCTCTCCCAGCTGCATAAAACCGGGAACATTAGCTTTTTTAATCAACTTGCACAGAATGCACAAAATCCCCTGGAAAAAAAGTATTATGCTGCCCCAGCTGCTGAGCCACCACAGTGGGCGAGGAAGTACCAGGAATGAACAACAGGAAAGACCTACAGAATTAACGATGACAGGCTCTGCAGTTCTGGCAAAGACCAAAGTCACCAGGAGCTGACTCATTCCATTAATATACAGCTCTTGAATGAAACTGGGTTTAATGCACAACTCCGTGTCAGCTCATGGGGTGCTTTCCTGTTAACGTCAACGATTCCCATTTTTCATTAGGCACTTTTCCCATCTTCCAGCATCAAGTGACAGAGGCAACTGGATTGATTTTGCAATGAGGGTGGAAGGCAATATATCAAACGCTACCCTTAAGTACAAATACAGGATATTAAAACTGAATAGTTTCATTCATGATGCTACATAAAAATAGTTAAACAGTTTGGTGTTGGCGAGGTACATTAAATAGGATTTCCTAGCTCAGAAATCTCTAATATAATCAAGGATAATTTTTCTCTTCAGAGAAAGATCCACCCTGCTGACAGCAAACAGCCTGCTGCTTAAAACATGCCCTGCAATCTGTTCAACCGATTAGACCAGGAAACCTAAGAAAAGGTACAGATTTCATCAGTTTCTCACCATTCCCTCCCACCCACCCAGAAGAAATGACAGAATATCAGGAGAACCACATACTTAGGAAGTTTCTTCCACTGAAAAAACACAGTGAGTACAATTGACATGGGCTCCAGCATCCACAGGGTGGCATGTGAGGTTAAAGGACCAGAACTCAAGTCCATTTAAAGATGCATCACTTACAAAACCCAGTCTATTATTTTTTCTTCCCTTCTCCTCCCCCTTACTTCCAACAGTAAGAACAATTCAGGAAGTTGTTCCAAGTTTTGGTCTTTACAAGACAGCACTCAAATATCCATCATTGGTAATACTCGATACCTACTTGGTTGGGATAGGCGGAAAGTAAAGGAAACCTCTGCATTTCCTCTACTGCACAGTAATTGATGACAGAACATTGATATTGCATTTAACTTTCAAATAATGGTGGTAATTGCAGTCTGTAGTTTAAACAGTAAACTAAAGAAATAACTCCCTAATCAAGATTTGGTAAATCAGGTTAACATTAAACTGAAAAATATTGTACCAATGAGTTTGCATAGATTGGATTTGACAACACACTTCTGAAAAAGGGACAATATCTACCTGTTTGAACAGCAATTAAATAAGCTGTATCTGTTGAATAAATAATTTAATCCAGAGCACGTTACCAAGCCGTTTTCCTGCACAAATACTCCAGTGCTAGAAATGGCATTAATACATCCTGCACTGACCGTTGAATAAGAAGCAACACAAGAGGAAGATACTGAAACTGGGCAAAGGAGGAATTTCAAATAAAAGCAGGGGAAAAGGACAGAACAGTTAACCTAAATGAGAAACCATGTGCACACTCATTTTAACCCCCACTTCATTTTAAGCACATTTGTCTTAACACTAAATGCACAACATGAAAATGCAACGAAGTATCTTGCTGAGTTCTGTATGTGAGCTTCTGAAGGTAACAGAAAAAGCCTAAGCAGGACAGAGGTGATCATCTCTGGAGACAGACATTTTGGACTTCTGCATTTTTTTAATTAAATGTAACTTCTTCGTTGTACTTACAGCAAGATCCCACCACCAAGCTGTGGTGTGCCACCTGCGGGCTGGAAAAAAAGCCCCTTCTCCTCCTCCCCACCCAACTTCATTCTAGTCATCGTGAAATTAAAGACAGGACATTTCAGCTGGATCTTCCAACTCCACAGATTTTGTTTCTCCTTATACCTTACCGAACAACAACCAGGAACTCCACAAGTTTCTGACACAGGATCAAACACCTCACCTAACAGATGGCATCCTAAAATGCCTTGTGCTAACACTGCTCTCACTCTGCTGTACAGCAGCATTGATGACTGTGTCCAACAGTCAATCTCATAATGGTCACTGGTGCAGATCAGACAGTAGGTATTTATTAGTCATGAATCCAGTCTGTCTACATCAAGGAGCTTAGGACACCATAAACTAGAAACCTGAAGTATCCATCTATGCCAGGTAACCTCAGGACAAATATGCCTCCCCACCAAGGAAGCACAGAGCAGCCCAGCCATTCCGCACAGCGCTTATCAGGAACAGCTCCCGGCATCCTCTCACTCCAGAATCATTCCAAGTACAGGGACCCAAGTTTAAGAGTCTAATTATAAACAATATTTCACAATGAGACTATGCTCCTTGCTGCATGCATCATGCTTTAAGAGCGTGCTGCATGCAAGTCTCTGCTCTGCAATGAGGAAATGAGTGGAAAGGGAAAATATTTTAATAAGTTCTGTACTCACACAGTCATGCATAGAGAAAGCAACTGAAGAATATGGAAGTTACCAGAACAGTACTTGTAGAATACTATAAAAAGCAAATAACACACCATTCTAAACACAAGTTAACAGAGCTTTAAGTTGGAAGCACCAACTAAGAGATCTCCCACTTCTCTCCTACCTACCATTACTGCTAAACAGTTCTGCTGGTACCTAGAACAGTTTAAAAGATTTAAAGGCGAACTTCAAAGTTTGTGTTGAGAGTCAACATTCAGCCACCCTTCTGGGCTGAGCCATGTATTTGCAGCTGTGAACTCCTAATTTGGAAAAAGTAACCACAGCATCCCATTATCCTATAAAGTAGCACTGCTTTCCTCAAGGAGCGTTTAGCAGACAACACAAACAACACATCCTCTCTCTGTGGCAAAGCCTGTTTCTGTGTAGTTTAGCATTTTAACCTGCACATAAGCATTCTGAATTTTTATGAAATGTGTTATTTTATATACAGCAGAGTCCACACCATAATGCTTGATCTGCAGCACTGTTCCTGAAGGTAGTCATGGGATGATGGGAACAGACACATGTTGACCTTGCAGGGGAGATGCTGCCAGGCAGCGGCAGCACCAGCGTGCCCAATGCAGGTGGTTCAGGCCTCACAGCAGAACTCAAGAGCTCTGAAGTCCAATTCTCAGTCTGTTTCCATTTATACTTTCCTTTGTCTGGCCATCTGGTCTATTCATAAACAGGGACTACACAACACATTCCTCAAATAAGTTATTCACAAGCTTCCAACCCTAGTGGAATAGCTATTCCGTTCTATATCAATCCAATACACATTGATTTCTGCATAATTGATCATTTTATTGGAATTTGTTAAAAGATGTTTGTTCAGATCACCTGTTCAGCAGGCAGTTTGGCTGTTCTGTTCACTGCATACATACTGAGCAAGTCTCCAAGCAGTACATAAATAATATTTTGTCTGACCCCACACATATGCATCTTTACTACAAAAAGCAGCTCTCCCTCAAGAAAAGTTGTATCCATGGGACCAATGTTCATTTCTTCCAGCTATGACTTGTACCAAACCCATATCAATCATCATAGGTTAAATACATCAATACATGTAATAGAGCTTTAACAGTAAAAAAAAAGTAAGAAAGTTAAATACTGCAACAGTTTAGATACATACTGCATTAGAATGACAGAACATAAAGTCTTTTGACCTAATGACACAGTCACCAGAACACAACAGAAAGAAGCAACAGCCAGTATTTGTCCAAGCATTTAGGAGTTCCCCTTTTCCCTTCAAATAAAGAAGAGTTGTGCACATCTTGAATGTGAACTTGGCTATCATTAACCTTACAGCAACACTGATCCTGATATTTAAGGGGTGCAGGAACAGCCCTATTACAGCTGCAGGCCACTGAGTACACACAGCATTGTGAGCTGGAGGAGCCAATGTTTGCTATAGCACAGGTTCACTGCTCAAGCCAAGTGTACCCTACAGTACAGCAGCATTAATTGGCAATATTTTGTTATGTAGTAGAAAAATGTCACATTACTCAATTAACCAAAGTTACCTAAGTTTTTATAGTGTTGATTTAATTAGTTACGATGAAGGCTAGGGACATATTTTAACTCAAACACCTTTTTAAAGTGAAATAAGCTGACCCGTCACTGTTTTCTGGTGCACAGAAATCAAGTTACATGTGTTTTCTGCCATCAAGGGCTGGCATTTTAGCCAGCATTTGAGTTTTTAATCTAAGGGCAAGTTAAAATAAATCTGTTTACAATGTGACATACCTAAACTAGATGCAATGATGACCAATAAATTAGTTGTCAGCCCCTACTTTTTATGGTTACAAGCCAAACTTTAGGCACTCAATTTATAGTTATCTTTTACATTCAAATTCAACAATTACAAGCCAGAGAGATCCATTTTGGAGATCACTCTGTGACAGAATTCTGGACTGTAAGAACATGCATACACCAGCTGTCCAGAAATACAGAGCTGATAATGAAGTTGCTAGAAAAAGCCATTAAATATACACGTGCACACCAGTCAGCTTCCCAACTAAAACACTATTTACAAGTCATACTTCAATGGTTTTTGTAATTTTAGTTTTTAAACCAGCTTACAAATATGAGTTCAAGTGCAAGACATACAATATGTGACCATTTGAAATAGTCAAAGCAAAAATGAGTGCAAATTACAGAGCCAAAGGGATTAGCAATGACTTTCTGATCTTTCCCAGATGAACATTCATTAACACCAGACAAGTGTTGAGTCCATGAAGGATATAACCTTTAGGAAAGCCAACACAATCTTAACCAAAACTACTAATTTTTTGAAAAGTATGGAAATTTCTTCATACTGCAAGATGAAGTCCTCCACACAGTTACCTGGTATCTTACTGCATGTTGTGATGTATTATTGCCCTACAAGTTGTGCCGAAACCCACAGCGAAGGAACTACTAAAGCACAAGAAGTTACTGTGCATAAGATATGATTAAGCTGTAACAGAATCTCAGGTATTGATTATGGCTTAGATTTGCACCAGAAGTCAACACTTTGACAAATATCCTTAAGTGAATGACATTGTCTATGTGCAAGAGAGACAGCTTTTTTTCACATCAGAGACTTACTTGGTTAAAGTGACCTTCTGCTTAGAAGAAACAGTAGACAATATATTCACAAATAACCATATTTACTTCGCAAGAATTAGCCCTGTAAGAATTCAACAATACTTTTTAACTCATCTTTTCTTTGAGATAAAGTGTAGATATGTACAGATACTTATAAACAGGCTTTGTTTCTTGAACAGCCAGATCTGTCAGTTCTTTATCTCCTTCCCTCCCTCATCCAAATCTGCCAAATTCAAGACATTGTTCTAGCAGCATTCATGAAATCAATATAGTGCAAAGTTATTACAAAAACCTCATTTCCCAAGCTGTGTCACCCTCTTCAAGTTGTATTAGGTCAATGGCACTTCCCATGTATTCAAAGCTCTGGGGGAAAGCAGGAACAATAGATATGCTGAATCTAGCAAGCAACCAATTTGTTTGCCAAGGGGGTTTTTTTGGGTGGTTGTCTACTTGCTGCTCATACTGGCCATTGTTACAACTCTGGTAACTAGTTCACCACACTGAATTTAGAGTTTCTCATTTTGACATGCACCTATAACATGGGAGTTGAACTGCACCACGATAATTGTAATGTCATCTCTATACATTCGAGCCAGCTCTTCTGGAAGACTAAGCATCTTGGACAATCGCTCATGATCCACAGTGCCAAACTCATTGTTACCCACTGCGTGCCGGATCAGGTGAGTTGCTGCATTCTGATCTTCAAACACCGAAGAGATTCTTGCTCTCCTTTCTGTTAAGAGACCGTGCATCTGTCCCAAAGTTACCTTATAGCCACCAACAGCTATTGGCTGCTGATGGTGAACACCAGTCAGGTACTCCCCGACAATTCTAGCCACATCTTGCCTGTGCATTGTCTCCCACAGCCCATCTGTGGCCAAAACCAGGAACTTGTCCTGTGGCCGTAATCTGTGATGTATGACTTCTGGCTCAGCTGTGAGGTATGGGGGAGTGTGATAGTTTGGAGGAATAAACTTTGTATATTCATTGTCATTCAGCTGGTCTGGGCCAGATTCTACTACTCTCTTCTGTAGTTCAATACTCCATTTGAACTTCACATCACCAAAAGCTCTGAAAGGCATCAGGAGACCTAAGAGACGATCTTGTTTCACAAGACTTTTCTCTTCAGACTTTGGATGCTCCATTTTCACACGTTCCACTTCATGTTCATTTTGTGCATTGTGATCATAGGACAGATTAACTGCAGACCAAGACCCATCTTCTTCCTGAACCCCAAGCATTGCCCTACTATCACCTGTGTTAGCAATGTGCAAGTCAACACCATCCACATGGGCCACACAAGCAGTTGCTCCAGAAAACGCTACTCGCAGCACTAGGTAGTTAAGAAAAGAATTTGGATCTCCTACTTGAGCTTCCAGAGAAATATCATTATCAAGCCTCTTAAAAGCATTAATTAAAGCTTCTTTCACATCAGTAGTCTCTCCACTGTTGAGATCAATCAGCTCCTGCCAGTAAGTTCTTAGACTATTGAAGTAGAGCTTGGAAGCTTCTTTGCTAAAATAATCATTGGGATGTTTGTGCCACTGTAAAATGGGCAACAGAGCTCTGCCGCTTTCCACCGCATTCTCAATTTCAAGTAAAGTCTCATGAGGTAACAAAGAGACAGCAATGTAGTAAAACAGTCTTTCACTGACAGCTTGAGCACAAGCACAGCCTGCGTGGCCATCAAATACACCCAGAAGCATCCCCCTTGTCTGTAAGCAAGTGGCAGCACTCCTCCGGTCTTCTATGGGAGCATTAGCAGGCAACTGGTTGCTATCAAAGCCAAGAACAGAACTTACATTTTTACCATCAAATTCTGGGACTTTGAAACTGTATTCATTTGCCTTCAGAATGCTGTTGACCTGTGGAGGAGTGAGGTAAAATCTCTGTGGTGTAGAAGCATAATCCCTTGCGTGAATGAAGTGATTAAAGTTCTCCTTTGGCCTATAAAGTGCGGCAAATTTCTTCTGAGGTGCATATCTGAAGTGACCATGAGTAAAATGAGATGATAAGCAACACAGATGTTTATGGTGGCAGTAACACATAGTACTGCATATTCTGCTCATCTCACAGTTACGAATCAATGGAAACAGATGAGCTGGTGCTGGCATGGCATCAGATAACAATGGCAGCCTGGAGCTTCGGACTGGAATTGCTGAAAGACAAGAGAACAACTCTGCTTAGAGGCACAGCTAAAAGATTGTTCCTGGAACTACGTTAAGACATCTACAGTCCCTAAAAAGTTACTTATTATATGGAATTCACAGCTTCATAGGTCTTGAGAAAAAAAAAAGGCATTAAGAGGTGCTTGTTTATCAATACTCTATTGAGCTATAACAAAAAAGCTATACCATACTTAAGTTCAGCAAAGATATTTCAGTTCTTACACCCAGGCAGGAAGTGAAAAAATCATCCAGACAGACAATGCAGCTTCAAACAGAACTTAAGACAACAGTTAGCATGGAGGACTCTACAGTATAGCCACCTTCTACAAGACTTTTATGGAGACTTGTTTTCCTACTGATTTCCCAACTGACCAGAGCCAGATGTGGCACACACGGAGGAAAACTGTCTTTCTATACAGCTGAAGAAGAGTTAAAGTATTTAACAGTAAGATTCAAGCAATAACTGAGATGACATACAACTGGGTTTAAGATTAAGACAATGTAGACAACAAAAGCAAGCAGTAGGTCATAAACAGCAGATATTCTTTAGGGAATCACAAGTTAGTAGCAGGTTTTGTTTCTTCTCCCCCCTTTCACATGTAAGACTTCAAACTTGTGTGACACCACAGTGTACAAAGCCGCCACAGCAGTTTACACAGCAATTTTCCAGTTTATTAGATTAAAAAAAATATACAAGAGGTGGAAAGCAGATACATCTCTCCTACCAGTAGCTCATCTACCCAAGTAAATTTTAGGACCAGAGGTTGCTTTAAAAAGTCTCTCAACTGAAGGTCTACATGCAAGCTGTATTTGCTTCCATGACTACAACAGAGCCTTGAAGCATAGCCTATATTAATACTGAGCTAGCTTTAAACTACTTAGTATCCAAGAAAAGTACTCTGCTACTTTTTCCCACATCTCAAAACTCCTAGATTTTTTCATTCCTCTTAAGAAAAGGTATTCTAACACACTTTTCCTTGTCCCCATTTACATACCCAATCATTAGTTTGAGTGCCTCTTAAATCCCTTATTCACTATGCCTCATTATCAGGAAGGTTTTGTTTGTTTTTTTACAATATTATACTTGAAAACAATTCCATAGTGGAAAAAAGAGTTGAACTGTGTCTTATGTTAAGTATAGAAAGTTAAGGAGAATTCAGTTTTCTCTTTCCAACTTTTATGACCAAGTTTCATCATAAGCACTTATTTTTAGATAAGACCATTACAAATTATCTTATACTGCAGTCATAAGCACTACTGGGTCAGCACTGCTGGATCTCAGATGTAATTGTTCTACTGAAAAACTGGATACTGCTGTGTTATGCATGGTGATTCAGTCACTCCATGTTTTTTTCTAGCCAAGCAGGCATATCAGTACTTTAGATGACACAAAACCCCTATAAAATATGCAGGAAGCCCCAATACTCAACCTAAAAGGCCATGCAAAATAGGAGGAATTGGATTCTCTCATCACCCTACTCCATAGCTTCTGCCACAGCATTCCAATCACCCAGACCAGCTGAGAAGCATCTGGAAATATATAAAGCTTCACCCTATTCTCTGTGTTGCAACAGAAGGCACATTCTTCCCTCCAAGCTTGCTTGTTCTCCTTAAGTAACCTGTAGTGGAGCCTGTTTCTCTGTTACAAGATACATAAGTACTGAGAGCAAAGCAGAATTCGTGTTTCTACTACTTCACTGGCTTCCTAGTACTAATGAGTGACCGTCAGCCTTGACTTACATTGACAAAAATGCTTCTCTGCTGACCTCTCCCAGGCCTCCCACTGACAGTTACAAAAACTGAACTGGCCAGTTTCCTGTCATTCAGCTACCAAGAGCAGCTCTGGTTGTAGTCCTGTGGATCACGGCCAGCTGTCCAGACAACTCAGCAGCACTGTACTGGCTTCAATTTCCAGATGCACACTAAATTTATGTTAGCCATTTGCTTTCCCAGAAAGTCTATTTCTCCAGCCCAGGTTTCACATGCACACAGCACGACAGAAGTAAACTGCGACTCCAAAAATAGATTTTAAAATCTATTCACTGCCTTCTAATTATAAGGGAGTTATTTTGGCAACAGTTGTGTGTATTTCTTCACATGACATTTAAAAGCAACCATTTTGCTTACATAATGGGAACCTCAAGGTTCTATAGATGTGCCTGGTCTACACCTCAGATGCTGCACTGGTCTCCCATTAGAGACTGGGAACCAAGTTCTCCTGACTGTTAAGCATCTGCATTGAGTGCTGACCCACACCTAGCCCTGCAACTGTTCCCACTGTTTTGCTGTTGATCCATGATGAAGCAAAAATACAAATGTACTACTGTTACAATTGCTCTTCACTGCCAGTGGGGATATTTTGCTGATTTTTAACCATTAGTTTGTCAATTATTACATGAAATCCAAGAGGAAATAGTAAGAAGTTGGTGTCAAATTTTCCACAGCCTGTATCATTTACAGTAGATCCATGTCAGCTTAAGATATCAATCTGCTTCACATGCTAGATTTAATAAATCCTACTTGATTAAAAGAAAAATTCCAAGTTTGCCAACCTGATATTTCTCCAGATTTCTCCCATTTATCTCCACAACATGGATGCTTCAAATACAATTAGATACTCCAACTAGCTCTTAAACAATTACTTTGAGATCCCAAGTTCATTATGCTTGATCAAGAGATGGCAGAGAAGGAGATTAAGTAGAAATTTTACAATCCCATCAAGATTTATCAAGATGTTAGCATCTAAGCCAGTATTAAACACCTGTCCAAGACCAGAACAGGGTACAAATGCTGCTTTCCAGGCCACAAATATAATATGATTATCTGACTAATTACTGGCTATTTTATGAGTTTGGTGGTACTACACTGACAAACAGAAAAAACATTTCCCCTTCCTTTAATAAAGGCTTGTTATAAGTGGCCAACTGATGCTGCACAGTCAGGTTCCTTCAAAACACCTGCCTTTAGCTGTGGCTTAGAGACACCCCTGGCTTCAGACAAAACCACTGGCCCCAAGGGTTGACAGACCAGAATGAATTAGCCCCTTGGAGAGGACAGGCCGAGGGAATAGGGGGGGAAGGAACAAGACACATTCAGGACAAGCAGAACCTTCCCTCCGGCCAGGTCTCAGCCCTGGGGCACAGCCCAGCCTGACGTTCCCTTCCCCGGGTCCCATCCGAGCCCTACCGGTGCGAGATACATACCGATCCGCCTGGGCCCAGGACACACACACATTCTCCTGTCACAACAAGAAGCCGCCAACATCCACAAAGCAGAAGCCCGGGGTGGGGGCGAGGGAGAAGCAAGGCAGAGAGTTTGTTAGAGAAAACGGAGAGCTCCGACACGGAGTAGAAGGACGACAGAGAGGCCGAGACACATACACGGGCACGCAGCCCCTCCGCGGGCC